>CAJQUW010010538.1:0-155000 GCA_907163375.1 Prostheceraeus crozeri
TGCCTGTTTTATCGTTAGCTGTAAGATAATGAAATTTGTATAAGTTGGAATCATGTAGTACAGTCATATTCCTAAAGAGTGTAGTGAGTGGCACTCGAGATCCCGTTCGACAGCCCGAAGGCTTGTATGATCACTAGGGAAGTGAGAGATCTTCCCGATACCCCGCTCTTTACAGCTGAAGACATCATTGTCACTGTCCCCCGAAGTTGGTAACAGGAACGCCCGTCCGAGTCAAAAGGTTAGTGATCAGTAGTGGGAATCTACCCTCAAAGCATGCTTGATTAGTTAAATTTCAAATCTGGTAGCTGATTTGAACTCAGGATACTTGAAAACCTTAGTTTCTATATGTTAAAACTTTGAAAAAGTGGAAAATTAAGGAATTTTTAAAAAATCCGTTTTACTACTCATACTACTTTTAAAAAAATTTATTCATTAGTAAAGACACTATTCAAACTCTATCATAAGCAAACTTTGAAGTTTAAGAAGATAGCTTGCCTACTTCAAATGATAGAGTCCTTTGAACACTCGATTTCGGGAGCTCAGAGGACGACCGTCGTTACTCGTCTTTCGATGAAGTGGATCAGACTTTCGTTGTCGGGGGTTTATTTATTGCTCGGCAAGAAAACTTAAAATGGCTCTATTCTCCGAAAAGTATTCATCGTAGCGACATGCGGTTTGGTTGCAAACGATTTGTCTCATCATTTCTCTATTCATATAACACCATGAACCTTCTCATATGACACGGGAAGTTGGTCCGTCGCACATGTAATTGTAAACGGCCACAAGTGAAAAAATTCCTAAGGTGTGAGAGCTCAGTGTGGGGAACATTTGAAAAATTTAAAACTTCCGAATTTCGACTGGGACGACACCAAAACAATTTTTCATCAAAATTTCATTGACCTCCCCCCTCCCCCCTCGTTCAGAGAAATTTGATGAAAAATGTTTTGGTGACGGTCCCAGGTCGAAATTCCACACTTTGGAAAATTTTCAAAATTTTACCCATACAAAGTCACTCTGACACTTAGGATTTTTTCAGGTGAGCGAGCTCCGACCTAAAATCTTGTAACCGCTCTATCTTTTGAATGAAGACAGATAGGAACAAGCCGATTCTTTCACTGAATTTGTCTCACTCTTAGCTTTCAAACGAGCTATCGCACGACAAAATCCGTCCCCTGGAAGCCAAAATCGAAGCAAGCTGTCCAGAGGGAAGGGGACGTCAGTGAAATTTCAAAAATTGATGAAAAATGTTTTGGTGACGGTCCCAGGTCGAAATTCCACACTTTGGAAAATTTTCAAAATTTTACGCATACAAAGCCACTCTGACACTTAGGATTTTTTCAGGTGAGCGAGCTCCGACCTAAAATCTTGTAACCGCTCTAACTTTTGAACGGCTGGTCCGATTGATCGGCTCAACAAAAATGCTGTCGAGCGCTTTTTCTCCTCTTTCGATGCAATCGAACGAACAAAATCCGTTCACTGAACCAAAGTTTAGAAGATTGCTGTCGGGGGGGGGGAGGTCAGTGAAATTTGATGAAAATGTTTTGGTGAAGGTCCCAGGTCGAAATTCCACACTTTGGAAAATTTTCAAAATTTTACCCATACAAAGCCACTCTGACACTTAGGATATTTTCAGGTGAGCGAGCTCCGACCTAAAATCTTGTAAAACCGCTTCTAACATTTATGATGAAGACAGATAGGAACAAGCCGAATCTTTCACTGAATTTGTCTCACTCTTAGCTTTCAAACGAGCTATCGCACGACAAAATCCGTCCACTGGAAGCCAAAATCGAAGCAAGCTGTCCAGAGGGGGGGTGGACGTCAGTGAAATTTCAAAATTTGATGAAAAATGTTTTGGTGACGGTCCCAGGTAGAAATTCCACACTTTGGAAAATTTTCAAAATTTTACCCATACAAAGTCACTCTGACACTTAGGATTTTTTCAGGTGAGCGAGCTCCGACCTAAAATCTTGTAACCGCTCTAACTTTTTGATGAGAAGTATAGGAACAAGCCGATTCTTTCACTGAATTTGTCTCACTCTTAGCTTTCAAACGAGCTATGGCACGACAAAATCCGTCCACTGGAAGCCAAAATCGAAGCAAGCTGTCCAGAGTGGGGGGGGGACGTCAGCGAAAATTTTTTCTCTCCGATTGACTTGAAACTCACCATACCGATGCAGAATTTCACGCTGAATCCGAATCTGGCCTCCGTTTTCTCATCCGATGCCTCGTTTGGGCGCTACACACCAAAACGTCCAAAATTTTAACTCTGCCAAAATTTTGAAGAAACATTTTTTCTCGCCGATTGCCTTGAAACTCACCCTACCGATGCAGAATTTTACGCTGAATCCGAATCTGGCAGCCATTTCACCATCCACGACAACCTAGACGGTCGCCCACGTCAACCTAGACGGTCGCCCACGTCAACCTAGACGGTCGCCCACGTCAACCTGGACGGTCGCCCACGTCAACCAGGCGGTCGGACCAACTCACCCGAGTCTCACACTCTGTCGTTGCAGAGGGGGGGGTAGTCAGCGAACAGTTTGTGAACGTGGACCCACCTGGCCGGCACACCACGACAGACTACAACCTCTGTCGTTCCAGAGGGGGGGGAGTCAGACCCGAAGCACCACGGCGGCCGACCACGACACTGCCGTTCCAGAGGGGGGGGGACGTCAGCGATGGCGGCCATCTTGCGCTATCTGGTGTTCGCCGTTTTCTTACTACTAATCCAAAAAAGTGTATTTTTCGTGTGGACATGTAAAAATGAGATGATTTTGAATTTCAAATGTATTGTGCCAAAAATCTTGCATTAAACTTAAAATGAAAGACATTTCGGTTAGAGCAGATGAAGACGTACCAATTGAATGGCGTGTAATTGGCAATAGACCTATACCCAATTGAAAAGATAACGTTGAATCAACGGTGAAAAAACGTTGATGTTCAACGAGATTTTGGTTGATAAACGGTTGATTCAACGTTGATGGATGGTTGATATCGTGACGCTTTGGCCGCTGATATAACGTTGATTCAACGTTACTTAAAAACGTTGAAGAAAGTGGGGTGATCAACGTTTTATCAACTACTTTCTGTTAATATAAAACCTTTTTTAAACTGATTTTCAACCTTACATCCTCATTACCCGTTCAACGATATAAATAAGGAAAATATCACAATTATTAATAGGCATATTTATTTACATTTCAATGACGTAATTTGACATGGACAAAAATGACATAAAACTGGAATCACAAACTGCTAGCTCACGTAGAACATCCACTGAAAATATAGGGCTTCATGCAATATGGAGTCATGCATTAAACACATAAAATCATCCTATATCCGTACCTATTATGGTGATTGAATATAAAAATACAATTAAGTAATTTACAGCAGAATTGTGAATTAATCTTCTAATGTTTTGACCGGGAATTGGTAGAATAGCTGCAGAAGAAAATGTTTCATATTTATATAATGTTTCATTTTATACATTTGGTAAAATATTCCTACCAAAATTTTACTTTGTAGGAAAACATTCATCGAGATTACAAAAACAGAGCCCTGCTTTCCCAAGTAAACAGCAGAAGGGATGGACATCTTTCAAAAACACAATTTTTCATCCACAAAGAATTTAGCAAATGAAGAAGGCTTTACCACCATACAAGATGACGTTTATATAGTAGCACACATCGAACGATCAGATACAAATAATCTTGATGAAAGATCACTTTTATCAACATATATGGGAAAAATAATTTTTTCTCTATCCGGATTTGATCATCCTTCATTGAAAATCCTTCCAAACAGATAACATGCCCACACCCCCGAATGTGCGTATTTCACGTCATCTGGAACACACTGTCATTTCGAGTCGAACACCGTCGCGCCGTTATCAGATCACATTTTCTAAAGAATAGAGGGTTGATGCCACACGTTCAACAGAGAAACATTCACTTTTTACTCAAACTCAAATGAAGTTTGAGGCGATGATGCGAGGTCACTCCTTTGGTTTGGATCACACACAGGCGGTTGTCCGAATCTGATGATCACTTGGACGTTGCGTAGCATGAATGACTTATGGGTAAATAAAAATCAGTAGCTTTCTCGGGGCTAATTAGCTCAAATAACAAGACAGAAAGCAGCCGAACGTTGGTCAGGTCTTGAGTCATCGATGCACAGATAAGACGAGCTTGCACAGCCTCAGCAATCAACACCTGTAAAAAGAAGACAACTTTTGTGCTGATGTGCAGAACAGAATTATCAAACTTAACTACCTCAATTAACATTCCATGGGTAAGCCTACTTAAAGTTTAAAGGAGAAATCATTCATAGTAATATTAGGTGTTATAGCAAAGATACTTAAGACAATTGCTTTTCGATCATTTTAATCGTTTGACAATGTGGCATGCGATATTCACAGGAATTTTTGATAGCAAATGAAGAAATTCAGGAATGGCCGAATTGTGACCATTTATCAATTTTATTAATAATTTTCTAATCAATACTCGTAGTATTTATCAATTTCATTCTGATATTCAAGTAACTTTTCTTTAGAAAAATGTGATCTGCAAATAAAAACAGAGTATGTAGCCTATTGCCGACCGCATTTTCAACAGTTCATAGCGATGAAGATATTCAGGAGCGCTTGAATTTTCATTATAAAATTGATACATGCAAATTTATTTTTGATATCCAAACCGTTTGTTTAGAACAATCTACAAAACCATACATACACACATAATTCCTCTTGTTTCTACTATTTATATGACATCACTTTCAGGTAATTCATGGTGACATATGGGCATACAGCAAACATGTGACCCATAATACCTAGGCCTACGATAATATTGAAAAGGTGCGAAGCATAATGTGTAATAAGTCAACACCAACACACATTCAGATGAAAGAGTAGCAATGAGTTTGCACTTTGATTGTTTTTACTTGTCGTAAAGCATGAAGAATTTTTGATTTAAATTGCACAACTAAACCCATTGTAGGGCTTTAACACAAAACTAGTCTTGTGCGCATAATTATACGGTGTGCATGTAGCGCATATACTGCGTGTTGTAGTTCGTGGTGATGTAGTATTTATACCTTTTGTGTGCTTGATTATTTTTCTTTAAACGACTCGAAATATCAAATTGATGGTATTTTTTTAAATGTGGCAAATCTGAAATTAAATAATTACCTCAGGCGATAGCTACAGGTTTTCAATTCAATATAAATTAAAATGGAAATAATGACCTATTTAAACATGTTTCCTTGATGGATGCATCTTTAAGAAAACAATAGAAAAAATTATACAACTTAAGCAGAATCCGAATAGCAATAATAATTGTCGACAATTGATAAAAAACATTATCCACCTACCTAAACTTTTTCCAGCGGTCCTGAAATAGAATTTTTAAGTCTTGGGTCGCATGTTTAAACTGTTTCAAAAACTTTTTCAATTATTAGTCATTCCCAAATATTAATGCTATAGCACAAGTAGGCCTACAGCCTGATACACATGTAATTATTGACTAGTGTGGAAGTGCAAAAAAAATTACAATGGGTTTTATTGGCCCAATCAAATTCTTTCATGCTCATAGTTTCTCAAACTTTTAGCATGCAACTATTCTGTCTCAACATGCCCAGATAGTTTGTGCTATTTTATACAAGCATATCAGAAGTTATGAATTTAAAAATAATATAATATCATGTTCAACATATTTCCATTTAATTATAATTCTTTTCACGACACAATCAACATTTTTAATCGATTTTTCAACGAGAAACGTCGACTTGAAAACTGATAAACATGCACACTGAATTTCACATAATTGAATTCGAAATAAATAAGCCTTGAGCATGTGACATCATTTGTTTCCATCACACAAATGAATTCCAAAGTATTGTAGGGACTCCTTGTGATAAGTCTGCTACATAGCTAAGAGTAATTGAGATATTTTGTTGTTACTCAGTAAATTTATATAAGTATGACGCTTATAACATTTTATCATTTCTAAAAGTAAGAGCAGAATATAACAGTAATCACTAATAGAAAGGTCTATACATTCATGATCAATGAACCCAAACCCATTGCCCAAATCTCTCCGTCGATTTTGTTTTTGGGATTTCCATAATACATGTACCTAGACTTGCAGTTAAATGCTGAAACAAAATTGACAAGCTAAATCTGATAACATATAGAAACTTACCCTTTTTCTGTAGTCTGATCCAATAGATGCATTTTTAATTCTGATACATGAATCAAAGGAACTTGATGGCTTCATTGAGTAGAAGAACTCACTGACTACATACGAGTGTTCTTCATTTTCGATTTGTTGATAATTGAAAGAGAATTTATGGTAAGTCCATATAACTGGACACATTGCAGGCCAGTGAGGTAGTCGTAAGTAGATTGTGCTTCCATGTATTGTGCATGATAACGAAGTAAGATGATGAAAAACGTAGGTGATCACAAAACCGACGATGCATAAATAACGGTGTGTAAGATAGAAATATCCTCTTGATGCGCTGACTTTTCTAATAGCAAGCAGCACCGATGATGGAGCGAAAGAGTGCACAAGCTACTGCGCCTGACTTGCACAGCTTTCTGTTTGACGTCATGGGCGGACAATAATTATAAGCAGGGACTTATGAGTCACAGGCATCAACAATTCGCAGCGGGAGAATATTATCGACTACTAATTCTCAGTCTTCACGCAGATGCGACCACGGCCATCACAGGCTGCAACAATGTGACTGAACTCCTCAGCTGCGTGCGCGTGGCGATCGAATTTCCTTAAGTGACGGAAAGTTATAGAAGCGCGTATACGATTACGCAGATGGAGCTGGATGCTTATGCAATTGTTATGTCCAGTTACACACTGATTTAATATCAAAAAGTTTTTGTAAATTATTAGCCAAGCAATTTGGCGAACACACGAGCAAATCGATCAAAATCGACATGCTGATGAGTACGGTACGTGAAGCTTAAATAGATTTTCAATTGACAGATATTTCGATTTGAGAAGGTAAAATGTGTGCCAGTATAATTGCTTAGGCTCCCTTCGAGAATATATGCTATGTGTAATTGTTGACCTGATTCGTTCGTCAGCGTTGATTGATGTTGTTGCTATAGTAACTACACAGTATACATGTAGTGAGTGTGAACGCTGATGAAAAATGAGAGGAGGAAGAAGAAATGGGGGACAGAGTGAGCGAGAAAGAGAGAGGGTGACTTCATCATTTCTTTCTGTAGGTCTACAAAATTTCATCAAATGAATAGAGCACATGTATATAAAATACTCGAAATAATAGTATACGCATGTTTCATATGTCAATGTTGCAATCCATGAGCGATTCTTCGAGTTATTTAAATGTATTTATGTCACTTCTTACAGCATCAACATTATTAGTTATAGTCGGTATCTAATTCAAGTGGACAATTCTTCTTTAAATGAAACGCTCTTTTAGCTATATTTTATCCTCGTACATGGATGATCGATGTTTTGTACAATTCCAAATTATTATTTAGAACAAATTTTATATACATTTCCCACTCTTCACAGTGTTACACATTATATAGCGTATAGCCATACTTATTCCAGACCATTTTACTTAACATGGAACGATACTTCTTGATAGGGTTTATCCATGGTGCATGCATAATCCATGTTTTATCCAAAAACGTGCATCTAGGGCTTACATTGGCAGAAACAATTAAAATGTTTAATCAACGTTTATTCAACGTTTTTTCAAAGTTTTTCACACCAAGTTGATTTTTGGTTAGTTTTCAACGATGATTTCAACCGTACGTTTATCAGTAACGTTTATTCAACGTTTTTACAACGTTTGTCACACCAAGTTGATTTTTAGTTAGTTTTCAACGATGATTTCAACCGTTGAAAAAACGTCATTTTTTACTTGGGTATCTTGGCCACAAAATGCAAAAGACATTACTCCAAACAAATACTAAAATTTCTGGATAATGCATCCTCTGATTTTCGGAATGTTGATTGCAATGCGTATGGAACGTACTCTGCTAGATCAAAGTTGTATTAGATGCGCATAGATGTGAACTATTTTCTACTCAAAAACCATGAGTCAGAATGCATTCGATGCGAGGACCGGACGTATGGCGTTGCTTGGGGAGTCACAGTGAACCATGGAGCTTGTTCACATTAAAATTATCAAAGACTGTTCAATTTGCGATTATCGCATGAACTGGTCTAGGAGGGCGTAGACACTTGAGCGTCACATCAAAATGGAACACACAACCTGTCTTTGGGGATGCTGTACTAGGGATGGGCGTATTTTATACCCGACGAGCGTATCGGATATGACCCTGCAGATCGACCTTCAAGTAGCTTAAGCAGAAGCCTATTTTCCTTTCCGTCTTGGCGAATTCTCGTGTGGCCTGTTGGTGTACCAGCCGCCACGCAGACGCTGTTGTTGCATCATCATCTGCTATATACGAATATCATTATCGAATAGGCCATGGCCTATAATGCGGCTCATGAAATTTCCTTGAATCAGCTTTATCTCCGTTGTTTAAGATTCTTATTAGTACTCGCAATTTTCACTTATAGAGGTTGCTAACCCACCATGGTGAGCTAGTTTTGCGAGCATGAGCGACTGCTCCATCTATAGCTTTCAGAATGGCTCTATCTTAGATGGGACAGGAGTGAGGCAAGAAATTCCATTATTTTTGACAGATCTAATAAGTTCCATATTGCTGAAATATCAAATTCTGACTTGAGCTCAAAAAATTTTCTAGAATCTGATCAAATGCCTGTTACAGATCTCAAGAACAGGAAAATTATATTCCTTGCGAAATAGAGAAAAAGCAGTTAAGTCTTTTCCGTATGACTGGAATTAAAAACTAAATAAGGACAAGGATGAATGCCTGCGCTACGCTTATCTTAATGATAATTTGACCAAGTACCTACATGTAGGTATAAATGCCTACATGTAGGTACTTTTCTATTGATCTCACGCTTCAACAATTTTCGTGTTGATAGAATTGCTCGAGTGTGTAACAACTTATACCACTGAAAAGATAACGATCAAACAATTCAGAAAATGTGTTTGAAATTTTCATAGCTTCATCTCATTTGTAAATAGATGAAGTTAAATCGAAACAAAAAAGTGTAAATTTGTCAAAACTTTCACAAAACCAACTGTTTTCTCAATAGCGTTTTATCACAAACTACAGCGCTGAGATTTGCAAAAATCACACCATCTTTTTCACAAAGCCTTCCAGATTAATATTTCGACATACTATTTACCTTACATGGTTCCCAGAAGGCGATTACTAGCAGTTCATGGAAAATAACTGATGAGTTTTATGAGGACTAAATATGCTTGAGAGTTAAAAACCGAATCATTTAAAATACCGGTGAGGTGGAATTTTTCGCGTTGCGCAATAAAACACAAAGAATGGACAATACTGCTGTACCGCATTCAATTGGGTCTGGAATGCAAGTTACAACGTTATGGAGCATCTGGAAGACTTCGACTTATAATGTACTCTACATGTAGGCCATTTTAACTCTTTAACATTTTTTAGCCTATAGGCTGATAATCCTGAAAATATTTAGTGCTGTAATTTTGATGAGGAACAAATGTAGAGCAACCATGTAGAGTATTGATTCATTTATTTCATCTTAGGCTATAGACATAGAACTGAAATATGAGATGGATTGATAACTTATTTAAACAAATCAATCGTTTTCTCTTAGCTTCCTTATCAAAATATCCTTTCTAAGGGTACGTTTTCACTTATTTTAACAAGCTGATATCATTTACATAGCACTTATATCAAATATTCTTATCATGAAAGCCCAATATCCACAACTTGTATACGAAATAGTTCTTCAAATGCTTAGAAAATGACCTACATGTAGGTACTTTTGTTCTTTAGGATTTTTGGACAAATTGATATATAATATAATGCATGGCTATTGCTGTACAATCATTCAAAATACAACTATGGGATTGGGAAGCCAAAATTTTACTTAAAAGCGCTTATAAAAAAGCTAGATTCAAAAGATAACAATAAATTTTATGATTCCTTATGCTTATTCATTCATAACTTAAGGCAAAGATTATTTTATCAACTCTGATTGTTCAGTTAGGCTAAGGCCTATACAAAAATTAACTGAAAATACATAGGCTGCTAACAAAGCGGTATTATCATTGATTCACAAGTAAGAACCAGAATATCTCTAACAGACACGATGCTTATTCATGTAGCATACTGAAACTACATACACAAGTCACATTCAATCAAAATTTCAATCAAATCTTCTTATGATGGAAACGTCTTTTCAGCGGCATTCCTTTCTGAACGTGTAGGGTCCAGCAATCACGTGTAGTCGGAGCACAGATGTGGTAGTTATCATCTTCTCTCCAGTACATTCGTCTTTCTGGCAGCTGATAAGACTCCATTGAGTAGAGAAGTCCGAAGAAATGGAGCAGCTCTGAGAATGTCAATTCTCGAAAAGTGTTATCTGATTGTCCGGCGTGACGATTCGTGGATGGTACGAGGGGCGTACCAAAAGTTCGTGACGTTTGTCTCTCCTATCTATAGACGTCCATTTTGGCGCAAGTGCATATCTAAATATTATTTCTTATAGTTCTGATAAATGCTTTTCACAAGAAAAATATCTAACTTTCAATTGTACAAATATTCATTGACAGAATTAGAAGCATATCAAAACTCTTTTTTCGATCTGGTCACCTTAAATTTCAGTACACTTTCCTATCTCTTCTCAAGTTTCTTCATACCTTCTTCAAGCCATTCTTGCGGAAATTTCCCGAATGAAGCTCTCGGTGCTCTCTTTATCTCTTTCACCATTGAATCGAATACCCCCGATTGCTTACTTCATCGGACCGAAGAGTTGAAAGTCAGTAGAGGTCAAGTCAGGGGAATACAGTGGGCGAGGAACCAGCTGCCACTTCAGCTGCTTGATTGTGGTCATCGCTTTCCCTCCTTGGTCCCCTGCGTTATGCTGCAGACATGGAGGACGTTGCGAAATCTTTTCCTGTCTTTTTTATGGCAACAGCTTGCGCACGATCTGTGAGCAGCTGCTGTATTATTGGGGGTTGATTGTGTGATCAGGAGGGCAGTAATAAACATGAATTACACTTTCGCAATCCCAAAAGACAGTCACCTGGAACTTGCCTGCAGAAGATGCTGTCTTGGCGTGATCCGGTGGCTGCTCACCTCGCAGTATCCAATGCATTCATTTCTCATTTCGTCTCTATTATGGCATGAAGTTTGGTAGCGGAGTTCCGTCAACCGTGATGAATCTCCTCCAAAACCCTTCGTCATGGTCTTCCAGAAGACCAAGAACAACAGAGGAGTTGACCCGAGCGCCTTTCTGTTCTTTAGCCTTGGTACCCAACGAGCCGAAACCTTGGACAACTCAAGGCGGTCATGTGGAAGATACGCTCATGAGTCCCACGCGACAGCAGGCCAAACGTTTCCTCCAGTTCATCAAATGTTGGGCGTCTGTCAGACTGGATCAGCTGCCAAGCCAAATCTTCATTTTCTTCGCTGGCTTCACTGGATGGATGACCACAGCGCTCACCGTCTTCCAATGAATTCCGTCCCTATGGGAACATTTGCTTGATGGTCGCTCTTGCAGGAGCATTGTCTTGGAGACTGTTTTTAGACGCTCAACCGATCGGGTTGGTGTTTCCCGTTCCTTGGACAGAAAGAACAGACAAGATCTCCAGTTACGATTTGTGAAGCCGTCATGCTGACAAAAGTAAAATTGCTTCACTAGTTACCGGCTTCAGTTCGCATCTCTATAGGTTACCGATCAACTGACATGCCTCACAGGCAATGCACATGATTGATACAACATGACAACGATCAAGGATCAAAGAAAAAAGTCGAATTAAAACCACAGTAATCAAACGTCACGAACTTTTGGTACGCCCCTCGTATCATCACCTCTCTCATGTAGACTTGAGGAAGAAAGTGAAGAAAGAAGTCTAGTTCAGCGAAGTCCGAAAGGGAATCCATATTCAGTCATGGTCCGTAAGATCGATTTCGTCCTCGTTCTCTAGGATCGATTGTCCATCCTCCTCTAGTCAATTCCTTATCTTGCTCAACTTCCTCTGCATTTTCACTTTCCGATTCTGTAGAGCTTGAAGAAACGTCGGCCTCACTGTCCTCACTATCGTTAGAAGAACTTAACTGCAATCCTTTCCTCCTAAGCCTTGCCTTCAGACTGTTTAGGTTACTCTTGCGGAGGATACTGCTACTATTGACCTTCGCTATCCTTCTCTTCTTGCATGGAGGTTCTTGATAATCCTAAAAAAGAATGAGGTTGGGTTCATATGTCTAGACTAAATTCGTAAATCATTACAGCTTACACTTTTCGAATCCTCGTCCAAATCAATGTCACTTCCTGCACTTTGAGCCTCATCATCAACGGAAGATGACGTAGGAGGAATCTGCAAATTTAAATAGGCCTATAAACGTATAGAAATATTTGCAGCAGTCCTACTTGACCGAGTCGACAAATTATGCTGCTACACAAACATTATTAGAATAGAACCAGAAGTCTATACAATGTATGAAACATGCTGTATGCATGCATTTTTATTATGATTTAATCATATTTATATGCCGTATTGTAGGCCTGCGACTCGTTTATATGAAAGTGTATGATCACAATCAATCAAGAAATAAAAAATTAACAAGGCATGTAGAGAGAGAAATTGCCCGTAGTCTCAGTACTACGGCTTCTTAATTAATACATGTACAACTAATTCGTTTGCATGATAGGCAAATAGGTAAGCACGTGCAGGATGAAATCTCATAAACATTTCAATATTAATAATTGTGCATCAGGTCCTCTGACTTTGCTGCCACCAGGCGAATGGACATATTGCGTTCATCCTTATTAATAACGGAAGACAAATTATATAGAGTAGCAGATCGATAGTCGTTAGCTGATCAGCTTAAGCCACTTGCACTACTCGTACAATAGATCAGTTAGTTGCATACGGATGCACATACAAAGTATATACTGTATGCTCGTAAGTACGGCGTGTAGCATGTAGATGGAGCGCTAACTAGTATATCACAAGATTGTGTAGTATATAGAGTAGACAGCATAAACGGTCACTTACCTGCTTGGGCACATCATTGCTTTCTTTTGTGAAATCTTCTAAGGGGGCGTCTGAGTATTTTTCCATTTATATCCCATTGAATGCGTGCTTTCCTAGTATTCCAGTAATAAAATTCAACTGCGTACCACATATTTTCTGATACCCATCAGGAAGGTAGCTTGAGTAAGGAACTAAATCTTCTGGTCCGTCGAAGTATGTTTTTGTAATAGAAACCCTATCACCTTTCACCTGAATTTCTTTGCTGCGCTTCTCACTCATTGTGGATAAGATTCGACGGATATGAGGACACTCACGAATACTATGCTATGATGCCAACATTACCACGATCGACAGAAGCGAATCACGACAACTTTGGCAGCCAATGAAATTCCGCATGTGTCCTTAGGGTAGAGGCTACTTTAGAACACAATACAACCTCGCGGGATCGCTTGGGACAGCCAGGTCAGATTCTAACAGAGATCTAACTGAGTTACAGAACGTACGCTGACTTTTTGTTTCCTAACCTTCAAGGACGCGTGTGTCTTAATTTTGAGATGTGACGGAAATGTGAAATGTAGCTACCTACATGTAGGCCATTTTCCCATAGCGCCATTCCTGTCCACAAATGTGTGTATGTGAATCATTGATTGATTCAGACCACCTGATAATGTCGAACTGTAAACTCATGTAAAGAATTTCGGAAGTATGTTTCTTGAAAACTTGTATTTATGTGATGATTAAAGAAAAAAGAGTCTTGTAAGATAGAATATTTGTCTTTTTTGTCAAATTCATTATGCTTAATATAGTTTGAAGTGAGAAAGCAATTATTTTAATTACCGTAGTCGCATGTTCATATAAAAACAAATTTCCAAACAAATAAAAAGAGAATTCGATATTCTTCTGAAGTAGCCCCATAATAAGAAAACTACCTACATGTAGGTACAATTCTTACTAACCTTTGACCCTTTGGAACTCAGATGAGAAATATAGGTACATGCAAATCCAGCTATCCTAAATGCAAAGTTGCATCGCAAAATGTTATTTTTTAGATAAAAGTCATCTCAGTGAGCCATCTTCAGAAAAAAATACGAAGCAAATTTAATTTTTGTATGAAAAGAAGCAGGAAAAATATTCAAAGCTCGATTATAGCGAAGTATGAATTAGCTTTAGGTAAAGAAATTGCTTCATTATTTATTATTGGTATATCATCGATGTTCTTATATTGAAAAGCAAGCTGACTACGGCTAGCAAGAAATATATCTTGACTAGATACCAATACATAGAAAATTACCTACATGTAGGTACTTTTCTACCGGTCTTCAAATAAATGTCATGGATTCAATATACTATGTATTCGTTAAATATTACAAATTTAGGTCAGGAATACAGTAAATTCCATCAGTACAGCAATGAAGTCACCTTTTTCAATGCTCACTTTTTCACAAATGCACAAAACATCTAATTTTAGAATATTTTTCTTCGGAAAATTCAAAGTGCTATTTTTGAAATAAGATTGCTCGGCAAATATTTATTCAATAACCAAGAAATTGCAACATGCGTTTTTTGGGTGTATTCTCATTTTTGAACTCCTTTCATTTGCATAAAAGACGCATAGTTTAAGAATGACAGCCTTTTGAAAAGCAGTTAGAAAAGTAAAGTTACATGTAGGTCACTTCTTGGTCAAATTATCATTAATTTTTTGTGCAAGTTTTCTTTCATTTAATTTTTCTAATGTCACAAACATATATTTCTAATAACTTGTCACAGATATTTCTCTACTGTCTAGTTTTTAAAGATAACAATTTTTATAAATCGATCATTATCAACGATAGCCCGATAGTAGTTATTTGCCCAAAAATCCAGCTAAAACACAATCAAAAGCTAAACATCGCGTTATACAAAAATTATTTACTAAAAAGCCTCGGGAGTTCAAAGCATCGCGCATTTTACAGCACGGGATTGAGTAAAAACAAAACGAAGAGAAAAGTAAACGAGGGTGAGAAACACGAAGCTGCTGCCGTCCATTTTTTGCTTCGTTGTTAGGACGGGAAACCTGAGTTGGTCATTCTTCAATTTCAAACCACATTTAGAAGAGAACCAATACAACAGTGACAAAATCCTGAGAATACACAATCTACACAACAAACTTCATCATTTAAGTCATCTAACAATGATACTTTGTCGGTCATTTGTTCATTGCGAACGTTCAGGGCGGTTGAGAAGTAGAAACCTGTGAGTATGAAGAAAGGAAGTCGGTAGTATTTGCTCGATATTTAGTTATCTAAACAGAAAATATGTTCAAATGAAATTATATTTTGAACTTTCCAATTGACCATAATGACACTTTCATTAAGTGTGTCATTTTACTGCATTAACCTGGATGTGATGTTATCACACGACTTATGCTAGATATTGGTTATGTTATGAATTTTCTTGTGTTTCCAACTTTCCATGTGTTTAATGCAAATAATCTCAACAATGTGATCAACCCAATGGATAAAACCAAAGCACAAACAAGGACCTAGCATGTTAAAAAACATCAATACTATTCAATATTTTAACATTTATGCAATACATTTAGCAATCAACAGATCAAAACGAATTTTAGACCACGACACATCATTGGCCGAATGATTTGAGCATAGATTAGAAACAAAGCTCACATTTGTTTCATTTCGATTTAAACCTGAAATGTCTATTTATACGTTCTGATAACGTTGCTGAAATTATTTTCACTGAAACAAAGGAAATAAATTAAGTACATGTGAAATAGCTGTAATACTTCGCAACATTTCGAGACGTGAAGATAATTATTGCTTAAGTGAAAGTGTGACATGTCAATCAATAGAAAGCATAGAACAAGAAATAAATTAAGCTTAGGATAAACTCAAATTTTGAAATTATTATTTGTCCTCCAAAAATAAATGACACATAGTTTTCAGTCATATAATTTGATATATTTCCCTACTTGAAAAAGGTTGATCTGATTAATGACTATTTTCAATGGTATTCAGCTTGTCAACAACAAGAACAAATAATGGAATGCTTGACCAACAGCAAGTGACTGGTTGGTGGTTCGCCTGTGTTTTAACCGATATATCAATCTATCAGATCATTAGGAGAACAGTGTCTTTAAATTAAAAAAGGGAAAATATTGTGATGAAACAGAGCATTCATGAAGTCATAATAACGCTCACGTCACAGTACCTCACAGATGGACGTTGGAAAGAATGTTTTATACAAAATCGCAAACATATGGCATTTAGTCCAATGGATTTCATTTTAGACAATTAATTTCTTTACTGATACCTTCTTGAAGATTTTGTGACATCTCTTGCCATATTGGCAGGTTTGATTGCAAATTGAATCTTAACTTATATTTCTATGAGCTTGAGCATCCTTATGATCTTATGATCTTCCCGTATTAATATGACATGATAGTACAGTGCATGCAAGTTCAAGTTAATAGTCACAAAATTCTAAAACACGCACAATTTTTCCATGAATGCTCTCCCCATTGTAAGATAAAAAGGGAAGTAAGTGAAGAGACATGATCAAAGGGAAATGTACATTCAAAACCAAAACTTGATGACTGGTAACATTACTACCAATCAC
The DNA here is from genome assembly GCA_907163375.1 of Prostheceraeus crozeri. Taxonomy (NCBI): domain Eukaryota; kingdom Metazoa; phylum Platyhelminthes; order Polycladida; family Euryleptidae; genus Prostheceraeus; species Prostheceraeus crozeri. The sequence continues at coordinate 16,729 of CAJQUW010010538.1, forward strand.
TTACTCAACAATATTCGCATTAAATTCACAAAACAGACACATTTGGCAAATGAAAAGCAATGCTTATGATCGATTAGTTCTAAAGGAGCAAGGGAAAAATCTCAGTCTGAATTGCTCGCAATAGATATCGGGTCGACAAAATGAACGCATCAATAGCATTAGTTTTCATGCTAAGAGCTGGCATTCGTGCCTTATCTCAGAGAAACGTATATTTACATTCACGAACATAAAATTCTGAAGTCGAATCAACACAGGCTCATAGAGTGACACAGAACTCTGGAAGCAGACAAGACAAGTGGAATTCCAGTCAACCTCGAACACCCGCAGATATCCGCGGACCTCACGAGACCAAATGACACCGAATTCCGAATACGAAATTACTTGACAGCATGCCGTTTCAGTACTCAAGCTGTGGATTGTGTGAGAGAACGGCGACGCCTTTTGGTCTCAACATTTTCTTCTACTGTGAGTGGCGATGGGCGCGGTATGTTCGGTCTACGACGATTGGGAGTTGTACTGGTCGGAGTGCGAATCCGCGAGTAGACAAGAATGTAAGCTTGTGAATTGGAAACCTCCTCTGGTGTTACGTGAGTCACCTTTGAATCATTACAATGGATCCAAGAATCTGAAAGAGGTGAAATACATGTAGGTCTATTAATATGCACCGGTATTACACAACTGCACAACTGTACTTTCAACAAGAGAACCCACAAGCAATCTGATTATTTCAAGAATGCGATTCTGAAGCGGGCACTGCGAAAGACTGCAGGGATAGGCCTACCACAAATTGTCATGTCATCGTCTAGTTAAACATGAAAAATAGAAATACGAGAAATGGCAAATATTCAATCGAATAGTCTAGTAATAAACGTCCGTCTTTTCACTATAATTCACGAAAGGCGCATGATTTGAATAAATCATGACATCCAACGTTTCAGCTGCTATCATTTCGGCTAGCAATTTTTCTGCAACTAAATTCTGCTTCTCTCTGATAAGTCTATAATAAACAATAAAAAAAAATTGTCAGCTTTGCCATCGTTCTGTAGCTATCACAGAGTACACCGATTTGAAAACTGCTGAAATAGCTACCTAGGGTCTTTTCCCATCACTTTCAACTGTAAAGAGGTTTGACGATCTTTTATTGAGAAATTCAAAAAAAGAATCGCCAGCAGCTTGAACCTAGTGATAAAAATTTATGGAGAACCTATCTGCTCTTCCACGATCTCATAGAGGCGATGAATCTACCTGCAGCGTGTCTAATATGCAGAAAAAGAGATTGAGGTAAAGCAATCATTTAAATACGCACTCCGTGCTTTGAGCGCCAAACTTCACCCGGAATTGAGGAATGTCTTAAGGAAGATGGGCTTCGACCGGCGAAGTTCATCACGATTCAAGAGGTATAGTTATTCATATATTATATATATATTTACATAAGTTTATATTTATTTATCTTTGTTATTCATGTTGCATTTTTTATTATTGTCAGTTTGTCCATAATTGTTGGCAATAAACTTCCGAATTCTGACTTATAGACAGGTGAGTGGCTCAGAAGACTTGCGTTCTGTTGGGCTACTCATCAACGACAATGGTTGCATCCTAATTTTTGTGCAGAATATTTGCTTTAACGATGAAGCCACTTTCCACATCAGCGACTCATCAATTAATCGTCACAACACTTTTACTTCCTAGCATGAAATTTGTTTGAAAAACTTGCTGTGAGGCATGTCAACTGAAATCATTGCATCGGTTGACCACTCATTTTTCAAACACTGCAAATTGTCTATGGCCTCTAAGGTGTTCATCTTGAGCAGTTACTTTGTTTTGTGTTGTATTTCAAATCTAGCTATCATCCATCCATGGCAATACTTATTTTAATTGTTATCAAATGTTTTGCTACACTTGCCAATAAGACAAACAAGGCATACTGATGTGCTCAGCACTGTTTCGGGTCGTGGTCTGCGAATTCGCAAGCATGATATCTTCCCACGCATACAGGCCTGTGATTAGCCTATGAAAAAAATTTGAGGAATGGAAACGGAGCCTAATATGATAATTGCAAGAAAGAAAAACTACAAATTTTAGCACGGATTTTGGGCCAAACTTCAAATCATGAAAGTCACAACGAAGGAGGTAACCCCAGGGTTGACCCACACCACACTTTTTGAAGTTGTGTATATTACAAAGGAATACTGACTTGGTCATAATCACTTCCCGCATTGTTACGAAATTAATTTGTTGCCTCAAGCATTATCTGCTTAGAATGTGTCGAACAAAGGATGTCAGATCAAGCTGCTGATATTGCTCTGCTTCACGCCATCGTCTCCAATTCAATGATGCTTGTCAGATTTGTATGCTGCAATTTTTTGAATGTAGGATATATCCTCAACTACATGCATCTGGGGCTTTGTAACGATTAATTTTTTCGGACTTAAGACAAATTTGGGAGGAGAGTAACCCATAAGTATCGTTGACGTAATACTTGTGACTTAAAAAAAGTCAGTAATTTATTATGAAGGATACGCCACATTACACACCAATTTATTAATAGTACTTTATACTGCATAAGTTTTGGTGGCTCTTGTTTACTTGTTAGCGCTTTGATCATATCGCTCCGATCTACATTCAAATGAACATGAATTCTCTCATACAACACAAAACAAGTGTCGGGAACAGGCTTGCCCTTAAGTTGTTGGTCTCATGCAGGCAAAAGAATGAAAGATTATCACCTCTATTCGCATGAAGTTGCGCAGAGATATTGACATCCACATCTTGCAGTAGACCCAGGTTGAAAATCTACCAACCCAGTACTATGTGGTTCAATGTCTTAATTAATCTGAATTTCGCATGCAACGATAAGCAATGTGTGCACTAGTTTCACACCAACCTGTGTTCAGCAAATTATGAAAACGATCTATAAGTGAATAATTCATATAGGATAAATGTCGGTCGGCAGACCATGGAAAATGTCGCTGCAAAAAGACTCATGGGATAGCAGAGCTTTATACGCTTCCAACCCACGCACGCTAGTGACCAGGAGGCATGTAGACACTAAATTTAGGTACCATCCGCTTTACCCTGTCGGATGTGTTCATGTTCAGTGGAAATAAAATGGAAGAGAGTGAGTGAAACAAACGCTTCAGTTGATAAGAGCACTGAAATTCAAGTGGGCTGGGATACCTATACGTTATCACATAATGGATATACAGGATCGATAGCCTAAAGTTCCTTAAGAAGTACAGGCATGCATTTGACAGCCATATAGTCACAGAAACATATAATGAAGGCTGTGAAACCGGTTCAGATAATTAATGAAAATAATTGAATAAGCATCTTACTGTGTAATTCTACGCAAAATTATGAGGTTTGAAGAAAAAAATTGCTTACAATGTTCAATATACAATTTCGGTATGTTGATCGCAGTGTTTCACTCATTAAATACGTGAAAGTGTTGCACTAAGGAGTTCGGCAGACAATAACTTCGGACAACTTCTCTGCTTAGCAAAAATACGAGTAAGTCCGGACGAACCGGAACATCTGCAGCCCCGTAGCTTGCAGAAATGAAAACGACATGAAACAAGATCAATTCAACGTAACAAAGTGCGTCAAGGTAACAAAATTAAAAAAACAAGCACACGACTGGTTAATTTTTGATGTGCCAAATATGACATGGCTAAGACAAAATTTTTATATCCTAAAATGTCCCATTGGCACACAGTCATTGGTACATCGGTAAACGTATGGAGGTTTTACTTTATTACACTACTTGTACATGTATTGTGTGTATTTGATATCATTCTATTGCGCATGTATTCGGTTGACATGATATTGTCTTAAGATTGACTGGCTGCAAGTATATTCCATGAAGCTCTATTCTGTCGATGAGGCGGTCTTCCAGGCTTTTACTGTTAATATACAGTGTGATCCAAAAATAACCGAAACCAAAATAAAGCAAAAAATATAGTGAACATCACATGTATTTATAGTGACAAGCAATTAGCCAATACATCAATAACCGAACCCCAGCAGACATGACGTGCATTCATGTTCCAAACTGTTCGAAATGGTGGCCCTCAGCCTTGACACATTCCGCGTAGCGTGAGACAACACTGTGACACACTTTTGCACAGAGTGCAGGAGTAATAAGATCATAAGCGTTTTGGATTGACGCCCTCAGATCAGCGATTGATCTTGGGCGGTTCCCGTAACTGAATTTTTAATTACCCCCCACAAGAAGAAATCGGGTGGGGTCAGATCCGGTGATCGGGCCGGCCACTCGACGGGTCCACGGCGACCAAACCAGTGCCCAAGGAAGTGCTCATCCTCTCGTTCAGAAAGGATTGACCATATCTGCTCCTTTAGCAACTTCAAATAGGATTCACCACTAACAGTCCCTTCGAAGAAATATGGTCCAACAAGGCCAGAAGAACACAATCCGCACCAACTAGCGATTCCAATTTCCAGGAGCATTAACGTCCTTCTGTAGAATCTCGAATGGATTCGTGTCGCACCAATAGACGGAGTTGTGTCGATTAACGTGTCCATTGGTTTTGAAAGTGGCTTCATCTGACCACAAGATGCTGTCCACAAAATCCGGATACATGTCAGTAAAGCTAAGGAACATTTCACAAAATTGTAGGCGTCTGTCCCGATCGTCTTCATTCAGCTTATGCAGCAAATGTGGTTTGTAGGGCTTCAAGCCAAGCGTACGTTGCACACTCCCATATGACATGTTTAGTTCCACTGAAGCACGGCGAATAGATTTTGTGGGACTGGCTGCAAAAGCGGCAGCGACCAAGTCCTTGTTTTCGTCAGTGCGCATAGATACAGGTCGGCCAGATTGTTTTATGTTCACAACTGAACCAGTATTGTTGAACTTTGAAATAAGATAGCGCATTGTCGATTTGGACGGTTTCGCTGACAGAAATTCATCAGCCCAGTCATCTTGAACATGTTTGTAGCTATGACCACTTTCATAATACCGTCTAATCACAAAAACACGCTCTGCTGTAGTCAATGTACGGCGATTTTCCATGTCTCTAATATTTGAATGAATCCATCAATTTCTATCTAGTTTCAGATTTTATACATTGTAGATTCAAGATATTCATAGAAAGCGAAATTAATCGATTTCTCTCTCAATTTTGTGCATTGTGAAGTGATTGACATTCATAGAGAGCGATGAACCATGCAAAGCAAAGCAATCATCGAGATTGCGAATTAATAGATATCAAAATGTCTTATGCTTTGGGTTCGGTTATTTTTGGATCACCCGGTACATGTGGAACTTCTCATGGAACCGTAGGTTCAAGGATTTGCATTCCAGTTTACCTTCTAAAACATGATATAGTCATACCACACATTTTACTGACAAATATTATCAGTAGACAGTTGATATTTTAATCATCAGAAAACGGATGAAATTAGATTATGATGATGCATAATTAGGTTAACGCCTTGTAGACATCATAAAGGGTTTACCTGTCGCATCATTTAGGCAATAAGCAGTGTAATGCCCAGACATAAAGCCGCGACCGTGGTGTACGATCACACCGATGAGTAAATACTCCGTTGGCACGTCTTCATCAATTTCTGCACACAGTCGCCGCACATCCAGCTTGTGAGGGAAATTTATACGGCAACCAAGTTTCTCCCGCTGTCGACCACACCATCTGAAAGAGGTAAAGTTTGAGAAAAAAATTACATTTATCCAAAATATGAATAAATAATCTGTAATACAAAATCACAAAAAACTCAATAGCTTTCTCATCAGCACTGACGGTAGTCACGCATTTGCTTCAAAGATAAAAAATACACAGGCCCGATTGCCTTGTATAAATAAAGATTTTTTTTCAAGCGGATGTAACAGGCTATAGACTCAGCTCATTCTTTAAACTTAGCCGCTAATATATAAAATGTGGACAAGTTGAAGACTAGTTTGAGAAATGTGGCTATTATGTTTGGTAATGTAACTTACTTGACATTGTTGCATTTATTATTCACACGAAATTTGGTGAATGAAGAAAGACAAAATCTGGATTTTACACAATTTTTCTAGCTTTTATCATGCGGGTAATCATTATTTGTGTTACAATGGTGTTGAGATGATAATTAAGTCAATGACGAGTCTCACACATATATGTTGGTCACTATAGTTACATTAGAAGCATGAATTCAAGATGAGTCTACGGGTATACGCACCCTGCTACACCAGCTTGAAAATGAAGCGTTTGCAGAGAAAGTTTCTTACGGAAATTAACACTTGGATAGTTTTTTATAATTCTCTTTATAGTCCTCTCTTGTGCCATTGAATAAAAGAGTGATGAGGGCTTGACGCCGGAAACTTGTCCTCCTGTTCGGCAAGCTTTTCAAAAGCTTGCCGGCTTTCTTTTCTGACGGCAAGCTTTTCACTCTGTAATATTTAGCATCCTTACAAGATGCTCTCAGAAATATTAGCTCCCCATCTAATTTGTGATGCGAGCAATTAATTACTGAACTAAACACCTATTGGTTTGGGTCGATGACAGATTATCCCCTCGCAAGCATGTCGTCCGCATTCGACAATACTGCTTCAAACACAGGACACATCAATGGTGCGTGTACCAGAATTGAAGAGAGACTCTTGAAGAACTTGCATTGCATGCATGTCACCATCATTTGATGAGGTTAATAATAATAATCGTTTATTTCATAATATGTCTCAATAATAAAAATCGCGAGACTGAACAAACACAAAGCAAGCAATTTCTAAGTTAGTCAAGAACGAAGTAAGACATGTATAGCAAATTTACAAAATGCGCTATTATGTATACGACTAATCGTCGAAATAAATGAATCTCTTCTCATTGCGGTTGTACATCTTGGCTTTCGGTAAGTTTTTGAGAAGTGTTGGAGTTCAGGAGCCAAATGGTTCAAGGGATGCTGTTTATCTGTCACCAAATCAATTTCAATGCTGCACGTTTTTACCAGACACAGAGACCGCGTCGCGAAACGTCTGTCTCCTGTATATACAGGGTGACACACGTAAACCGCCAGATTTTACACTTTTATTACTCCTCAAATATTCATCCGATCGTCATGTAATTTCGACTCATACTAGTTTGGAGTATAGGATTTATGATAATTATACATGTTGTACTGAGAATTGTCAGAAAATTCTGATTCTATTGACCGAATGACATGTACTCATTTTGTTGACATCGAAAATCTAGATCAAGTTAATTAACTTAACATGAATCGTATTCTGCACAACGAATTGTGCGCAGTCTTGAAGTGAATATTGTTTAGTTACTTCCATGTGATACAAAATACCATTCGACGATTAAATCACCATCTGAAAAGAATCGAACATAGAAGAATGGATGATTATTCGGTTGCAGAACGAGCAAAATGCACGACTTGGTACGAATGGCTCAAGAGTCCAGTGGAGGTACAAAGGCTTTATCATTCAGAGTATGGCAAGAACGCGAGAGCACCGGATGCCCGTACCATAAAGCGGTGGCACACAAACCTGTTGACCAGTGGTAGTGTGGTGACTGTCAAGCGGGACCGGTCATCTTCTGAACGAATGGAGCAGAATGTGGAACGAGTTGTGCAGCACTTCGAGGAGGACCCAAACACATCTACCCGTCGTGCATCTAATGCTCTTCAAGTGAGTCGCCGTACTATCCAGCGCATCCTCCATGACTATGGATGGCATCCGTACAAGGTCCAGGTGGTGCAGCGATTACACGAAGAAGATCTGGAAAACCGAATGGAGTTCGCAGAACAGGAGCTACAGCGCATCCAAGCCAACCCGAGCCATTTAGTGGAACTAACCTGGTCCGATGAAGCTCACTTCCATCTGGACGGTGGTGTGAATCGCCACACAGAACCCTCACTGGATCAAGCAAGAGTCTATGCACTCGCCACGCACCATCGTCTGGGCGGCAATCAGCCAATCAGGTATCTACGGACCGTTCTTCTTCGACACCTCCGTCAACAAGGATCGGTATCTCAAGATGCTACAGGAGGAATTTTGGCCAGCGGTGAGTCGGACAGAAGAGGCAGGAGCATCATATTCATGCAGGATGGTGCACCTCCACACTGGGGACTTCCTGTGCGTGAGTGGTTGAACAAGAAGATGCCTAACAGATGGATGAGACGTGGATCTCCTAACATGCCCTGGCCACCGCGTTCACCTGACCTGACGCCTTGCGATTTCTTCTTGTGTGGTTTTGTCAAGTCCAAGGTTTACCATACACGGCCAACATCCATGCAAAACCTGAAGGACCGCATCATACAAGCATTTCAAGAAGTGACAACTGAGATGTGTCGAAAAACTGCTCTGGCCTATCAAAGGCGACTCGAATACGTCCTCGAGAATGGAGGAGGACAAGTTCGATGACTACTAACACTTTTTTCTTATGTTTTTCATTTACTAAATGTTTTCTATGACATTTACCTTAATTCGTTTTGGTCATTATTGATAAAGACGTGGGGGAAATAAAGGGAAAAGTTTATCATTAAATTTTACATGTTAAGATACATTGTTGGTATGTCAATTTTACTACATGTCATTCGGTCAATAGAATCAGAATTTTCTGACAATTCTCAGTACAACAGGTATAATCATCATAAATCCTATACTCCAAACTAGTGTGAGTCGAAATTTCATGACGATCGGATGAATATTTGAGGAGTAATAAAAGTTTAAAATCCGGCGGTTTACGTGCGCCACCCTGTACTTTTACCATTAAACTTTTACGGATAAACTACAAGGGGTGCATTTTTTCCTATTTCTTTCAACCTATGAGTTTCAATGCTAGCATGATTCGGGGATAGTCTAGTGGGATGATCAGTGAAGCTATTTCCTTGACACCTGTGAGACCGACTAAAGGACCTGAAATGCTCCGCTTCAAGCGCTTCCGGTGCAATGGGGAATACGATGCAATGATTGCCTTGCTTCTCTACTTCAAAACAGAGAAATCGAATGGGCGAGTAAGACGCCCAATGAGCGAAAGGACTAACCTGACGACTACAGAGTTCGTTGAACTCCGCATCATTTTCTAGGGGGGGGGCACCCCTTCACGCGGAGTGACCTCTCATCGCTCCTGGAGTCATGAATCACGCTCGCTGGTAGACAGAAATGCGCATGTCTCGCTCTCAATTCAAGCTGAAGAACGAGAGCGGACTACGCTAGTTATGCATCTTCAATATCAAGATTTACCAGAAAGCCAGGATTGTGGCTCACATTCCTGAGACTGCTCCAAGGAACGACCTCGCTCTTCTCAAAGAACGTACTGAATTCATATAATTTCTGCTCTGAGCGAGTTAAGCGTGCATCTTTGAAATTGACTTCAACTCGGGTTCCTAGTTTTTGCGATACTGAAGTTTCAGTTGACACGGAGAAGGCAGTGGTCAAAGCTGTTTAGAATACAGTAGGGAAGGAGAAATATACCACCGTTGCGAAACAATAACCATTCATGTTCTCCGTTTAGAGCACGGTTAAGTTTGTCGGAAGCTGAAACTGGCCATAAAATTAATGACTGAGAACCTGCGACTTTATCCACTTGCGAAGACTATCAGTAGAATAAATAGTACCATTTAGAGTATACAGGCTAACAGCGACAACGCAGAGCGAAGAGTAGCTCTCATACAATAATCTAATCAGCTAATTACACGTGACCATGACCAACTCCAGTTTCTTCATTCATTAAGTCGTCACACAGCATCGACAAGCTTTCCCTGACAGATGTAAGGTCACATTGAGTAGACAAGATTAAAACTTGAAAATACATGATATTTTATCTGTAAATGATGTATACATGCTATCTTTGAATTACACAAACACATAAAATAAATGTTCAAAGTATCGAAGCCGCTAGCAGTCAAACTTAAATAACGGAAAATAGCATAAATGATCAACATATCCTTCATGGCATAGCGAACGTAGTATTCTTTATTCAACTTTGTGGTGCTAGTGCCAATTACTGATCTGCTGCACTGGAGCATTGGTCAAGGTATCACACGTGGGTGTAATTCATAATAAAATTCCAGTAGAACAGCCACAATTAGTACAGCAGCTACATACTGGACGGCTTTTCTTCTTGAATATTCGCAAGCTGAATTAAAATCAAACGTACAACATCATAACTCAAAAAGACCTTCACCCTGACATATGGTTCGAAAATAGACCCACACCTTCTGTACATTATTTTAGGAGCAAAAGGTAAGTGCATGTAGTATGCAATCTGTCAAGAAATTTGACGAGCAAGGTTTGAAACAAAATTCACTGATTGTAATCACGTATTCATTGTATATTCCCACGAATGCTTTCATGCTTCATACATGACGACAATGTCTAATTGACGCTTTATATAGTGGATTCTGTGTAGTGTGTCTACTTCTTCCCATCTCTATTGCATGCATTGACGTGACGATGAGCAATCTCTAACGTTACATTGTCTAGTTCATGACCTCGATGGCTGCACTAGGGACCTCCGAATCGGCAAATTTCTAGTCCAATCGAATCTCGAATCGAATCGGGTCGTGATTCACGAATCCAATCTAACCTCGAATCGAAAATTTGCATAGGCCTACTTTACCTTATTGATTTGCGGTCTGCTTAGCCGAGGGATATTGAATATCTCGTGAATTCTTAACATGAGCAACGAAAAAGTCTTGCAAATTGCAATCACCGTTAGGCAGTTGTATATTTTCATCAAATGTCGCCGCATGTAATTTCTCTGGCTTGATATGAGAAAAAGTACGATAGAAAACCGTGCAACCATCGGAATGCTGGACGATAAACGAGCTACAGCTAGGCAAAAAATGCCGTTCATGAATGAGATGTCAAAGGAGTACAATCTATCATCCACAAATGCTATCCAAGGAACAAAATATCGAGATAAATGGATAAAGTCATGATCCTCACGTTCTGATGGAACATGGTCCAAAAAAAGAGCAGCGAATTACACTGCCAACTAGTATGAAAGTATAAAGGCATGCCAAAAACGTCCTTGGATAGGGTTTGAAAGATGCATTGATCCCATGACACTCAATGAAATAAGCAGCCAAATAAAATCCATATATCTTGATTTGCGGAATTTTTACAACAGGTCCTCAAATATTATATCGTTAAATTATCCTTCCAATAATGCTTGTAGATTCCCATGTCGTCACTAACCATAATTTCTATCCTTAAATAATTTATTCATTCTGAATTCAAAACAATATGCAGTAGGCACTAAAAGTATCGACTTTAAATTCGTCACTCAATGTTATACTTGTAGGCCTGTAAACATCAAGGATTACAGAAGACTAATCACTACTATATACACTAATTACTATTGCACAAGCTTGGACAAGCCCGGGCCTGTAAACTGAAATCATGGAAGCTCGGGTTCATGACTATTGCTTGATTAAAAAGGTTTTCAGGAGCCCGAGCTTACAACCACAAATCATCTGAACAACATGTAGCACGTGCTGTTAAGCAATTAAAGTTGCTTCGACCAACGCTTATTTAGTAACCGACGTCGTCCGTCGGTTTCAGTGAGATGCCAAAAACACAAGCTTATCAAAACTTCATGTTTAAGTCGTGTCGAATGAGAAAAGACCATAAATCAAATGAAAGCAAATTGAGAAAATTTTTTGGCAGCCGAATCAAACCGATTTGAATTTTTCTCGAATCACAATTTGAAATCGAATTGAATCTCGTTGCATCGCAGGTCCCTACTATACACTGTGCGAGCATCCAGTATGTAGACTTGTTGGTTTACCCATGTAATGACGTGTTGTACCTTAATTTATAGCTACTGGGAAAAGATAGTTGAATGGTACCTGGTAAACATTGATCGTAGTTAAATACCGATGTTGGCATTGATTTATTTAGCATTCATTTAATTAATCAATTTCATAGAGGTAGGCCTAATATGTAATTTATTGTAAATAATATTCAGCTCTACCGACATCTATTGAGGCCTTGCGAAACATCAGTTCAAAAAAGAATATCAACGAATATTTAATGCATATCTTTCAGAACATTTTCGACGAAGTAATACCCATGGATGAAAAACAGACCCCCATCACAAACCGCCATCCAAACGAAGGAGCGGAAAAATAGACCGCCATCGACGTCAATTAGAGGTTTTACGGTTAGTTGCTTATCAAAAAGTGCTCATAGCATTCATGTGATCAAACCAGACTTAAAATAAGGTGAATATAATTGTATGTAAATCTGCAAATATCAGCCGCTCGCGTTTATCGGGTATGTGAATATTCATTGTCGATAGTCAGTATGAACATCAATAATGAACTTCACCATCGACTACTTGACCTAAAAATCAATAACAAAAGTGTAATAATGCATCGCTAAATGTGAATTGTGTCTACTTGTCATGATCTTAATCCAATATCATATGACTAAGTAACATTTTGGCCATTCCGCTAAATGGAATTTGATCCTAATAAATTATTTTCTAAGTGTTTTACAGTGACATAATTAAGTGAATCATTCATAAAGTTTGCTTCTCATTGATGAAGCAATGAACTGCAAATAAGAGGAATATTGTGAATTGAAGGTCGAATGGCGTATTTTATAAGTACCATAAAGTAATCATGGTGAGTGTTCCAGAATAAGTGGCAAGCACTCGCAAGCACGAAAATCCATTCATCAATGATCACATGATGATTTTCATTCAGCAATCAGCATCGCACCAACTATCGAATGCAGTGCTTAATTGCTGGTGCAACATTTCAATATTATGAAATTTCTCATTCTGGCGAGATCTTCGTGGCTAATGCTTGGATTTTCGATCTTCTGGTAGTGTTTCAGTCCCCAAGAAGGTCGTCAGAATTAGACAGGAAGGAATTCGGACCAAAAGAACTACAACCCCCAGAAAAGTTTGTACATGTTCATAGTATTCAAGACTAAAACCCTGGAAATCTTGCACTTCTATACAGAAGCGTGGCCCATCAACAACTGGGTCATCATCAGAGGCAAGCGGATTCCGCAGGCGGCGGAATTCTGCAGAATCTTCCTTTTTCGGAGGTAAATGCGGAATCACTGTGATGTAACGGAATTTTGCTTTTGCTTGTCAGAAAAGCAATCGGCAAGTAAACTCGCAAGCTCATTGCTCGTTGTGTGCACTATTTCCGATCTCAAGTTTGCTAGCCGGTTACTGGGTTTTTTCATCCATTAATTTTTCAAGAAAAGGGAGGAAAGTCGCACGGGATAGTGATTGGACTAGCCAAGTCATCACGTCAATGACCGTGCGCAGTAGTATCATCTAGCTTCAGACTGACTGCAGATCAATCTCATCTGACCATGCGCAAGAGGGAGATCGTTAATGCCAGCACGGGAGTGACTGAATTCCCAAATCACCTATACGTCGATCCGATGGTGATTGTTTATTTTGTAAACGCTAAAGCATTGTCTTGTCTTTGAAGCTAGATACTATAAAGGGAAATCTTCAATCATCACGACATCTAAAGAGAAAGAAACCGACAAATGAATCAGGAGCAGGCCCTTCGTCAAAAAGACAAATGACTTCAATTATGCAATTCCTGCAATTATGGCAATTCCTGCTCCTCTTTTGCTATCTACTTCCATCCACATAACTTTTCTGATCCACTGTGTCTCATCCTTTCTTACTAGGTGGTCAAATCAACGCAGTCTTTGCCTTCTCGCGATGTCTGTAATGTTCTCAAGATCAATTGCTTTTCTGATTGTCATTCGATTTCCTGTCCGATAGTCCCATTGAAGTTGATATCAGCAGTGATCTTTTAAAATCTGCTGTGCAGTGCAAAAATTCGAAACGTGGTTCTTATACCCAGACTGAAACTCATCTTTTCCAATTCGGACATTCGTGGACATTGAATCGTTGAACTGCGGGATGAAAACATCTACATTTCATGATCAACACGAATAAAAGACTGACCATAAGATACAGACGGTTATTGAGTCAGGGGGGCCGCGCATTTTCGAGTGAACTTTGAGGAGTTTTTGAGGAGGCTGTTAGGAGCTGACCAAATGTCATTTCATGGAGTTATCATGGTTTTTCTTACCAAGTATTTACAGTATATTGTATAAAATATCAAAATGGCACTCCCTTTTCTTTTAGCCGGATCTTTATTTTAGAACACATATATCGGTTGACCGGCTCCAGCTCCCAATACTTTTATCAAGACCCAACAGTAAACTTTTACTTTCCGATATAAAGTTTTCAAAAGCTTGAAATAAAAACAGCTTGGAAATCTAACCTTGGTTTACACCAGAATGTGCAGCTTCAACCTGCCAGCGGGACCGCTTTTTCCATTAAGTATAAGCGTGACAGTACCGCTGGCAATCTTGAATTGTACAAGACCGCACGTGGAAATTGCAAGGAAACCGTACATCAGGCCAAAAGCCGCGACGCTTTGTATGTGCGGAAATCCATTGCTACCCAAAAGCTTGTCTCTAAGGACTCCATGAGGATTTACAACAGTGTCACCAATAGGAACAAATCCTCCAGCCCAGCGCTTGGTCATGCCGCAGTCAGTACTTCTATGGCGACAACCTCAGCAGACAAAGCCGAGCTTCTTTACAAGGAGTTCGTGAAGAATTCAACAGTGGACGATGGAGGTAGAATTCCACCTCCAATTCCCACGTGCACTGATGAGACAGTTAATCCGTCCTCCTTCAGCCACAGTCCGAAACGTCAAAAAGATCATCTCAGGTCTCAATAGATCTAAGTCTAGTGAAACAGATGGCATCCCGGTTTCGTCTTCAAGCATCTCTCACCTGATTTTTCTCCACTTTTATCCAAACTGTTCAGTAAATGTGTATCCACCGGTGAGCTTCCCTCTTGATGGAAAGTAGATTCCGTGGTTCCAGTTCCAAAGAAATGTTCTGACTCATCTCTTCCATCTAGGTATCGTCCTATCAACCTGCTTCCAGTTGCTGGCAAGATTTTTGAAGCAGTGATTTACCAACATATTGTTAACTTCCTTGAAACTCAGAACCTTCTATCAGAAGAATAGTATGGCTTCAGGCACTCTCGATCAGCTGCAGATCTTCTTTCATATGTCAGGGAACATGTGAGTCGCGTCCTTGACTGACAAGGTGAAACGAGATCAGTTTCCCTGGATATTTCCAAGGCATTCGATAAAGTCTGACACCAGGGACTCCTTAGGAAGCTTAAGTCCTATGGAGTTGCTGATCAACTACATAAACTTCTTGCTTCTTTCCTTAGTGACCGGCAGATATCTGTCGTCTTAGATGGCCAAAAGTCTTCCACTAAGGTTGTCGATGCAGGAGTTACTCAAGGGTCAAATTTGGGACCCACCTTTTTCTGTTGTACATCAACGACCTCCCACACTGCCTAGTGAGTAAATTGGTGATGTATGCAGATGACACAACACTCTTCAATTCCAATGAGCGACTTGCCAAGTACACTCAGCAACGTCAGCAGTTATGCGACATTCTTAATGAAGACTTACGCAGGGTCTCAGAATGGGGCGCCCATTGGCTTGTTTCCTTCAAAAACTCAGAGTATTCTGCACTCACAACTTAAAGGAGATGATGATGATCATACCATCAAGATGTCAGATAATAGGATCAGAGAACGAGATTCCATCTCCTTCCTTGGATTGGCGGTTACGAAAGACTTGTCATGGAAACCGTACATCCAATCCATTAGCAAGCAGGCAGCTCAACGTATTGGTAGTCTCTATCGTGCCAACAGCTATCTTCTACCACAGACTGTCTGCTATCTTTACAAGTCCACTATTCATCCTCTGATGGAGTATTGTTGTCATCTGGGGGCCGGCGCCCCACAAACGCATCTTAACCTCCTTGAACGGGTTGAGAAACGCGTCAAGAATCTTATGGGTGAAAAACTTGCTAACAGGTTGCAGCCGCTCTCCGTCAGACGCGATGTTGCTTCACTCAGTCTCTTCTACAGGCACTATTTCGGTAGAAGCACTTCTGCAGTAAATGAGTGCGTAACAAAACATAGGATCTTCTCCAGAAGCACACGCAGAGCTAATGCATTCACATGCCATACTGTGAGCTTAGAGCACGCACGTACTGTGAGTCTCTCGAAAAGCTTTTTAGTTCGCACGGCACAGCTTTGGAATTAGCTTTCCCAGACCACTTTTCCTAACCAATACAATCCTGATACTTTCAAGAGGCGTGCGAACAGGTTTCTGATGGGCACAGCTTAATCCGATTAGAAGATCTGTTTTTTCCTTTTATTTATTCAAAATAATACAATTTGTTACTTTTTCATTGAGTAACCCCTAGCTCCGTTCATGGGCTGTGCTAGGGGTGAAAATTGTGTGAAAGAGAATACACGTTCGTATTGAAATGCTATTTCTACGAAAGAGCAAGCCTTTTCGCTGTATTGCTACTTTATATGAAGCTGTGTGCTATTAAAATTTAGTTAACTGGTATGATTTTAGCGTGTACTGTGGCAAAGAGGAACTACTATACCGAGTGGTCAAAAAGTTTGTATATACCCAATGTTAAACGAAATATCTGCATTTCTAACACGTAGATTCCCTATTCAAGTTACAGTTTGTTGGAAAATAATTTGAAATGGATATCCATGACATATGATTGAGGAAACAAAGAAAACTATGATCAATCTAATTATAAAATTACATTGAAAACTGCCTTTCGCATAATAGACCACGTGAGATAATGATTGTTAAATGTTATTTTAGGATACTAAGTTCTCACAAACATAATTCATACTTGGATCTCCTACTTACCGGTAATAACGCAAAACTTCAGTCAAAGAAGTTAAAAGTCAAAATAAGATTTCAATGCCTCAAGTTCTCAAATTTCTTTCCACGCGCTTCGGCACATTGCTCACATCTTTCCAAAACAATGTGGCAAATTCTCCGACATAAGTCTTTATTTCCATCAATGTCTGAAACCGCCTGGATGAAGTAGGCTCTCAGCTGAGGTACAGAGGTTGGTCGCTGGCCATAAACTAAGTTCTTGACCATCCCCCAAACACTGAAGTCCATTGGGGTGAGATCAGGGGAACGAGGAGGCCATTCTGTGGGACCTGATCGACTGATCCACTTAATCGGGAAAACTTCATCAAGATAGCCTCTCACCGCAGCGGAATAGTGTGCGGAAGCGCCATCCTGCTGGAAAAACAGTTGGTGAAAGTCTTCTATTTACCGTAAAGTAGGCACAATGACACTTCGTAATTTTTCCAAGTGCGTTTCACCAGTTACAGAGTTATCGAAAAATACAGGTCCAATTATTCCTGCAGAGGAAATACCAGCCAAAACTGTTAAGCCTGGTTGGTTCAACTGCTTTGTGACAGTGAAGTGTGGGTTCTCTGAAGACCAATAAACACAGTTATGTCTGTTCAGCTGCCCACTCAACTTGAATTGAGATTCATCCGACCAGATAATCCTATTCAAAATATGAGGATTATCATTGGCCTCACTGATCAAAATCTCTGCAAAATGAAGACCGCGATCGTAGTCATCTTCCCGAAGTTCGTGAATAAGACGCGAAATGTAAGGGTGCTTGTCTAGTTCCTTTAAAATATTAATCAGTGATCCTCGTGACAACCCTAGCTCCAGACTACCACGTCTAGTGGACTTCTTTGGACTGATTTCGAAAGCCTGAGCAACCAAAAACCTGTTGTCTAGTGTGGTTGCTGAGACTATGGTCCTCCCGATCTTCGTGCGTCTTGAACTGAGCCTGTTTCTGTAAACTTATCTCGAATTCTGTATATGGTAACACTGGTTGGAGGTGATGTTGGAAAGGTCCTCTTCCATTCTTCGATCACCTTACTTGCGCTTTCATGTTTACAATAATTGATCAAAATAAATTTTCTTTCGCCAGATGACAGCTTCCGAGACATAACGTGACAATAAAAAAATTTTAACTGACTTTGGTCATACATTGCATTTATAAGCTTAGATGCTTATAGGATATACATATGCTTATGTATAGGATGTCAAACGATATTTGAAAGCATTATCAACTTAACAAACGACGGCCGCAGGCCGGAGTTTGTTATAGGATAATGCTTGAAAATTATCGTATGATATCTGTCATAACGCATAGTTTTACCTGTGATTTGGAGTGTGATATCTGATGGTTTCCGTTTGTTATGTACATAATACACGGAATATCAGGTAATAGCCATTTCTTAAAGCTATAGAAATCCATGTAGAAGTCCATGGAAATATCCAAATTCATTCATTTCCATTCGAGTCATTTAGCGCATGACGACGGCGTGAATTTCCATCAATTCTGTTTGTAGCCTACAACTACAACAATGATGTCAAATTGTTGTTTTCTAACTTACTGCTCAGACCCCAATGACGGGCATGGAAGGCAAGACAATCTTGGATCTCGACATTCTTGAAATATAGCATGACCCAGGCTTGATAAAATTCATAAATGGTTCAATGGTACGTCTAATTCTGATGACATTCAAGTTTGTCAACTCAAAATTGTGCAGTTTATGATTTCCTCTCTGAAGAAGAATGAGTGAACTTATAGCAGCATCAAGAATCAAACATGGCCCTCGGGATTGGCCAATGATTCTGTGTCAGAGAATTCTGTGTCATTTAATCAATTGATACACAAGACAGTAAATCGTGAAATATCGCTGTTGCAAATTATGGAGCATTACATACCACCAAACGAATTCCGCACAGGGTATCAACACCATGGACAGTGGCAGATTATAGCATGCGCTAAATTAAGATGGAATTCATCGATGGCCCCTATCATATATATCAGAAACAAACAAGCCTGTAATCCAAGCTTCCACTTCGCAAAAATTTGAAGCAATTACTTTATGTGCTTATAGCAATATACCTTTACCGTTGAACCCCAGCTCTTCAAACTATGTATGTGATATTTAGTCATCTAGGAATTCATGAAAATTCCGTGTGATATTTTTTCATATAATACACTGAGATCATTGGAAGACCAGAGATATCTGCACTAAACTGAATAAACTAAACCTTGCACTAAACTACAGTATGCGTTATCTTTCGATAAAATCAATGGTTCTTAACATTGACATCTAATCATAAATGTCAATCATATTAATAATCATATCGGGAACGGATATGGCTACTTTCTCAATGATGCTAAATGCCACATAGTTGTCAAAGAAGAATGCAAACAGTTGGCTGAAGACATATTCCATGACACAGAGGTTAAAATTGTTGCTGGTCACACGGTTTTGGGATCGGTAATTGGATCCCACGAAGTGTGTGATGAAATGCTAGCCAATAAATTGAGCAAAAACTTTATGAAATGATTGAGCGACTCTCAGGTTTTGCAATCAGTGCTCCTCAACCAGCTTATTGTGGTTTTGTTCACAGATTACTCCCAAAGTTTAACTACTTTGCAAGAACAACACCAACATTTGCTTCTAAAGTGACGCTACTTGATGACCAGATTTCAAGAAATCTCATTCCAGCTATCACAGGAAAAGGGCCACTTGGTGAAATTGAACGTGATCTACTTGCACTTCCAGCATAGAAATTAATAATGCCATAGAAAGTCCTAGAATAGAAATAGCATGAAAATTATGGCACACGACGGGGGAACTTAGTTGGGGCAAAATGCAACTTGTGCGATCTGGCTTCCATGTTTTTTGATTGGCATTTATATTTATCAGGCCAATTCTTGATCTGGATTGTTGGCCCTTGTCCAAAGACCATGTACTCAAAAGCAATAGTGAATTTACAAAATGCTGCGCCGACAGGATGACAAAGAAGGAAATCCTTTCAAACGTTCTGTACGTTCATCATTTTGAAATATCGCTCCGATAATCTATCAGTAGTATAATCAGACTCTTATGCAACTTATAATGTCGATTTACAGAACATGCATCACTCCAGCTTGAAATCAGAGGCCAAGAAATCTTAGAGTATTCATTTTACTTTAAAGGGCTCCCCTGTTCACTAAATTTGAATAATTTTCAAAATCTCTACATGCATTCGAATATCAGCTTCCAAAATATCACATGTGTCACTCAATGATTAATTGATAAGTTCCACCGACATTTCATTTATTTGAGAAATGATTGTCGGTGAAGAAACTTTCAATGTGTTTATTCTAGAAAAGCGCCAGGTTTCTTAGCCGCTTGAAGAAGAAATTATCCAATAATAAGACTTCCTATCTGTGAATTCTTCTGATGTTCTTAGAAACAGCACACCAACCACTTTCAATTATGACTTTGTGAACCAATTTTTAATTCGCATTCCCATATTGAAAAATTGGAAAGTTGTTGTCAATGCCTTCTACAAATAGACACTTAATCCATGGAATAGTAGGCTATTTCACATGAAACAATGCCGCCATCTAACTTGCAATTCTCTTCATGAAAATCCTATAATTAGGTGTCAACAACTTCCACAACCAACTTGGCAAATAGTTTCACTATGATACAATGTTTTAGATCGAATCTGATCTACAAACCATGGATTTTTCCATGTTCCATCATTGTACCATCATTGTTCCATCATCCCCATCATCATCATCATTGTTCCATCATTGTCCATGTTCCATCAAGATATCAAACTTCCATTCTAGTGTACTATTATCCACTTCTATGCACTTCCAGTGAGAGAGGGAGGTCTTGACCTCAGAAAGTTAAGTGACCTTGAATCTGCTTATGAAAATTCAGTCCGACTTAGTTCTCCTCTGCAACAAGATGATATATCTGAAGTAAACGGACAGCAGCTTGAAATCAAGTCAGCACTGAGATTGGAAAACAGGAAAAAGCAAGCAAAAATCGCTAAAGAAATGCACAGCAGACTCAATGAGAATCAAAAATATCTCAGAACTATATCTCGCGAAACCGGTGCGTCATCGTGGCTACTTGCTCTTCCCATTCAAAAGTATGGCTTCTCTATCGACAAAACTACTTTCAGGGATGCGCTATGCTTGAGATATGGATGGCAGCCATCACGATTGCCAGCACGATGCGCTTGCGGAAAGGCATTCAGTCCTGCTCATGCTCTCTCATGCCACGTCGGTGGCTTCATCAACTTGAGGCAAAATGCTCTTCGTGATTTATTTGCAAATCTTTTGTCGGACGTAACAATGTGGCTACTGAACCACTTCTTCAACCAATCACGGGAGAAACGTTCGAATACAAAACTGCTATAACAGGGGATGAAGCACGGTTGGACGTCTGCGCGAGTGGCCTTTACGGCAATCGTTTCCATAAAACATTCATGGATATCAGAGTTTTCTGTCCACATAGCGCCTCAACACCCAAGCATCCGTCAAGTGCATGTGCCCTTCACGAAAAGGAAAAGCGTCGGCAATATGAGGAAAGGGTGCGAGAAGTGGAGCATGCCAGCTTTCTCCCAATGGTTTTTTCCTCATCTGGTGGATGTGGGCCCGCAGCGAGAAAGTCGATAAAAAGAATGGCACATCTCCATTCTTTGAAAAAGAAAACCGCCTATGCCGATGAAGTGGCATTCATAAGAACACGCGTCAGCTTCGCTTTAGTGCAGGCATGGAGATGTGTCTCAGGGGATATCGCTCAAGGCGAGGACAACCAGCCAACAACACATCAGCGGTCCCTGCCATGGTGGTCAACGTCGAGGCAAGAGGAGACTTTTTTGAATTTTTTGACTTTCACTTGTGACTTTTGTCATACATTTTTAGAGCGTGTTTTAAAAGATGGCATTATTTTTGTTATGTATTCAATTTAAATAAATCAGTTGATGAAAAAAAATCATAAGTGTCTGACTGAGCATAGATAGTCCATGAACTGTTAGATGACTCAACTAGATATCTAACTGTTCAGGTTGACACGGATCATATTAGAAATGTAGATATTTCGTTTAACATTAGGTATATACAAACTTTTTGACCACTTTGTATTGCATATACTGCATTCATTCATATTTCAATGTTTTTTGTTAATAAGGGTCTTAGTAATTTTTGAGTTTTTCACACGACAAAAAAGTTTATCACGCAAGTATACTGCATATAAAACTTATCCTTGATGGTTGCGAAATACAATACTTTTCTAAGGCAGGTATGACAGTATATGCTTCATTTTATGTTTCAAATATTCGCTTTGTAGACAAGTAAGCCTATTTGATTTACTTATTTTCCAATCTTTAGACAGAAAAACATTAATTAAAACATTTAGATCATGAATTCTTCATTAGGAAACTTTGAGCCAAAGCATTCTAAATGAACCAGCAGAAAGCACAAACTGCTTGCATGAAACACATTTGTTACATCAGTCTGTTCCCAAACCTAAGTAAGAGTGATATATAATCGTATTACTCAGTTGCTAAGGTACGATTTAGACTTGTTGTACCTTTCTGTTCTAAATATCATTGAGAGAGAATCAATAAATATTATTGTAGTGATCATCAATAGGGGTCATTTCATTTGCATTCTAGGCAACGGAAAATTGAATCACTTGCGTCACTTTTATGACCGACTTTTATGTAATGTCATCCATCCGTGACTGCGCTGGAGATAGTCAAACCTAGTAGATTACGCAGAAATTATACGATGCGACTCGACACAATTCCATTCCGTTTCATAGTTAGCACGAAAGATTTCAGAACACTCCATATATGCATCATTAAAAATTTCTAGATGTGCTCCCAGAAGACCACAAAGTTATCTCCAGATAAATGCAATTTCATGTTCAATTTCTGCAAAAAATCGAAGCCTGGCTCAGTTGGCTAAGGGCCCCGCTTAGGTATGGAGGTGTAGAAGACCCAGTGTTCGAGTCTGTCCGCCTCAAGAGGCACCACCGCTCTCAATAGAAGTTACCAAAACCTACCTGGTTATCGAGAAATGTGTGTAAGTGTCTGAAGACTGACCCATACCCAGATTACTAGAGTGGCCTTGTGCATTGGATCGTACAGGGATGAGTAGAAGAATTTCCATTCCGACAGTATCGTCCAATAAGCATTACACAAGTTCTGTCCTCTAAGTGAAATGATTATTTCATAAGATTATGCTCTCTTTAGAGACAGTTGTAAAAACTCAAGTTGGCCGAGACAGTTTCTCGGTATTACGCGATTTACTAACAAATTTTTTTATGACTAGCAGCTTATGTGATTTTACGCTGCATTATAACTCAGGATATCCAAAGAAAACATTTTCCAAGACTTTGTAATTCTACACGTCAGTTTTGTATCAGTACAACATTGACATGTTTGAGCGTTCATCATTTTGTGAAAGCATTAAAGCATGCTACAAATTAGCTGCATGACAATTTAACACTATTAAAAATAAAACAATAAAGAATGCTGGTCTGAGGAATCGCAAGCATTTTCTTTGCCAGAACGCGCATGTGTCTGTTTAGATTCTATAATGGCAAGCCAATGAATGTCTTGAAGTATTATATCAATCGCAGAATTCTTGATTGCATTTTAGACTGCATCATGTACATATGTGCATGTACATTAGTTTAAATGAATGCTGCTCGATTTAATAGTAGTCTTTTTTTAATGATATTTGCACTCGTGATTTAGGACTTACAAGAATCATTCAGTATTAAAGTGCGCCATAGATATCTCACATACGGGTCTCCGTGACACACTCGTTGATTGCTTGACTTTGTTATCACTTGATCAAGAAGTATCAAAAAACAGTGGAAAGACATGATCTCCAGGGAGTCGCGAGAAAGCTACTGGAAACCGACAGGTAGAGCATTCTGATTAAAAGTACATCGTTCCACCGAAGTTTGACATGTCAGCACTGTCCAACTTCAATGCCAGTAAAGCTTAACTTTTGTTTCAAGCATTTGTAGGTCCTTATTTTCATGTCACACTCGTAGGAGATTAATTTACACTTTTGATGAGCCGATCTGTCACTGTTTGCAAGCTTTATCTTGCAGTTTCGAGGTCATACATTAAGTTGGCATTAAAAAGCTACAGCTGGCTAAAACTTGGCTGCTACAGACCCGATGATCATAGCATAAACAGACTAAATGATATTGGACTGCGTCATTGGAAATACTGACAAGATTAATCATCTACTCATCTAAATGACTATTTGACAATTGACAAATCGTCACAAAGGTGTGAATATGAGTGGAACTTATTGCTTCCCATTGCTGATTGTGGCTTACACCAGGCTTAAAGAAAGCATTGCTAATATTACTATAATTACCAAGCTTACAATAATGCCGATTCATGCTTTTGTAGCCATGCAGCAAGACGATTACTAAAATAAGACAATGTAATTTCGAGTTCGATGTAGCCTGTTTGTATGAGTTTGCCTAACAGGCGCTCTAATAGACGAGACGAGCAGAATAGACTGAATGTGATGTACTGTGGAACAGAAGACGGATGGGAGGAATGCATGAATAAGTTCAGTCGGTATGTACGACATCAACCACATAGATTTTTCCTTCACAGACGTCCCTATAGAACAATCCCGGGGTTCCCGATCGCTTAAGTCTTGATTCCTGGATTACACCCATAACCGGTAGAACTGCAGGTTGGTTTACGACATTGCAGGATGTTACAACTTGCTCGACACTATGCGTTGTAAGCTACTAGAATTGAGCACTTACTTGAACCTTTTAAGATGGAGACGTAGGACTCTAGGAAGGCGACTGATACGCATAGTTTGGAGGGCAGAGGAATAGCGGACGGGTTGGGCGGCAGCTCGGCCTCGGTTACACGCCTCACACTCGTAGGAGAGGTCAGGAGAGGAAGATTCGGCTTCATGAGAAAACAGATCGAGCATGTGGTCTAATGAGCACTCGTCTGCCTCTCCGAGATGACAAGAAGCAGGAAAGGCTAGTGACAAGTCGAGGAAAGGCTCCACCGAACTTCGTGTGTGACCGCAGGCGCCACATCGCACTTCACTTAACAATCGACCCTGAAAGCAAATAAAATAGTGTCAAGGATATTTTAGTATAGTCACTGGCACGCAGATGCTCATAACCATCATTTATTTATTTTTTCATGATTTAATGACATATCTGGATTTATCTACCTCATACTCATGAATAACAGCATGCTTATAATAATAATAATAATAAAGACGTATATTTTGAAGAAAACGCCCCAATAATGAAAATCGTGGAGCGGACAACACAAAGATAAATATTCCAAATGAAATGAAAAATAAAATAATTCTTAACAAGATACATTCTGGAAGTTACATTTAAATTAAAGTGAAACCACTGTTGGATAACTGAGACATCATCGATCTGATGAAGCTTTTACTGCGGCGGATTGAAAGATGGAAGTCTAACTGTCCTTGAATATGAATATGGCAACAAATGTAAGCACAGAAAGAGCCGTGGATGATCATCAGAGACATTCTGCTGCTGAAGTTTGTATCCAATAATTATTCCGTCCGATAAAGCGAGCGTAAAAAGTAATTGCGAGTCAGCAGTTAACAAACACCGCACACAATAACATGAGCCCTCCTTTGAATTCTATCAATCTCAATTTCAGACAGTTTGATAATTAGAGAAATGGAGCTGCCCATACACAAGAATGCTCCGGATGCATTCTGATTCAAACAGATCAGCTGAACTTTCCCCCGGATAATGTCTCGTATTGGCGTAGAAATTGGGGTAGAAAAGAAGAACCTTGAAGATTCTCGCAGATTTGCTCGACATGCTTTTCCATCGTAGTTTGATCATCAAAACACACAACCGAGTATCTGTCTGTTCTCGAACTCGAAATCGTGCGAAGTTGAAACTTCCTTTGTCGAACCTGTCTAATTGATGAAATAAAAAACAGATGCGCAAATTATTATTCTTAAAACTGACATTCTATTTTCTTTAGGTCCAAAGAACAAACTTTCGTACACTTCCGAAACGGGTGACACGTATTTGCATCTTTGAGAATCTTTCCAACACAGATGAAGTCGTCGGCGTACTTGACCAATAATGTGGAGTTTTGATTATTGATCAGAGGAAAGAATCTGAGACAAAATAAACCAAAAAACAGAGGACCTATCGATGATCCCAGAGGAATACCACTGGTCATATGTGTACATCTGACTGCAGAATCATGCCATACGTATCTCATTTGTCTTGATGAAAGATAATTGTGGACAAAAGAAAAATTAAATTCACTAAAATTATCAATTATCATCATTCTGAAAGGAAGTGTCGTGGAATCTTGTCGAACCCGCTTTCATTAGATCACGCACACAGCGTGGCAAGGCAAATCATCAGGCTCCTGAAGACTTGTTGTCAAAAAAGTCTCCTCCAGCTCAATTTAGGGCACATACTGTGGATCCCGGACGACATAAGCCGAACTGACCACGGTCGAAGCGTGTAATGAACCTCAGAATTTTCAAAGTATACTCTTCTCAAATATTCGCTCGGGTATCGGGAATTGAAGGAGAGATATTGGCCTTAATTTCTGCAAGTCGTGGAGGAGATGATTTTTGGGAGTGGAATCACGTCACGGCCCGCTTCAACAATACAGAGCAAATCTGCAGCTTTTGAGCAAGAGTTAGAAACCAGCACGATAAAGGGTCTGGAGACACTGTCAGCCAAACTTTGACCAGACAAGTATGGTATAATTTGGTGATTTTCCGGTGATTTTACGAGGGTACACATTCTACAACATACACTTTTTCAAACTTTCTTGGGGCACATGTGAAAGATTTGAAGATTAAGGGTAAGCTGAATCGGTACAAAAGAGAGGTACACTGTAACCAAAATTTTCATGAGAAATCGTCATTAGAATCCTAATATTGGGTATCAGGCTTACAGTTAAGTACCCCCAGTATCCGACAGTATTTAGCGATCATCTTTTATCCTTTTTGTAGATACCCAAACAGAGTGCCCTTCGCAAAGCAATCGGTTTTCCCCCCCAAATTTCTTCGCGCTGTAGAATAGCCTTCTTTACTTTTATCTTTGTATGATTGTAAATATGCCAGTTCTTTGACATGTACGCAGAGAATCGCTTGTTAATTAGGACCAATACAAACGTTTGTCGGGTTGATCTGATCTCGGGATGATCGTTTCACATAGTTACAAGCCCGCAATTGTAGGCCCCGCCCGTAGCCTTTCATAGAAAATATACACAGCACTGTCAAAGTCGCATTGTCAAACAAAGCCTCCCAGACGAGCTCACGTATAAAGAGGGAAAACTGCTTCAATGATTCGAATGTCTAAAAACGATTACAAAAAATGATTATATGCAAAAATGAGTTTTATGCTGTGGTTTTCCGCTTTAAGCAAGAGGAGCAAACGTGTGCAAGAGGAGCAAACGTTGTACAAGGCTGATAAAAAGGAATATATTCTTCTGGTATCAAAATAAGATCCAGCGTAGCGTCATTACGAGTAGGTATATCAATAATGTTGCGACCGTGTCAGAGGTCACGTGACAAAAATCAATAGATCACAATTTTTCGACGAGGATTCCCCTTACACAAGACGCGAATAACAGCTGATTGAAGGGCAGTTGACAATACCAACTGTATATCATTCACAGCGCACACCCAACTCGAGAAGAAGAATCGATGAAGCAATATATCCCACAATATCGAATGATTATCACACTAATAGCTGCCATAAATGGACTGGACGACAACACGTGAACAGCCGAACGACAATGCCTCAATGATGAACGTATGGAGCTCGCCAGATGCTAGCGACCAACGAAAAGAAACAACACAATCAACAAACGAAGAAACAACCAACAACTTCAAGATGCCGCTCAAGAAACACCGTGCAGACGATGGACGCCAACCAAATCTGAGCCTAAAAGACAAAGACAAACACAATCGACATCGAACGATCCAAAAAACGCCAGACAGGCTCTCCGAACACCGGGACAATTCGCAAAAAAGAAGCGGACACCAGGATCACCAGAGCATACAACCGCACAGAAGCGTGATGAGTGCAATAATCACATGTGAATATGTGATATCTCATCAGGCTAATAAGAGCATGACATACATGTATTACAATGACAACAGCCATCACCAGAGCCATTTAATTTTGAGCGGGATCGGACTTAACAATATCTGGATTTTTCGCTCTTTCGCATAAATCTCTATTGATCATACATTTCTGTGTTCAGACTACTCAGGCTAATAGCAGGAAGAATGCTATAACTATACAATTACGAAACTCACCAAATCAGCAACTATACCTAATCGGAGTCGACATGATCTCCACCGAATTTCGTGTGTGCACTCAATCACACTAATTACTTATCATTAACAGCATAATGCATGATTTGATTGACATTGCTACTGCAGACGAATGGAAATGATCGAACGTCCATTTACAAGCATTGAAATTTATTCTATGGCAATTCTTTGAGTAAATAGAGGCCTGAACCCTAGGTTTTAGATGTTGCTGAAAATCTTTGAGCAAATTTACTAAGTGCAAGTCGAACCAACAGTAATAAAAGCATGCCAGATAGATATATTTTGCACACTATTGATAACGCAATATACAGGTCTACATACAAGGCAAATGCATAGTTGCAGCTTCAATATATCGACATGTGTACGTGTAATCCGTTACCTGAAAGGAGCGGGTGATGAAATCTTGGATGCCAGGATTCCATTCATGCAGCTCTCCTTGCAGTCTATCTAGCAGCTCACAGAAGAACTCCTGTGCATCTTGTTGCTTATAACCTTTGAAACCAGGAATGTTGAGCCACACATCTGCTAAGAGACCGTGAGGACTGACCACAACTCGTTTCCCTGACCATAAGACTCGCAGAAGTGCGTGAAGGGCCTCATAAAGGCTTGTAGGAGGCTGATCAGCATATGTTACTTCTTGCGTAGTCTTTAGGGAAGAGCTGCCACCATTGAGGAAGCCACAGGGTAACGTAGGGACAGCACTGCCGGCACTGGAGGTAGATGCAGAGTCACTGGTCGTCTCAACTTGATGGAGACACTCAGTCGTACTCTGTCGCGTGTAAGGAGGCGCCACAGACGAGGAAGGACAGGGTATGGAGTTGAAGAGGACTTCTTGGGGAGCGTGGTTGATCACGTAGCCCGCGAAGTCGGCCGTATGGCTACAGAAATGAAAAAAGGCAAGTTGGCAATAAGATGAATATGCACTTTAATGGAGGTACAAAACATAAGTGGCAATTAATTCGATATTTTGAAGAAAATAGGAATGAATCACAGATTCAATGTAAAATTTCATCAACAAATATTTCAACGGGCGTCTGGAACACAATTTCTATTTATTAGTTATTCGCAAAGCAATAATTATTATTTAATATTTAATTATCATATATTCTATTCAAGCAAAATTCCTAGGAATTCATTTACCAGTTCACAGCGCAGTGAGTCAACGAGTCAACACGTGCTTAGTCTTGAGGAGAAGAAGGCTAGACTCATCACTCATCAGGAATATTGAAATCCCCCGAGTAGTGTTAGATAAAACAGTTGATATTATATTCCTGTATTCTTTACATAGAAGTTTGATTTCCTTTCACTGTCACCAACACGCTTCAACATTTGTTGTATTTTTTTCAACTCTTTTTAAAAAATACATGTACATGTAGCAGATAGGCACAGACACTTTTCTATCTTAAACCCTAAAACGGGGTAGTATTGAGCGCCTGTAGGCCCATATACAAGCTTTGCTATCAATAGAGTAACGAACCGTCAGTTCAAATACTAATTAGGTAATCAGAGTAAGACGAAGATTGTTACTCCGATTAAGCGGGAATTTCAAATAAGCGGTCAATCTCACTCCTATACCGTCCCGCTTATCCAGAGTGCACTTTATTAAGCTCACCCTATCATTAATTTTCCGGGGTAAACACAGTGTTGTGTGAGATGCATTTATCCCCATGAAACAGAATATCTCAACATAATCAGCACATTCATTTTTGTCCCCTCTTTCCGTACCTAGAACACTGGCAACAAAGACTATAAGTCATTCAAAGATTCATTCATTCACTCTCTATCTCTGTACATTAAATTTTGGAAGCAAGTTTGTTTGTTCTTCGCTATATTACACTTTCCGCCCGGAAAATTAGAGCAGGTGAAAGAAAGAAGAGTAACACCGGCATATCAAGATTCACTTAATGAGGATCATTTATCGCATGTACAAATGAAATAAGCAGTGATGCGTCGGTGTATTTGTAAATCAAGCAACAGGAACATTGAGAAATTCGTGCCAACAGATCGTGAAGGATGTGATCCACTTTGCGATATTTTTTAGACATTTTCGGACAGATACCTCCAAAGACTCTTCGAAGTTGCGCGGTAACTTTCTTCACACCAGTCACTACTACTCGCACGAATCAAACTGTGAAAGCTGCGTTGCAGTCTTCCCCTCCCCCTCTCTCCTCCGCTCTTCATCTTCGGCAAAAATGCATCTTCTGCATTTGTCTCTACACCACACAACATTGCTGGTCATACACATGATTAGCAAAGGGCCCCTTTCATTCGGTTTGACAATCACAATCGCACAAAGCAACGTCGAATTTTGATTTTATTATTGTCTATTATTGACTTAAATATATAAAACAGCTATCAAAAGTTGTGATCTATAAAAGGTTACATGGTTTATAGAAATGGTTAAGACATACACGTATGTGGCAGACGGTTACTTAATCAATTAGCACATTATGTCATCTGACCAAGAAACGATCAATTATGCGTGCCTGCTATTGTTATGTACATGTATAACATGTGATTAAGGGAAGAAAGAATCATTAGCAGTAGGCTTTTCTCATCTTTTGAGACAGAAAATGGAAATGGAAAGCTTCTCTGTGACGAAGACTGCTTGCATCGTGGTCATGTTCACAAATGTCCAGTCATGATACTGCTTCTTCGATAAAGCATAATTTTATAAACGAATCGTTTGTTTTATTTTTCAGATCAGACATCGTCGCCACGAGTAGAAATCATCGTCATTATCGTCGAGACGGATCAGTGCTCCGCGAGTCGCAAATTGGTCTTCAGCATGAATACAAGGTTTAGCACATCCTTGTATTTAATATGCCCCGTTTGAAATGATTCCTCTGCGTCTTTTTACAACGTCTTGAATATGACAATTAGAAAGCCTACGAAGTTAATTGTGTTTCAAGCTTGTAGTTCCGAATACATTCGCTACTTGACGGTTTATGTTTTCTGGCAATTAGGACATTTATTTCTTTTGCTTCTGGCGGCAAACACCGTCCTTGATTTAGTTATCCATAATGAATTGTGATGATATGCGTAGACAAAAGCTGTAATAGCATATCGAATCAAGTTCAAATGGAAACAATTAATTTCATTTGTCAAATATGTCTGCAACAGTCTATGATAAGATCAATAAAATAAAAACACCGAGAAGACGATTTTTCAGGAACTGTGCTGATTAAACTTCACGCAAAATAAATTATGCAACTATAAAACATCTGCTTATCTCTACATTGTTGGAGGCATCATAAATAATATTCCCCATCACTTGGAAACGCATCAAATGATGTGAAACACATGTATCTGACTCAAATCTGTGAAGTGTACAGGAATATTTGAAATCTACATTCACAGACATCATTGCATTACATAAGAAGTCGACTCACACGATGTTGAAACTACACCTTCGAAACTTGACCGTATGAACTCGACAACCTATTTACTTACATGTCTCAATACGCGAGCCAAAGAAAAACCATGAATATCAAGGTCAAAAATTATTATGCAAGAAACTGTGTCTAACACTTTTGAAGCTCGATATCAACACTCAGATTCTTACGAAGAATAGAGAAGAGAATTAAATGCCGCGAACACAAAGAAAAGTGAATATATTAGTCATTAAAATTATTGAAATGAATGCTCAAGGTAATGTGAATAGAACAAACATAACCAAACGGCAACCCTGCAACCAGATATTTGAAAAAGTGCAAGAAGTGAGAGAAAAAGAAACTGTGTGGGAAGTGAAATTAGACAATGAAACAGCAGATTCCCATTCTAGCGGAAATTGGAGAAATCACATTTATTCCGCAGTAGATGCGGAACATCAATATTCTTGTTGTATTTTGCAGCTTTTCTGTGCATTATACATTAACGGTAGCAAATCAGCTGCCGAAGTTGTAGCAACGGTCGGAAATAACGTTCCCACATAGAAAGATTAGCTTCACAAAGTAATAGCAATTGCGAGGTTTTCCCATCACAGAAAATCTTACGAAAATTAGAATGGATAGGAAACTCGCTAACTATTATTTCGAGAGTCCCAGCGACGCATAGATTACACACAGAGCATAAACTACTATTTATGCAGCGCTACCTAAGTCGCGAGTTGCTATTTGTTTTTAGACAACAGTAGTACTTGAACTGACAGATTTCATCGATATCGCACCATTGCTATGTTTGGGTGACATGGACACGAGCCTGTCGAGAGACCAGAAGCATAGTTGAAATCAAATTTTGTATTTCCATCAATTTCTTGCCAATCAATTTTCGATGCAAACTCGCTAAGATTGCACAACTAAAGCGATTGGTAAACAGTCACAAGTCAATGGGGTAGTTTCTACCGAGTGGACATCATGCAGCTATCCACATTTTTCTCAAACTTTTATTGCTACTTCATCTCCTGAAATATTCCTTAACTCGTATTTGGACATTGTGTGCCTCTATACATTGTACAGTACTACCGGTGGTTTTATGCAGCGGTATCATGCGGTATCTGTCTTTGAGCCGCAGAATTCGCCAGTCTCTGAGATGCATGAAGCATTGCAGGCATGGCAAAATATTAGGGATTATTCTATGGATCCCAATTAGATCTCACCAAAAATCAGGAATTAAGTGGCAGAAGTAGGTGGAGCATACCGTTATCTGATAGCAAGCTTTCAGCAGTGCGAAATTTTCGGAATGTTCAAACAATTACTGAAGTCCTTGAAAATATCATGCAGCAAAAGCGACGGCTTTTGTCTGTTTCGTAATTACCACAAAAGGCAATCTTTTCGCATCAGTAGAAATCTATTGATCTAAAACAAAATCTGCATTAAACATTTACTACAAACTCAAAACAATGGAAATCGTTGGTTATAACTGAAGGGCTTTCGTAATTTTGCAGGAGACCGATTTTAAGGTCTTGAAATTTCACCTCACAAACAGTATGTACGTTAGCTAGACCCCAATCATCAGAGGAAATGAACCTAAGCAAATGAATTATCAGCTGATCAAGCAGTGAGGTTAAAGACGTACGGGTTTAATTCACAAGCGGCCAAATGAAGACATACAACACAATTGTTGTGGCACATCCCCATTTACGTGCTCATGCTGAAACTATCCTATATTGAAGAATCCTTACCAAAAACTCTCTCTTTTCCGCACTCGTCTAGTATCTTTCAGAAAATGTTAATTGAAACCGGAATTTATTGATTCCACTCTTCTAATTAAATTGATTTAATTTAAACAAGTGATTTGTTTTTCTATCTTCATCAAAACCATCATATACTAGTCCACATCTAGTTTTTAGAAATAGTGCTGAAGTCACGACTGGTTTTAATGGCTTTGGAAGACAAAAAGCTGAAATTTTTGTGCTACCAGTCCTTTTCACGAAGTAGAAGTACAGGGTGAGTTTTTAGAAACGCAATGTTTGACACGATCATTTTGATAACAAATGGCCACCACGTTCACCAGATATTAACCCATGCGATTTTTTCTGGTGGGGTGCCATTAAAGATTCTGTACATCAAGACACAATTACAGATGTCAGTCATCTGAAAGAGAGAATCAATCCTGTGGCTAGTTCAATTTCCTCTGCAGCGTTACAATCGGTTCATGACTCCCTCATTGATCGTTTGCTTTGATTGCAAAAGAATAATGGCGGTCATTTTTCATCTAATTTTATACACTAAAAATTTTTTTTTTATTTTGATTTCATACTTTAATCTACTCCGTATATCAAATTACTAGTTCACTTTATCATTTTATATGAATAGCACAATAAGGTCAAGGGCTTTCGATCATGTTTCCCACTGAGACAATGCCAAGTCATAAGGAAGATAAAATAATGCTATTTGAAGCTGTATACGTGTATCAATGGAAGCTCAACAAAAACTATAAACATAACTGTCAATCTGATATAAAACAATGGCTATTTGAACTATACAATACATGTAGTCAATCGTCGTCATCCTCCATATCTTCAACGTACGCTCGCATGTATACAGTCGAAGATAGAAATCAGGATATAGGAGGAATGCATGGCGAAGGGCTTAGAACATCACGTAGCTGTGATTCTTTAATATTCGGCATTTCATTGTGTTTGCAGGGTAGGTTGGAAAAGCCCATCCTCTATGCATCGCATTGTTGGTTCAATCAAAGCCTCTAGTAAGAGGCTACTGAGGGAGACCTCAATCAACATCCTTCTTGGATGTCATCGTTAAATCGGAAGACTTGCGTTTTTTGAAAACTCCAGGCTTCGACCATCAACTAACTTATTGGAAGGTCGGAAATATTCTTGAAATTCTGCACTGTTAACATTTGTACATGAAACTTATAGAAACTTAAGTGGCTTATCCACTTATTCATGTTGAGCTATGTGACTTATCCCCTTATGCACTTTCTGGAGACCGAATCAGAAAGCTTACAATCATCGTCTAACCTGGTCAAAAGAAGCATCCAGATTTTACATGGGCTGAAATATCTCTATTTTCGAAGAAATGTGGCTAATCCCCTTAAACATCCGACCTCTCCAATTTTCTATCATATCAATAGTACAATCACTAGAGAAAAAGTTAGCTTGTATGAGAGAATGGGTTTGAAATTTTTAAAAATGGACAAATTTCATCGCTTTGGCATCGGACTAATTTTCAGCTTCAGCTGAGATTTGATCTATGGTTCATCAAGACGATTTGTTCGTGATGCGCGCTATGGCATCAGTACTTCGAGGATGAAGTCGATCGAATGTCTGTATTTTAAAAATTAGAGCGATAATTTTTAGATCAATACAGAAGACGAAGTAAAGTTACTTAACTTTGTAGACATTGTTGAATATTCAGTATATCAAATGCATATCAATGTCACAATTATTCAGCATCATTGTGAACTGCAACCTTTTTTATTGAGTTTTTGAAAGCGAAAAAGCACATATTAGCAACCACTGTTTAATAACTTATTTCTCAACCTTTTGTGATGCTCTACTCTTAAGACCGATGCTGTGACTCTTCCTATCTGATACATAGCAATAGCCACTGATAGCATGCATCTTTCGACTGTCTAAGTTTGGAAAGACTTGTCCTTTACTGCTTTGCATCACTCACCTGAGGATTTGAAGGACCGAATTCATGTAGCAAGTATTACCAAGGTTCCTCAATCCCGTGGTGCCAAGTTTAATGAGAGAGGAAGCCTTGCGTTTCTGTCCGGTACCTGATGATTTGTTCACCGCATCGTCTCCGCCGTCAGGTGGCATCTGTGAGAAATAGGAAGTTAGTGGGAAGTGAGGAAGTACCTCAGATTGTCTACTTACTTTTTTCATAATCCACTTCACCAGCCATCGACGTAAAACCCATGAGAGCAGAGATATTCTGACGAGAAAGGTCAATCAATTTATCATTAAGACGGAACATCCCATGAGATAGTAAAAATGTGATATTAAATCCACTATACCCTTCATTATGAATGTTTCTCAAGTGACAGTCATGTCAGTTAAGATAATGATGAAAACCCTTCGTTAATTAAGTAATAAACATTTATTCAAAATTGCACAAATGTCAAGTTGGGAATTTCCTTCAGTAATCACAAGATATTGCAAAAATACAATCGATTCAAAAACAAAATAGGTAAGTTGGCAAGTCTACATCTTGACAAAGGTGAGCAGGAATTTTGATGCCTGTAATGCAGCGATCATTAATTGAGTAGATAGTACATTTTGTCAAATATTTTGACATTGTTTATAAGTCTATGACGAAAAGGGTTTTACTTTTAATATGTTCTAATAAAGAATTCTTGCTTTTGGTTTGAGGATCAATCGCAATCAAAGCTTAGTACCAGCAATTTTTCATAACATAATGCTTTTTTTAGTTTCTTGATGACTAGATGGGGGAAGGAAACATCTTCCATGCAGTAATTAACATCGATAAATTAGAAGATGACAGATGTGGGTAATATGTCTACCATAACTAGCGGGTTTTCGTGAGGCGACTGACATTCATTAGATTATATTGACTATTCAAGAAAGCTCAATTCCATTTCTAAAAGCAAGACGTTGATATCGTTGCATTTACATACAATATATTGTGATTTTGTGAATGTCTTGACTATACATATTTTCAAGTTATTGGTTGGAAAGAGTCAAGATGAATATCGATGTTGATTATAACTTTCGCAATTAATTTCAATCTTCATTAGAAGATCATCGTCAGGCATAGAAGGAAACATTTACATGCACAAAATTCAAAATTCACATTACATGAAGGGTAATAAGATATCATGAGTAAGAAATAAAGATGAGTAAGAGAAGATGAATAGAAATGTGAGGATGAGACAGATAGTATTGGGCTACATTTTACCAATAGCAAAGACAATAGAAATTGACTGTAATCTGACTGAGAGGAAAAGGAAAAGGATTAAAGGAGGAGGAAAAGGAAATGAAGCGATGTGAAAAATGAAAAATTGATGCAGCATGATGCAAAATAGAAAATATTACGTATAACTACACAAAAAGAAAAAGAAAATCTCTGTAAAGTTCGAGTTCAGATTTGCCATTGATCTTCGGGTTTAATTTGTTGATGAATTTCCCTACGTCTACGAGAAGCATTACTCATATATATATATGCTTACTATTCTACAAATACAGTATGGCGAACGGGTTTCATTTGAACACGCCTCATACTTTCTATTTTGCATCATGCTGCATCAA
This sequence comes from Prostheceraeus crozeri, assembly GCA_907163375.1. NCBI lineage: Eukaryota > Metazoa > Platyhelminthes > Polycladida > Euryleptidae > Prostheceraeus > Prostheceraeus crozeri. Next base: position 53,487 of record CAJQUW010010538.1, read on the forward strand.
TTTTTCATTTTTCACATCGCTTCATTTCCTTTTCCTCCTCCTTTAATCCTTTTTCCTTTTCCTCTCAGTCAGATTACAGTCAATTTCTATTGTCTTTGCTATTGGTAAAATGTAGCCCAATACTATCTGTCTCATCCTCACATTTCTATTCATCTTCTCTTACTCATCTTTATTTCTTACTCATGATATCCTATTACCCTTCATGTAATGTGAATTTTGAATTTTGTGCATGTAAATGTTTCCTTCTATGCCTGACGATGATCTTCTAATGAAGATTGAAATTAATTGCGAAAACATAAAGTTATAATCAACATCGATATTTATCTTGACTCTTTCCAACCAATAACTTGAAAATATGTTGTGAGTAAAATAATTTTTACAACTTTTAGAAAGGCAAATATATCTTCAACCATTCCAGGAATGAAAGAAAAGAAATTATATAGTGGCTTATTACTTCACTACATCAATGATATTCAGAAGGTACATGTACTTCTATGAATGTATAATCAAATACCATTATAGTGTGACTTCGTGAGAGTTATCCATAGCACCTGAAAAACCCGGAAAAATTGCCGTGAGTCGGGTAATCCGGAAAGAGAGTGATTACCCCTCACTGGGGTGGCAGTCACTATTACCTGACCTTCGTTTGATCTACCTGAAGTAACGCTTAATACCTAGTCAATGTAATACACAATTACACTCACCGATGTTTGAATAAAGCCGTGTGAACCAGGTCCGCCTTCAGTAGCCTTCTCGATCTCCTGTTTAACGAGATTATTTATTATTAAAAATGGAAGGTCAAAACACTGATGCTATGCAAGAGCATTCAACGACTCAGTTAAAACTGCATGTTATTCAAAGACGCATGTGATCAAGAACCTGATTCAATACTGCTCAAGGAAAAGCATTATATTACTTAAATCTCCGGTTCATAACAAAATGTATATTACAAATCCAACAGACATAAGCTTATTCCTTAATGTCAAATAGGTTAATTTGCATGTTAGTATCTCTATCGCATAAAAATTGATGAGTCAATATACAAACATTTTCAAAATAAAGCATAATATCGATAATCTAACTGGTGTCTAGCAGTAAAATAATACTGAGATTTCAACTAACTGTTTGTCTACCACTGGTTTAGAAAAGATCGGAGTGCAAGGTAGAAAGTAAGTAGGAATTTTGATACAGGATAAAAGTTGTGCAGATGATTTACCCATCATCTCGGACCGATGGCATAGTGTCGAAACAAGCCATTAAAGATTTGCATCATTTCTATCTATTTGTTGAATTTATATTTCTTAAATTCTACTTGAGGTTCATTAAAATGCAGAACGATTCCAAAACAATGCTGAAGAATGTAAGAATGATAAATTGAGAATAAATAAGTCAGTAGCGCCAAGTGAAGAGGGCGAGATTTAACCAAAAACGATGAACGGTAAGAATTTTATAGTCATGTTAAAACAATGGTAGACGGTCACCAGTAAGATGTTTTCGTGTAGAGGCCTTATACGAAGAGCGTTTGATTCAGAAATACAAAGAAAATCACGCAATACTCGACCCTTCATGTCATCATACCATCATTTCACATTACATCACACACGCAGGTGACACATCTGTCGCATCCAGGCTTGCCACTTCGCAAAGACAAAAATACAGACTTGGTGATGTGTCATCTTAGTAGTATAAAAAATGGTGTCAAGTGTCATGTGAAATGGAACAACTTAAGACTGAGATATTTGTGGGACACATGAGCCTATCAAACTGTTCAATTGTAGCCAGAGTACAGACTCTGATTTCATTGTTCATAAACAACAACGAAATGTACATACAATGCTGATTGAGAAAATAGGAAGCTTTGATTTTGCAACAAATACAAGTATATTGAGAGATAAAAACGAGTTCTTCGTATGATATCATGACTTAACATTGGACTTATCGTTCACTTAGCAAGCATAGAATCGATTACTTTTTGACTATCTGAATCGAGATGTGACATTTTGGACTCTCGCTCTGATTGTAGGCGCAGTTTTTTTAGCACAAATCTCTTCAACCGCTTGCTCAGCTGCAGTCAACTCCTCGTTTATATTGCCCAGTTCTTTGTCAACCGTTTGAGTGGTCCTGCGCTTGTAAACGCCAGTTATGCGTTCTTTGGACGATGACAGCGGTTGTGGAAGTTCTATGGTTGACTTCTTTTTCTGAAGCAATTTGTATTGAGCGGAAGCCTGGGATATCATTTTCATGAGGTTTTGAGAGGCTTGAAATGCTTCGAAATTTTTCCTGTCAAAATGCGAGCAGATAATGCGTCGAGCATCGTATGTTGCCGCATCCATTCTGGACTGATAAATCGATTCAACGGTCTTCATTTTGGAGAATCAAGATTCTACAATCATGTTATGAGGGAGCGGCAAAAGAAGTACCTCAACGACATGGGAAATGTGCGGACTGTCATTTAGTTTACCCTCGGCAAACAATTTCTCTAATGATCCTTCATTTGAACTCGAATCAATGATAATTTGATAATTCGTCTACTGCCTTGATTCTGTTCATGTTCAATGCATCGCACAATCGCTGAAAAGATCTCAAGAAGTTCTCGCTATATTCACTGGTATGAAAGAGATGACATCTGCGAACAATATCAGATGTTCAAGAAAGAGAGATCAAGAAAGAGAGAGAGAGAAGTCTCGGACATTGGAAGTCAATGATTTACGCCACAGTTATATTTTCCAAATGCAAAATATAAATGCGGACTATTACAGACTTCATAAGGAAATACAGACCAAATACAGACTTTACAGACCAGTCTGTAAATACAGACCAAGTGGCAAGCCTGGTCGCATCATATCGTCATTGCGTATATTTAAATGTTTTAATTTTTCCTTAAAATGACGACTAATCACAAAAAGCATTTAGTTTAAAGAAGAAAGGCTGTACAAGAACTCGCACTAGCAATGCATTCACAACCTAATTTTACGGTGAGCTACTGTATTATCACATCATAAATGGGTCTATATAAGTAAATCATAGCTAAACCGGGTTTCCCTAATTTAAGCAGCTCATTCTCAACAGAGGTGCTCGAGGTTCAGTAAATTACAAGTATCAATGGTATGCCACAGCTCATAGTTTGTGGAGCATTACTCGAACTGAATATCTGTGGAACTTACTTGGCCGACTCCGCATGATGAGATCTGAGGATCCGCCGTCCATTTTCATTATTCTCTAAATTCTCGAAGTTTTGTTCTGCTACAGCGTCTAATGCCATCCTCATCAGTTTGATGTCGCTTGGAGGATTGTCATTGAGGATATAATCGTCGCATTCGTAGCTGTAAATGGGGATCACACTAATGCAAACTGCTGTGAACTAAAGAAAGGTGAATTCAAAAATCAATAATTGGCACATGCTAATGTTAATTTTATTAGTTGTTTTAATTGTATTATTCATTGAAGCGTAGCTCCAACTCTATGTGTTTGTATAGTCTACAACTTGTGTGTGGTGAGTCAAACTGTGCACACAACTGTGTCAAACTGTGTTGTGCACACAGTGCAATAATTGGTGTCATTTCCGATTATCAGGACTCAGAAGAATTAAGAAAAGGAAATAAGAGTATTGATATAGCCGGTATGGTGAAAGTGTACGAGGCGTGCGTGAGATCGGCTTTGTTACATGGTTCGGAGACGTGGCCACTGACGGAAAGGATGGTAAACATTCTACGAAGCTGCGACAGAAGAATGCTGAGAGCTATCGCAGTATTGAGATGGCAGGATGGAGAGATACAGTTGAGGGTCGTACAGTTGATCTACCTGAGAAGATCAGGCAGAGAAGATTCCGGTGGTTCGTCCATGTTAATGGAATGGAAGAAGGTTGCCTTGTGAAGGAGGTGAAAAGCATGGTAGTGGATGGAAGGAGACATAGAGGAAGACCGAAGAAGACGTGGAGAAGATGCGTGGAAGATGATATGGCAAAGCTGGAAATCTGAAAAGACCTAACTCAAAACAGAAGCAGTTGGAGAAGAGCCATTGCCGCACGTCCACCACCAAGATAATGGGAAAATAAGGACGCGAGCACAGATTGCGCAATCGCTGTCTGTTTCAAATCCAAACAATTGCAAATATGGAGTCCATTTTAAACTTGTTGAACTTTGAATTAATGAACGCTTTTTTCGGTCTTAACAGGTGAAAAAATGTCATGTGGAAAACTGGAAACGAAAGAAAACTTGTCTTTAATACTGCGACTGGAGGATTCGGTTTCCCGATCATGTTTGACTGGCAAAAGTTGACGTTAGTTGTCAAAATGGATAGGATCCATTGGAGTTAATGATACGACTATCAATGACAGCTGATCAGCTGAGAGAATGATCTTGTTCAGAGAGAAGTATCGGTTTGGTTCAGTACGTTGCCTTTTTTAAGTGAAGGTCAAGTCTATACCTTGAAGCTCTGGCCCTCACGTTATCCGTATTGGTGAATTTCGCGAAATTGGTGCCCATAACGAATATTTCCAAGGATGCAAGAATTCAAATAAATAGCTAGCCTACTTGTCAGTGAATGATATAATTGGACAGCAACGCATCATTAATAATCACTAACTACTTACACTCATCATTGAGGCAATTATTTAGAAAATCAGTATCATTCGTGAATGATGCCTGTCCGCTTGGGGAGATGCTGCCGGTCTCACCATGCGTTGTGTCAATAAGCGAAAATTGTCAATGTATAGAGGCGGTCCACTCTTAACCTATTAACAAGCCTGCGTCTATTCGGTACAGATAAAAAAACTCGAGAAGAGTAGAAACAACAACAGGTTATTAGAGAGCGTAAATCTAAATCCTGCAGTCATCATCATCATCATCGCCAATTTGAATTCGGTTTTGTCCCCGACAAGCGAGGGTGGCCGGATCTACCTCACTGCAGCGAAATTTTCCTGACCCCTTCACGCCACCTAGACCTATTCAAGGCATCTTCTTTCTTCAGGCCGGCCTTCTTCATCTCCTCCTCTACTTGATTTCTCCACATGCGCTTGGGCCGTCCTCGCTTGCGTTTTCCTTCAACTTGAAGATGAAGGGCTTTCTGCAGAACATTGTCATTTTCTCTCCTCAGCACGTGACCGTACCCCACTTGCCTTCGCCAAATTTCCGATCTCTTCCTTCAAGCCCAACATGTCCATCAAGATGGTGCTGTTCTTCCTGTCCTTCAGCTTGGCTCCACACATCGCTCTGATCATCGCTCTTTCTGCCCTCCTCAGGATGTTCATTTCGTTTTCCCGCAAGCACCATGTTTCACTTCCGTACAGCATCACTGATCTTACACAACTACGGTAGACCATCCCTTTCAATTTCAAGGAGAATCTTCTTCCAAGCAACAGTTCACTGATTTCCCGAAATCTCATCCACCCAAGTCGCACTCTCGCCGTAACTGCAGCTTCACATCCACCACTGGCATTGACTCTGCTACCTAAGTAACAGAAGGCTCGCACAGTTTCGATTCCTTGGCATAGCTCTTCAGTGCCCATCACATCGTCTCCACCGGACCCTAGGCATCTCTCGCACGAAAAATTCCGCGCAAGGTTGGACGTCACTTTCTTCACTTTCGCGCATCTGCCGTGAATCCAGAGCCCGCATTTTTGTGCACAGCACCGAGTTCTTCATTACTCTTTTCCCACACACACCACATCGATCTCTCTTTGATTTTACTCTTTCTCCTTCTGAGCCACTCATCATCACTTTCGTTTTGCTGATATTTACTTTCATACCCTTTGATTCCAGCGCTTCTCTCCATTTAGCAAACTTCACTCTCAGCCCATCCAACGACTCGCTTGTCAAAACAATATCGTCTGCATAGAGCATCTCCGCTAGCGGTCCTTCTCTTGCATCTCCAGTCACCACATCCATTACGATAGCGAACAACAGAGGCGACAGAACGGACCCTTGGTGGACTCCAACTTCCACGGAAAACACGTCCGACAACTTCGATCCAGATCTGACTTGTGTCCTTGCCCCATCGTACAAACTCATCACCGCTCTCACTATCACTTCCGTCAGACCCTTCTTTCGCATCGCCCATTCCAGTACTCGCCTTGGGACACGATCGAATGCTTTCTCCAGATCCACGAAGCACATGAACAATTTCTTGTCTTTGTCCATGTACTCTTCCTGCAATCTTCGCAATACGAAAATGGCATCTGTCGTGCCCTTGCCTGGCATGAAGCCAAATTGCGACTCGTCCAAAGAAACAAACTCCCGAATTCTCCGCTCCAACACTCTCTCCACGATCTTCATCCCATGTTCCAGGAGTTTGATTCCCCTATACGCTCCGCAATTCATGGCATCACCCTTTCCCTTAAAAACTGGCACCACTACGCTTGTTTGCCATTCTTCTGGCATTCCCTTGCCTTCCATGACACCCTGACAAATTTGCGTCATGACACGAATTCCGACTTCTCCACTCGCTTGGATCATCTCGACAGACACATCTGACAGCCCAGCTGCTTTCCCTGTCTTCATATCATTCATTGCTCTTATCACTTCGCCTCTGGAGACATTCTTATCTGGCCCTTCTACCTTGTCCACGTGGGTATTTTGATCCCATTCATTCTCCTCATTCATTATCACCTCCATGTGTTCCTTCCATATTCGTCCTCTGTCATCCTCCGTGAAACCCAGACGTCCATCTTTCCCCCTCATACACCGTCCTCCTTCGACATCTTTCCCTTCACGCTTCATGATCTTGACACGTCTGAAGATCTCATGCGGATTTTCCTTCATTTTTTCCATCTCCTTCACGGCCTCCTGCTTCATGGCCCTTGCAACAGCTTTCTTCGCCTGCTTTTTCTTGCTCCTGTAATTAGCTTCGTTGCTTTCTGAACCATTCATCTTTAGGGTTTTAAACGCTTCCTTTTTCATGGCTATTGCTTTCTTTACTTCATCATTCCACCACCAGGTATCCCCTCGATCTCGTCTTCCTTTCTTCTTTCCACAAACTTCATCGCATGCCTGCAGCACCCCAGTCTTGAAAGCATCCCACAGATCAGTCGCTTCAACATCAAGTTGCTCAACCCTTTCCTGGAATTGTAGCCTCGTTCCTTCATTTTCAAGTTTCCAAACTTTTCTTCTTGAAACGCGCTCCTTTCTCACAATCTTTCGTGTCCTTGCTTTGTCCAAATCTGCAATTAGCAATCGGTGCTGCAATTCGCCAGCGATTGTTTTCACATCTTTCAGGTGTTTCCGATCTTCCTGTCCAATCACCACGAAGTCGATTTCTGTCTCATTGCCACCGGCACTGTAGGTCACCTTCTTCTTTTCGTCCTTCCGGAACCACGTGTTCGCCACGCACAAGGTCTTTTCATCGCAGAAACTCTAGGAGTCGCTTTCCTTCCAAGTTTCTCACTCCGATGCCATTCCCGCCATGTATGCCTTCGAAACCGTCGATGCTCTTCCCGACGTGGCCGTTGAAATCGCCAAGACCTAGCACCAGCTCGTCACTTCCCTGCACCTCCCACTCGCTTGCCATTTCGTCATAGAAACGATCTTTCTCAAAATCTGGTCTGCCACTTTGCGGGGCATAGCCACAAACCACGCGCACAACTTCAGCTTCGAAGGCCATCACCATTCCCATCACCCTATCGCTCCGTCTTCGAACTTCCACAACCTTCTCACACAATTCCTCCTTCACCAGTATTCCAACCCCTGAGTTTCCAAAATCATTGCCAGACCACCACAACTTGTATCTTCGTCCTCTCACGCCAACGAAGCGGGCTCCTTCACCTCTCCACCGCACCTCTTGCAGACAGCAAACATCCACATTCCTTTTTCTCAGCTCTTCACAGACTTCGGTTCCTCTTCCACGAAAGCTTCCGACATTCCAACTGCCAAACCTCACCCCTAAACCTTTGCAAATTGATCCGGAGATTCTTCGCACCCCCTGCCCATTGAAGAGCTGCCGGGAACTGGGGGCCATTACATTTCTTGCACAGTTCATGAGGATTTGTTGGAGCGTTGTTTTCTACGAGGAGCATGCCCTTGCTTACCCTCAACCTCGGTTTTACGACATGAGTTGTCCATGGAGCAGTATTAGATTCAAATAAAAATACAAGGTTAACCAGAGTTTATGACGTAAAAGACAGCCATTACTCTACGAACAATGCCATCTTAAGACAAAATGGGCGTCATGAAAAAAAACGGGAAGCTTTTCAGCTTGCAGATCACGAAGTTCAAGACAATGTCTAATTTCGCTGCATCTCAAACTCATGTACATGTACAATGATCTCGAACCGCATGAGGGAATCAAGTAAATGAAATACTTATATGATAAATCAAAATACTTGTGAACCAGTTTCAGGCACAGAATTAGATTCATCTGTGCGCGCTTTGGTTTCCTAGAAAGGAAGGGTTATATGTAGCCTCAATATCGAAATGGCACTTCACAGAATTAGACAACTTGCTCCTTCTCGAATGGATAATTCGTGTATCGCTTGCTATTGGAAATGGCAAACAATAAGCTGTCAGCAGAGGACACCAGAGCCAGTGAGAGATGCGTGCGTGCTGTGATATCATTTCGCACAAACCAAAACACACACAGTCTAGCTAACATTCGTTTCATTGTATGCACTATGTAGTAAGGAATGGTGAGAAGAAGATGGTGAAATCATCAAGTGAACTAATTTTCGTACGCCTGCTACTTTTTTTAATAATGATCGGAAGGGCCAACATTATGGAGAAAACTTGTGCGCAATGATCTGAATTCTTCGAATTTGAAGGAATTGTGGCAATCGAAGCACTTTGTTGGAACTCACATTAATCCGCAAGCGACGCACGACTTTTTTCCTACCTCTGTAAGGTATTAGGAAATCCTTTTTGCCCACTTAATAAGTTCCTCGATGTGCCGGTGATTTCGAATTAATCACACTTCTAGCAAACCGAAGATTATAAACAAAATATTTAATTCTGTGGTTTCAGGCTTTACTCAAACGTTCACCGAGTCAACACTGTACATTTTGCCCGTTGATTTTTAAAGTAAATTGAGTGAATAAATATTACCAACGTAGTACAGACATCATGTGATGACAAAACGAAACTCTATCAAATAGAAAACAAATTTTCATCATCGATTTGGACGTCAAATTGCTCTTCACTACACTTTCCTTGTCACAGTAGACGCGCAAACATCGTTCTCTCCCCATCTCTCCAACACAACCGCACGCAGACAAAACACACGAACGAATCGACTCACCAGAAGACAAATTTTTCATTCACTTCGATGCACAGCGGATGCTGAAAAGGAAGGAGACAACTTATTAAGTTGATTATGACACGAAACATAGAAGTTATGAGATCGATTCCACTAGTTCATCAGGTCTGATGACTTGCGTCATGCATAGGGAGCGGAAATGAAAGGGCATTATCTATTCCTCGCATGAGTATTTACCTTCATACAAATGTAGTAAAGCTGGCATGTCTGTTGAAAAGGATTATTAAGACTTTCATACTAAATGTTGATGAATTTGCAGCTAAATAGAACATGACTATTCTACAAATGCTAACTGACATACTCTTCACAGCAGAAAACTTAATACCATATTTGCTCTTCGACATGCGATGCTTATTGTCGAAACTAATGAAGTAATGGAGTGGAAGGAGCTATGTGCGTGAACTAGGGCTATCAAAGATCGACAGCAAGGTAGAATGCTAGGGACCACTAGCATCCTTCGATTTCAAAGCTTTTCAATATAAGAATTTGACTCTCTTGCACTGCAGTATGATGACTTATCCCTTTCAACATTCAATGCAGCAACCTCCATTGTCCTGTCAATTAGCATTAACGTTAATGTCGATATCGGATAGCTTTGATTCTCGTTTGCTTCTGTGCTTTCACTCTGAAGTCACATGTACCGATTGATTCGTAAAGTTGTCCTCATTTAACTCTATATGTACCGATAAATTCAGTATAGCGTCGCACCTGAAGGATAGTTGGCCGAAACAAGTGTGACAAATCCAAAATCAAATGTGGCCAGTTTATTTTTAACTTTATAAAGAATCAATTGCTTATCGAAGCTATGATGCGTCAAACACATAACATATATCAATTACTGACAAGTCAAAGGATTGAATAATTTGGTTCTGATCAAAATTATTCATCTAACCTGTCAACTTTTCAAATGATCATATAGGACAGAAAGACTGTTCGTAAGTCATGATGATTATTGCCGGAATTAAAAAACAGCGTAAACATAAACACATATATGACCAGCAATCACGCGATAAAAGTAGCCTTAATAAATTGTCATCTGATGAGCGGAGATATTCAGGAAGATTAGGTCGATGTTTTCTATTTGGAAGATATTATTCATCCGAAAATTCATAATCGTGGCTGTGAATTCTGCTCATTATTTGCCTTGATGATTTAGCACATGCAGAAAACTAGTTGAACGCATGATATACGACTTGATTTGAATATTTTGAACATGTTTATATGAGCAAGATTACAAGTACATTATGTATATCTCATTTTACTTGGAACATAGAGGAAAATAATGATTGTTGAGTTGCCTCCGCACACGCTGGTTAATGTAGCACACAAGTAGGTAATTTCAACAAACCAGAGAAGAACTGCCTTGATAGCTTTCAAAACGAGTGCGATAGAAATACAAATTGACAGATACGGTGAAACCATGTAATAAAGTAGCTAATTATTGAGTTTCATCCTCAAGTGAAAAATGGGAACAGACGTGAATAGCTGTCATTTCCTCCAATATCAGGAATCATCAGTAAGCCAAGCTCACATCTCTCAACATCGACTCAACTTCCTATTAAAGCTTGCAGCCATACACGGAGTAAATTTGAGATACGCAATTAGTATGTCAGGTGAAATTCCGACGGGTATTCACTAGATGCTGCTTTTAAGACACTACTGACATTTCGCCTAACCTAATGCACCTGCAAAAATAGCTAACAAATGCTGCTTTTTGCAAGCATGCCAGCATGTAAGTAGAATAATTACATAAAGAAAATGGGAAACCCAGTGAAATAGCTTTGAGTCTGAATAGAGACTGTTTAATGAATAATTGCACAATGTCAACACATTTTCAAACGATGTTTTTTTAATTAACGATGTGCTTCAAACTAATCAACTTCAGAGTAAATGAAGCATTATGTTCCATATATTAATTTGACATGTAATTTAATTTCATAAGCAGTCAGTTGAGGTTAGCAAGAAAATTGAAGCCTCTCCCTTTAAGGCAGTATTTCAACATGAGGACGACGCATCTTTTCAATGACAGCAGGGTTGCAAATGAAATATTTTGTCAATCATTTGTCAAATATGTTTTAAATATATTTTCAATAATAATTTCTCTTCTTGATTGAATTGCTTTCTCATAATTGATGAGAATTGCAGTTCTTTGGGAAAATCAACGTTTATCCCTTCACTAAATTAATTAAGAATGAAGAGGAAGCACAATATAATACTAAGAATCCTAAAAGATTTCTTAACTTTGGGAAAGTTTGGGAAGTTGGAATGCTTAATAATAACATCTAAGTTTGCTACACTGAAAGTGGTGTGTTGCAATTTATTCAAAATGCTCATCAATTATTCTTCAATTCATTTTGATGTACAGGTCTATCTTTGAAGTTGTGAATAAGCCAAATAAACTAGATAAAAGAAAAAACGAAACGACATGAATACTATAGTATATGATTAGAGATAATGATAGAAAAGACAGTGATTATGGATAACTATACTACCGCCATGTCGAAAAATATAACAAAAGTTAACACAACAACCGCATCGAGGGAAAAACAACAGTTCCTGATCATTATGGATGTTCACTCAACATCAGTAACGTCACTTCCATCACCTGCATCAAATGAGAAGCAAAATGTTGATTTAGGTCCCTACTGACATTTAATGCGCAATCAAATATTCACGGAAGGGGTTCAGTCGTTTTAAGACTTGTAGACTGTATATCGAAGAAAGAAAATACGTGTTTTACGGTATAAAAAAATACAAAGCAATTTCTTTAATGAACATGATGTTGTATTCTCAAAAATGGTGAAGTTTAAGTCAAAAGCTCCAAGGTATTGATTTGCTATCAGCGAAGTTTGTCCGTGAAGCTGCGCACATTTTGTGTAATCCTATAGCCCATTTATTCAGTATCTTTATTTCTACCGCAAATGTGCCTATTATTTGGAAGACAGCCAATGTTGTACCTATACCTAAGAATGACAAGTTCGACAGCGCCAACTTTTGACCTATCTCGTTGCTTCCTAGTCTCAAAAATCCTTGAAAGCATCATTCTGGAATCGGCTAGTGACACCGTGCAAAAACTTTCGGGTGAAAACCACTTTGCCTACAAAGGCAGAGTAGGTACTTTACATGCTCAAATAACTGTTTATGATTATATAACTTCACAAATGGACTCTATTGGGGTAATTCTTCTTTCCTTTGATCTCAAACGTGCCTTCGACACATTGAGTCATCGGACTATTATCAATACACTAATTGAAAGAGCCCTTCCATGTGATTTTATAAGATAGATTATATCTTATCTCTGTGATAGACGACATCGAGTAAGCCTTCAGTATTTGGCATTCAGTGACTTTCGAGACATGCCTTCAGGGGTTACTCAAGACTCAATTTTAGCCCCTCAGATTTTTGCTGCGCATATGGGCTCATTGAATCTGAAAACAAAGGATGCCTTGATGGTAAGTACGCGGACGATGTGTTGGTAGCTACTCCTGTGCGATTGAATACTGATGTAGACTAAGCTATTAACAAGGAAGAAGTCAATGTTGATACCTGGTGTCGTTAACATGGTCTTTCATTGAATCCTGGAAAAACCAGGTGTATGTTCATCCGTAAAGGTTCAGCTTTGCCTGTGTCAGACAGAACTTTTTGTTCATCTGTGAAATTTCTTGGTGTCGTATTTAACTCCTCGTTTAATTGGGACGATCATGTTAATTTTTTATGCAAAAACGCTATTAAAAGGGTGTATGCATTACGTCGTCTAAAATCGAGTGGTGTTTGTAAATCCGTTTTGATAACAGTATTCTGCGCTTCTATACGATCCATAGTTGAGTATAACTCGCCCTTTTTCATTGGAATGTCATTTGTGTTAACTATTTCGTCTTTCCCATCGCATCATATGCGGCAACAATTGTAAGGATACATCTCTAGGTGATGTTGAAAATCGACGTGCTGATAGGGCGCTCAATGTGCTTCGTGATTTGCTACATCGTCAAAATGAGCATCATCATCTAGCTCACAGGTGAGGTGCTCTAGTCATCTCCAGGGATTTCTCTAGCGCACTCATCTTTCGTTCCTTTCTGTACTGTCATGCACGATTCATCTCTATAAAGTAATATTACCTAATGTACTCCCTCCTCATCATTTCACTATTTTTATTTTTTACTACGTTTTTCGGTCTACTTCATTGTAGATGCTTCTATTTGTCTTTCACGATTATTATATGACCTTAATATCTTCAATGTGTATCACTCATGTAACTTATGTCGACACGAAGTTGTAACATTATGATTTTTATGATTGGAATAAAAACACTCTATGTTAAAACATGCTTTATAACTGTATTTCAAAGATACATGGATTTCAATATTCGAAGTATGACAAAAAGATGCAGCAGGAATTAGACTTTCGTAAAAGTCCTGCTCAAAAACATCTGACCCGATTTGCCATTGATGATGATGCTCAATTAACTCAATCAACTTTATATCATGTAAAATGTTATTCAGTACTTCAATTTGGCGAAGTGTTTCAGTTGTGGTCAGCAGACTTGAAAGTATGAAATTTTGGTCAATATTTTCCCTGACACTTATGTAAGATACACACAAAGTGTGACATATAATTATCACCGCTGCATAAGATATTCGATAAGCTTTTAGATGCATTTTTCCTTAACATTTCATTTATATCAGCTTTCATTCAATCAATAATTCCACCTACTTTTGTGGCCATCAGTGACCGATCGTGATGCAAACAGTCAGTGGCTTTTCCGGATTGCTTATAAAGGGTTAGCAATTTCTTAATTTCAAAAGGGATTTTTGAATTTTTCATCGTATTATCCTGAAATCCTTCGATGATAAATAACTAATCCATGTTTAAAAGGTCATGTTTACAAAATTTCCCACTGCATTGATAAGAAACCGAGAATCCCTGCCGTGAAACATTCGACTTCTTATATCGAAATAATCATGGTTTGTGAGAGAAGCGCTATTTTATAGTCCGGCAGTCAGATAGAGTTCCGCAGGTTAGTTAGTTCCTCTTCTTGTCAGACAGGATCAAAGAAAAACACATGTTAATCCAATCAGACGCAGATTGCAGTTTTTGGCAAAAAATGAAATTTCCTATGTTTTCGCTAATCAAGTTACAAATAGTAAGTCTAGAGCCATACTTTTTCGTCATGTCAATTCTTCAAGTCATTTCCTATGATGTGGATGTGCTATAATCATGTTTCTGATCGGCAGTGTATGAGAGAATGTGCTTAAGTGTGGATTAAACTGTTCAATATGCTTGTGTTTGTTGACATTAGGAGGCTTGCAGAATATGAATGTATTTATTTGGCTTCATATGCAGAGGTGCATGAATATCATAGAAAAAGACCGGAAGACATTCCATGTCCAAAAATATGACTCTGCGCTTTGCACTTTCCGCTTAATCAGAGAAAACATAGAAAACTTCATTTTTGCCAAAAGATTCGATCTACTTCCCATTGGATTAACATGTGTTTTCCTTTTAGTCCAGGAAAACTAGGCATTAATCCAGACAAAATTCGTGGTACCCTGAAAATTGGCATACACGTAGTTTAGATTCTGCTTATCAACATATTAAAAGTCACCGTGAATCCGTCATGTGCTCTCTGAGTAACAGCCTCCCAAAGATGCCATACTGCATGAGGTTTCCGAGGTCTGTTTTGATGATATCTGATTCCCTATTGGTGCGTGCGTAAATCAGCTGACGCTCATTGAAAGTTCTAAAAACCTTTAATTTATTTGAATTATCATTCCAAATAATCGGTTTTTTTATTCTTATTATTGTATTTATCAATTAATTCTGAATCAATGCTGTTCTAATAAGTTAATATGAATTTTTCACGCAAATGGCAGCCTTACAAACTTAACATGAATAATAGCTCGAATACGTAGAACAAAAATTAATTAATTAAGTCTAAAATCATATTTCATGTCAAATGACATGAATACTGATTTTGAATATTTTTCAGACATTTAGCCTATTGTTATATTATTTTTGAGATAGAGATAGAGAAAGGAGAGAAGGGGGGGAAAGGAGATCGATAAGAAATTAAATGAAACTGACTTGGATACAGACCCCACTTTATTTTTCGTTCCGCCACCACTGCCCACTGTTGTTTGGTAAACCAGTCAATTGTCAGGTCATCATGGAGATATACTGCGCTTGTAGGATACGGTACTGAGCTATTATAGCCAACTATTACTTTAGTATCTCTTATATATTTAATATCTTGCTGCATTCGTAGCAAAAGACGATGAAATATTCCATTGTCCTTGTTTGTAGCTGATAAGTCATTTACTCATCTTTCTGAGGCAAAATGAACAATAACACGATCAGCATCAGCTATAGCTTGTATGACTCTATGGGCAATTACTAACCGCTAAAATTTTGGCCTATGTTCCGAAATATTCATCAAAAACAATGGTCGAGCTACATCCACAGCTACAAATTTTAGCCCCTGAAAACGAAGTAGCCTAGGCTTCACGCGAGTAGGACTAGATGTCCTTTGTTCATTAACTCATGCATTAAATTTTGTAGCGATCGGTTGAGTTTTGCGGTTCCTAAAATAGACTTCGCATTTGTAGTCAAAAAGATCCTAAATCGAGCTAGTCTCTTCGATTGGTATACCTGCAAAACTGATGTTATTAAACATTCATGAAAAACATTTCTTTTTTCAAGGACAGATTTTGAAATAATTAGAATCAAACAATCATCTTCCAAATCACGGAATGATGAATTTAAAATCAATCAACGTGCACTTATATTATAGTATATTATAGTACATTATAGTACATTATAGTATATGCACCTATATAATATTCCGCCGATCAGGCGCAGCTAAAAAAATTTACTGTCACCTACTTTTATGCACGTGTGTTTCAATCCTCTTCGGTTTCTTTGTTAGTATTGGATCTTGGTATTTAATTATTCTCAAAGCTTAGAAAGAGAAAGTACATCGTTCAATAAACTGTTAAGCCTACTATTATACATGATTCAAAACATTTTCTAGGAAATATTTTAAAAAATGAATTTCTGCTTCAGCTAAGGTGCCAGATCGTTATGCATCGATCTCTTAATAATGACAGGCATATTTCAATTCCATAATTCAAGGTTATTCAATTGCTCAAAGTATTTCGATTGACCTTGACTTTGTCATCCAGTAATTTAGAAAATAGTTATTTCATTCCAATGATTTTAGATATTCAAAAATGTCAAATCACACGCAAATGATGCATTTTTTTCATTGATTTTCGAGCTGTAATTGGAAATCTGTCGACACACTGAGGATACACCTACCCATGGGTCCAAGTTCTTGTCGCCGGCCCCACCCATGCCGATAGGCCCTACCCTTGGGCCCCATCCAATTGGTCAATCTCAAAAAAAAGAGATGGAAGACTAGAAGCTAACTCATGATAGAAATATGATTTCAGGTCATTAAGTCCCTTAGACACACAGAGCATTCGATGAAAATGTAGTTGAGAATAGATTGTGACGATATCATCACATTTTTTATTATTCTGTGCTTAGCTAGAAGTTGTGAAGCGACCCTGATAAAACATAGTTATGAAAAGTGTTGTTTACCAATAACTTTCTTTATAAATGACCGATGCACAGTTAATGCACTGTCACAATTACTTCATTTTCCTCGACTAGCTATCGTGATGATAGCTAACCAATCCAATAGATGTTAGATTGAAAGGTGTAGGTAGCCTATGATAAACACTCCAAAAAGCACTTGATCATGAATATTTTACAAGTCAAGTTTCCACTCACTGCCAGCAGCACGCTCATTGGTTGAGAGCCAGCTGATTTACGCACGCACCAATAGGGAATCAGATATCATCAAAACAGACCTCGGAAACCTCATGCAGTATGGCATCTTTGGGAGGCTGTTACTCAGAGAGCACATGACGGATTCACGGTGACTTTTAATATGTTGATAAGCAGAATCTAAACTACGTGTATGCCAATTTTCAGGGTACCACGAATTTTGTCCTGGTTGATCATATTTCGTTCCTAAATTTACTGGTCTATTTGTCTTCAGGTCTGTTGTTTCCTATCATGTGCGATGTGCATGTATTGTTCTAAGGCTTCTGATCGGTGATGTATGCAATAATGTGTTTAAATAAGAGTGAAATTGCCAAAATACTGTGTTTGCCTACATTTGGAGGCTAGCTAAATCTGAATGTGTTTTGCTCCATGGACAAAGTGTGTGAATATTCAATTCATGTAAGCATTGTGCTTCTAATTTGATCAATGAAAGCATAAAAGATTTCTTTTTTATGAATGTCAGTCTGCTTCCAATTGGATTTATATGTGTTCTATTTGATCGAGTATGACAAGAAGAGGAGCCGAGTAGAACTCGGCAGACGCGCAGATTTGAAGTAGCAATAGCGTGTACACTGTACATCATTCTGTTGAAGCATCATTTTCGGCCTCGCTCTCTGTAGAAACTCGTTCTGTCTGACGGACTACTATCTGCCGATAAAGATAAGTATCAAAGATAAGTATGAACTAGCTAAGCCCCGCCTGTGTTTCTAAAATGCTTACACATCGACACACATGAACCTTTTGATGATGAGAGTTCTAAAAAGGATAGCATACGATTATAGACTTTGAAACCTAGACGAGCAAAGAAGTATAGCATACGATGACAGACATTGGGACCTAGACGGACACCCACATCTACATGTACCTTATCAGAAAACCACTTCGCTGTCGCCTTAACATCAACGTTTGAATACATAAAATAAAAAGTGTATTGCATTAACACATTTCCAAAAATGTTTACACTTATATCGTGGAAGCGAGTTGCAAAGCAAGTACTTTGTTTAAAAGATCTTTTCATGAGAGTAAACAAGGTGTTTTTAAAAACGAGTCGAAGAGATTTTTTAAATATCAAAAAAATACACTTACATCAGTATCCATGTAGTGACGTAGAGCATGTTCTTCATTGAAGCGACCACATGCCACGGATTGACAGGTCAGACACGCCCAAACACTCTCTGTTGTACCGCAAACACAGCATTGCCAACGTTCAGGATTCAGGATTCCCAACTCGAGTCCTGGCTTTATTCTGCTGACGTGTTTGCAGTTGTCGACCATGATGTTAACTAGAAAAGAGACATTGAGTTGACTTACATAATTAACAAAACAATCTTACACAATTTTGAAATTTACGCAACAGTAGGAAGGGCTCATGGCTAGGATTGGAGGAATGAAACTGTTGTGATAATAAGCGTTATCTACTTTTTTGGTCAAAGCTTGAGGGAGGACAGCAAGGTTATACACCAAAGGTGTATAACCTGCAGCAGAAGAATAAAGGGAAAGAAGCAGAAAATGGAGGAAAGAAAAGTGGGTATGATAACGGAATTTAACCGGTGTCCCGAACAAGGGTTTTCATCAAATTTACGCCCCAGCATAAAATTTACGCCCACTATGAATAGTTGAAATTTGATAGTGAACCCACTATGTTCTTCATTGTGAATGATGTTTCTCTACTGAGAGTCAATCAAGACGTGTGATAACGATGAAAAAATAATAAAAGCGATTGAAAAAAGCAGAATCTAAAATTGCAAAATGTCAAGCTGAAAATTTCTCCAGTATACTGAAAAAATGCAGTAGATTCAAAAACAAAATGAGATAAGATAACTTGTTGATGACGATCAAGAATCTCGATACACCTGAAGCAGGGATCATGAATTGATTGGACACTTTATCATATATTCTAAGACAGTTTAATAAAACCTCGTAAAAAGAATCTTTCCGTTCAAATATGATTTTAATGCAACATGTTATACTATTGGACTATTGACTTTTTCGGTTTTAAGTTCAAGTGTAATCGAAACTCAACATCAACAGTTATTCATTCGCGCTTTTTTCTTATTTCTTTGCTGACTGCGTATTGAAATGAAGCATCTTCAATTTGACAATCGACATGGATGCATTGAAGATGAAAAATGGCTGACCAGAGCCGATACGTTTGTTACAACGAGCTCCGCAACTCTGGTTTTCGTTATATGACTAGACGTTCATAAACAGGATTCGACTCGATTACATATAAAGGAATTGAACTACAGTTCTAAAGCCACACGTTGATTCACTGCATCTTAGAGGATTTAAATCTTTAGAGGTTTTAAATCGTCATAAATAAAATATATGCGAAATGTGTGAAAATACCTTCGACCATTCCACGCACAGGATCTGCTATGACAACCGTTTTACCTATTCTTCTAAAAAACGTAAAAGCGTGGTCGATAAACATCAAGCACTAATCGCACAAGATAAAATTTTCCGAAGTACGCAACTTTTAATCTTGATCTAATTGCTAATCATTATCGTGGGCGTAATCAATGTACGCCTGCAGTTCGGCTGACTTCCTATCCCGCTGTCTGCTGTCAATGAAGTTCCCTTATAAAACGAAAAATGAACTTCACGTGTAGGCCTAGTTGTATAACTGATACTTCGACTTTTCGGGTTCTCTACTTGAAAAATGATGTCCTGAGAGCAACTTTACAACGAGTTTTAGCAATCCGGAAGAGAAAAAGAAAGCAGTCATGAGAGGAATTTAATAATGGTGCTCACCGATAGATTGCCCATTCCCAATTTTTTTTGATATAATGGCCATATAAGCTAAGAGGTTGCCAAAAAACTTTTGCTTTCCTGTGTCTATGACGCAATACGAAATGAGTTACCATCTGTTGATGGTGCTTACACCGATATTGAACCTCATGACATCAACTGCATTTTGATCGACTAAGCACTAACTTTTTTTCAAAAATCCCGACTTTTTCTGACATCGTGCGTGATTTTTCGAGATCCGGGAATTAACTATTTTACAGCATATATTGGCAGTAGGCTTAGGCCTCCAATCTGAACGGCTTACAAATTAGTTTTTTCACTTGCAGACAAAACTGCAGCAGCAAATAAGTCTAGTAAATGCACAATGAATAGGCTGTATCCATAATCGCAGCTTTTCATCAATGAAAGTAAATAATTTTCAATAGGACTCACTTAGGTAAACCATGACTTATCCCAGTAGGCTAAATAGGTACACGCCTTCATGTAATAATGAGCCTGTATAGCTAACATTCCACACTGCATACTCACACACAGTTTATGTTCTCTCTTATTCGCATGGATAGATGAGTCCTTGTCACTCTATCTTCGCACTACTACTATCATCGACAGGTTATAACGAATTCCATGATTCAAAATCCAGAGAAAAAACACTATCTCAGGATACTAGATATTCGCATCTTTTCATCATTCATTAATCATGGACTAATTATCATATTAATTAATATTGATAATTTTATTTCATTAATATTGTATGATTATGATTCCTAATTGTGTAGGAGACTTGCCTGCATGAACGATTATATGTATCCTCCCATTCTGTTGCAGTTGCTGTTGTCATTGCTTTCATTGAATAAAAGCTCGATAGCAAAAGGTTGTACTTACTTATGACAACAGTAACATCTACCATTAGCAACATTCTCTGCCCAGCCCCTCCATGCCACTTCACCTGGTCCTCTTCAATCTCCTCGGATGTTCTGACTTGCATGACAAGACTGCACAAACCATCGCTTATCATACATCCATACCCGTCCCTGTTCATTGGTATGATGAAGTCAAAGCTAGCCTTGACCAAGATGTTCGCCTCGGTGTCATTGAAGCTGTACCAATCGGAACACCCGTGACATGGTGCCACAAAATGGTTGTCTGGGCAAAAAAATCGGGCAGCCACGCCGTACAGTGGACCTGCAGAATCTTAACCGACACGCCTTTAACACGCATTGTCCGCCCCCCCCCGAAAACTTATAGGACCGTCTTCGACGCTTGGAATGGATATCACAGTATTGACATCGCAGAGTAACCACCTTCATCACGCCATGGGGATGCTATCGCTATCGAGTAGCCCCTCAGGGCTACATAGCGTCCGAAGATGGATACAGTCGACGATTTGATGAGATCGTTTCATCCATACCGCGGAAAACCGAATGTGTCGACGACACTCTCCTATGGTCTCACTTCATCGCAGACGCATTCCACCAGGCAGCTGAATGGCTTCATATCCGCGGATCCAATGACATTGTCCTCAATCCTTCTAAATTTTTCTTCGCTCAGCGGAGCGTTGAATTCGTCGGTTTCGAAATCACAAAATCGAAAGTTCGTCCTTGTCCTTGATTCCTCGAAGCGATACAAAACTTTCCCCCACAACAAAGAGCATCACTGACATCAGAAGCTGGTTCGGATTAATCAACCAGGTGTCCTACGCTTCCGAATCTGCACAACGGATGCTGCATTTTCGCCAACTGCTGAAACCCGGCACACAGTTTCAACGGAGCACACATTTAAACGAACTCTTTGAAACCTCCAAATCCATAATTATTGGTGAAATTAGTAATGGCGTAGATATTTTCGATAAGACAAAGCCAACCTGCCTGGCAACCGACTGGAGTAAAGACGGCATCGGCTTCTGGTTGCCTCAAAACCATTGCGATTGTGCCTCTCAACGACCGTTTTGCTGGCTGCCCTTCCGGTTGGAAGGACACACTCGTTGGCAGCCACTTTACCTCTGGAGCCGAATCACGCTACGCATCAATAGAAGCCCTCGCGGTTATTGATACCCTCGACCGGTCACAACATTTCGCTGTTGGCTGCAGAAATCTCATCATCACGGTGGATCACAAACCACTGCTAAAAATCTTCACCGACCGATCACTCGACGACATAACAAATCCGCGTCTCCGGAATTTTAAAGAGAAATAACTCCGATATCGCTTTCGTATGATTCACATACCCGGTGCGCATCACGCTGCTGCCGACGCCGTCTCGCGTCACCCAGTCAGCCGTGCCGAGCAATTACACCTTCCTGACGACGTAGTTTCAAACAACGACCGAATCGCCAATCCTTTGATTCCCTCATGCGACCTACCGGAAAGAATCATCTCCCATTTGCGAAGTGACACATCCCCTGCTGAATTATGTGCACGGTCTTCCACCGTAATCAGATCCATCATTTGGAACGATGTCCGCACCGCGAGCACTTGTGACGAGATTATGCGCCCATTGGTCAATATAATCAAAGATGGCTTCCCCGACAACCGTGCCATCCTGCCAGAATCTCTGCGGCCATACTATCAGTTTCGAGATGAACTCAGTACCTTCGACGGAGTGGCTTTGTACAAATATCGTTTCATCATACCACCCTCACTACGCCCGCAAGTCCTCCAAGCTCTGCATGCTGCCCATTAAGGAATCTCTGAAATGTGTTCGGGCGCTGAAGTCTCATTTTTTTGGCCCGGAATGACACCGGCAATCATCGCCGCCCGCAACCTTTGTCTCTCCTGCAATCGGATGTCACCCTCGCAACCCAGCGCACCCCTACGCCACCCACGCAATCCGCCTACCCGTTCCAGTGTATTGCTGCAGATTACTTATGTTGCCGCGGCCACAACTATTTAGTCATCGTGGATCGATACAGCAACTGGCCTAACGACGAATCCACAGCCAAAGGAGCCACGGGACTCATTGCAGCTCTCCGTCGTGTCTTCGCTACTACGGCATCAGCGATGAATTATCATCGGACGGAGGACCTGAATTCTAAGCACATGTTACCGCCAACTTCATTAGCAATTGGGGTCCCCATCATCGCATCTCCTATTTCGCCTTCCCAGACAGCAATTGTCGCGCTGAGGTGGGTGTCAAAACTGTTAAACGCATGATAACCAACAACACCGCACCTCGGTGATGGTGCCCTCGATACCGACCAGTTCCAGCGAGCCATGCTGCAATACCGAAATACTCCAGATCATCGTGATACCCGCCTTTCCACTGCAATGTGTATCTTCGGTGTACCTACCCGGGATTTCATACGCATCCATCCTGGTAAGTATCAATTTCATTCAACCTGGCGTGATACCCTTCAGTCGAGGGAAGAGGCCCTTCGCAACTGCCACATGCGCGCCGAGAAACTACTTTCAGAACACACTATTATGAACTCTCATTCTCATTCAATTTGCATGACATTTCGTGTGCCAGCGTCTCGACGATGTCAATTCTGACAGTTCGAATAGACGCGTCGTTAATATTATGCTTCAATAAAACATTTGAGATTAACTTGTACAATTGGTTCAGTTCCTCTTTAAGTAGTGAGTGCAGAATACTACCCGAGTTCCTAAAGTAATGAAAGAAACAAGTCGTTTTTGCGCCCCATTCTGAGAGCCCTGAGTAGGTCTTCATTAGGAACGCTACACAGTCGCTGATGTGGCAAAGTGTTCATAGCCATTCGCTCATTGGAATTGCGTAGTGTCGTGTCAACTGCATACATTATCAGTTTACTCACTAGGCAGTCTGGGAGATCATTGATGTAGAGCAGAAAAATAGTGGGTCCCAAAATTGACCCTTGAGGAACTCCTGCATTTTGACACATTTTGTAAACAAAAGTTGCTTTTTGGAGAAATGATTAGTTTCCAATTGTGTCTAGTTAGCGGCAGGGAAATAATAATGAAGGACATTATTTCCTAATTGCCATCATTCCCCAACATTGCTTTTCGAATACGCTTGACTGCGTCTGAAAGTTTTGGACAATTTGCGTTTTCTGAACATTTGGGATTCGGCTTTCGAAATCACCATCGGAGTAGCCTTCAGACCACTTCAACAATCGTAGTCAACATTGTTTAATACTACATAGAACTAAATTTCAATACGCTTTCTGTCGTAATAAAGTTGCTATTATCCTAAAGTACTCTAGTTTATAAATTAAAATCTTGCTATTACTAAAAACTGCATGTACTCTTTCTTATCAGCTCCAATGTCATTGGAGTTGCAACTTGACTTCCAGTAGTTCAGACCACAATGAATACAAAAATCTATTTGACATTTAAAACAATGACATTCATATAGTGACTAAATAGAAACGGCATAAAGGAGACGGTTAAATACAGATTCGAACTTATGTAACTATCTGGATTTGGTCGACATGCATCTATGCAGGCAACATTCATGGCTATCACAATCGCTAACTGAACTATCACGACACTTGGGAATTTCACAATTTTCTAAATTGGGTTAACAAATCATTCATGATAGTAAACAAGAAAGAAATTTTGTCCAACAGCTAAAACTGATCAGCTTAAACCGAAAGTAAATGTTGTATATCTATGAGAGCATTACTTAGTAACCATTGAAGAGACAAAACAATAGAACTTTTACTCAAATAACAATTTCACATGGCACGAAAAATGTCATGACCGGATATCTTATTTATAGGAGCATGCGGTGAGTTAGAACACGTTGATGTTTTTTTCATGCTCATTGTTGTTGAAAAATTTAGATCTCAGCACATCGATTATCTTCAGATTTAAATGCATGTAGGACAAGAAGAAGGGACACGAGGCGATATCAACTCAAATTCATGTGCTATACGTTCCATTACATGTGCATGGCTCTGCGACATAGTCTACAATTATCAAGCTTATATCACCAAGATAGCATAGATTTGGATGAAAGAATAGTCCATAGACATCGGATAACATTATTAGGACAATGATGGATATATTAGGACATATTAAGAATAATGTAATCCGATGTCTATGGCATAGTCATGATGTCAGCAATAGATTAATAGGGTAAATGAGAGGATGCAACCGGAAACGCTAGGCTTCATGTCACAGAGCCACGGCAGCCTTGAGCTTGAAGTGATTTGATCGAGCTGCACTGTCAAGACCGTGGTCAAGACAACAAATCGCAACGAATTCCAATGACCTGCGGCAGTAGGAGCCTGCACACGGTCCCCTGTTTGAAGACGTTTACTCAGATGCAAAACATATTTGAAAGGATTTGCAAAGCTGTCTATTTTGATTAAATTGGTTTCTACATGGAGAATAAATGCTTTAATTCTTGAAGTATGGCACTAAGGTCTTTATTGTGTACTCATGAGCACTATTCATTGGAAGATCGACCACCAGAGACTCTAGACGCTGAATATCAGCATGAATTTTGACCTTTAATGACATTGAAGACCCAAAGTACGGATTGGGGAGCTCTAGACTTATTTGTTTCCAAAAATCTACATGATGGAACCTCGTTTGGTCAGAGGAATTCGTTGTATGTATAAAATAGTAGATAATTTGTAGCAATGGTGGAACACAAGTTGTATGTTTGTATGAGTATCATATTTTGCATCAACATTATCAATAAATTGTAAAATTGATTTTCGTTCTTGACCGAGTCACTGGGTGTTGACGAACTTGACATTAAAAAAATGACGGGGGAATGTATTTAGATATGTATTTGGATAATGATCATCAACTCGGTAAATTAAGCTTTCAGCTTATGTTGCAAGTTAACTGCTTACCATTGATGGTAGTTGCTTATCGCATCAAACATATTGGGTTGATTTCATTCAACATCAAGAAATGTCTTAATTATCATGCACAATTTGCTCAAACGCGAATGAAATTCTATATGAATTAGAATAGTTAAGTCAGACTAGAACTCTGTCAGAGAGCGTCCCATCATGGTGAAGTACGAACGCCAGATTGCACTATCTCATTCCATATCACGATAAGCATGATAACATATTGTCATGATTCTGCCTAAGTTGCGAAGTAGCTTCTTATCGCTGATGGTAGTTGCGTATCGCATCAAGGATATTGGGTTGATTTCATTCAACATCAAGTAATGTCCATTATCATGCACAATTTGCTCAAATAAGAGTGAAATTCTATATGAATTAGAATAGTTGAGCCAGACTAGAACTCTGTCAGGGAGCGTCCCATCATGGCGAAGTACGAACGTCAGATTGTTCTATCTCATTCCATATCATGATATGCATAATAACATATTGTCATGATTCTGCTGTCTCCTCGACCTGTTCGCAGTTCCATGTCATGTTCTTTATGCTTTAAATGGTAACCATTGACACCTGTAATTCAGTCATGTGTACTAATCAACTCCTGCAAATTGCTGTGCTGTGAGACTAGAGCTGGCGATCCTACGATGATTTTGATGACCACAAGAACCTGAAGATTTTGTTCATTTGATGTTCAGGCCTGTGATTGCTCCTCAAATTCCTCAAATTTGTTTATTACTCAAATCCTCAAAAATTCCTCAAATATAGCTTAACTATGAGAAATTCCTCAAATACGACACACTACAGACTAAATGTCGGATAATGTATTGTTTTTTGGCGAATGGCGATGATATGTAAACTTCCAAACAAGAAGCTAAGATAGAATCCTGTAACATGTACCCTACATCCATGCTGCTAATCATGAATCACTCATGATTTATTTCTTCTCTTTTTCTTCCCTCATAATTTATAACTTAATGATTTTTCTCTCACACACTTGGTAGATTTGAGATAGCGTAATCCCGCTATGCTAGCTAGATCTGATATTTTGATTGGAAACAGACCTGTCCTTTTATCATCTGAATGGGCAGACTGTTAAATAGAATCTTTTCAATATATAAGACAGTGATAAACATAATTTTGAAAAGAGCGACTTAATCACCAATTCATTCCACATGATGAGAGGGGAACCGTTGCTTGTCCTTCTAGTAAGTATTTTTGAATTTCTAGACATTTTAGGATATAATGATTTTCTTTTAGCCATGTCAAGCACATCAAAAATTAACCAGTCGTTAGCTTGATTTTTTAATTTTGTTACCTTGACGCACTTTGTTACGTTGAATGCGTTGAATGTCGTTTTCATTTCAGCGCTAACAAGTAAACAAAACCCACCAAAACTTATGCAGTATAAAGTAATATTAATAAATTAGTGTGTAATGTGGCGTTTCTTTCATGATAAATTACTGACTTTTTTAAGTCACAAGCATTCCGTCAACGATTTTAAGCTTTCTATACTTATGGGTTACTCCTCCCAAATTTGTCTAAAGTCCGAAAAAATTAATCGTTGCAAAGCCCCAGATGCATGTGGTTGAGGATATATCCTACATTCAAAAAATTACGGTATACAAGTCTGACAAGCATCATTGAATTGGAGACGATAGCGTGAAGCAGAGCGATATCAGCAGCTTGATCTGACAAATTAATTTCGTAACAACGCGGGAACTGATTATGACCAAGTCAGTATTCCTTTGCAATATACACAACTTCAAAAAGTGGGGTGTGGTCAACCCTTGGGTTACCTTCTTCGTTGTGACTTTCATGATTTGAAGTTCGCCCAAAATCCGTGATAAATATTTGCAGTTTTTCTTGCAATTATCATATTAGCAGACCACCCAGACATTCGCTTTTATTCGCTTTTTCGAAAATATGCCTGAATTTTCGCTTTTATTGAGTGGCATTCGTTTTTTTCGCTTTTTTGGTAGAGCAGGAAAAAAGTGTTTCGTAGTACAGGCTTTTTTTACATGTTGACAACGCAACGTGACTTTTTGTCATGTTGCCCTTTACTTTAGTCATGCTATCATCCGTGTGTTGACAATTGAATGCATATCTTGACGATTGCATAATCTTATGTAACAACTACATTATACAGAAAATGTGCCCTCATTAGCAAATAAGTCATACAGCAATTCTCGAAGACAAGGCCTCTTCGTAGTGCGTTCCGGTAAATGCACAATTTTTTACAGTAACTTTGAGGCCATAGCGCTATAGCTTTTACACGATTCTGAATTGATGGATGTTGAAAGTACATGCGGGTTACATGCTACAAATGAATGTCATTGAGATTATCAGTCAAGGAATTCAAGACATCAATCCATGCTGGCTTGCCAGAGACACACGGAAGGCCTACTATCGAGTTTTCTTAGAAGATTGATGTTGGATTAGTGAAACAAGCGGTTCAGTTTATGTGAATGAGTGAGGTGCATTGCATGATGCTGATAAATAGGCATAAGAAATTGAGATGATAATATGCACAATGGAATACTTCCTGTTGAATTTTTTATTGCACTGTCACTTTCACTGTGATTTTCGTGAAGTAACTAGGCAAAAAGTTGATGTGTATAATAATCATTTTGCATCTACTGATAAAGACATTGATATGATACTGATATGATCGGATATATGTAGCCTGTTTTCTTTTAATAATAATAATAACTGTATTTGAAGAATTTTCGCATAAGGCAAGTTAAAGTTACAGAGAATGCACTACAAATACAAAGCCCATTTCGGGCTCAAACAAATCTGTGGATGCATGAAAATAGAACGTTGCACGCATATCTGGGAAATTACCAAATATCACAACGTGAGAAATAGGTAGACACAGTTCTTTTGAAGCTTGCCAATGAAGTAGCCGAGATTTTGTCGTTTGACAGGGTGTTCCAGTGCTTGATTGTGTTGACAGTAAAGAAATTCTGATAACATCCGTGACGAGTGAACTTAAGGTCAAGCTTGAACATGTTGCCACGGCTGCTGTTGCGCTTTGAAAATTGAAAAAGACTTTCAAAATCAAGATCGGCATACCCATGCAACATCTTGTACATAAAAATCAGACGGTAACGGAGTCGACGAGCGCGTAGGCTCATGAGGTTCAACTTCTTTAGACGAACTTTGTATGGTAGGGGACGGAGGCTTGGGGAGAAATAAGTGAATCTTTTCTGAACTTTCTCGATTGCTTTGTCGATGTATTTGTATTGTGGAAACCATATGACGGATCCGAATTCGAGTATAGAGCGCACATTGCTGGTATAAATCTTTGTAAGGGCACAATGATCTCTTGTTCTGAAAGCCTTCTTTATAATTCCGAGCATTCTGTTTGCCTTAGCAACAATACTAAGAATGTGCGATGTAAAGATATTTCGTTTATCTCGGTCCACTGTGATGCCCAGGTCTTTCATCCTATTGACTGAATCAACAAGGCAGTTGGAGATTGTATATGGGGAGCATAAATTCTTGTTACCGAAATGAACGACGCAGGTTTTGGAGAGATTTACGTTCATGAAGTTCTTCGAACACCAGTTGTGAAGTCTATCCAAGTCTGCTTGAAGAGATTCAGATGCCCTGGCCTGGTCGATATCGTCGCTACCTAAGGTTATCCAGATCTTGATATCGTCGGCGTATTTTTGGATTCTGCATTGTTGAATAGCTTCATCGAGGTCGTTCACAAATAATAAGAATAACACCGGACCTAGCACCGATCCTTCGATGACGCCACTAGTAATCGGCAGTTCGGATGAGATGGCATCATTAATCTTTACAATTTGTTTACGATTGCTCAGGAAATCGACGATCCATTGAAAGAGTTGACCAAAAATATGAAAAGTGTTTAATTTACTTAAAAGAAGTTCGTGCGGCACGACGTCGAAAGCTTTACTAAAGTCAACTTGGACCACGTCTGAACAATTATTCGAGTCGAGATTGTGTAACAACTGGTCGTAGAAAACTACTCTTGCCGTTTCCACCGATCTCCCAGGCAGAAATCCATGTTGAGACTTGCGAATTAGATTATAGGAGGATATGTGTGCCATTAGATTGCTTCGTACAATGCGCTCCATGACTTTACATACTGCACTCGTTTGAGCAATAGGTCTGTAGTTTGAGAATTCAGCCTTAGTGCCCGATTTGTAAATTGGTGTTATAACGATGTGTTTCCAAGATGTCGGAATTCGGCTTAGCGACATTGATAAGTCAAAAAAGGAAGCTAACTTGGTAGCCAGGAAGAATCCACCACGCTTGATAAGAGTATACGAAATGCCATTGAGGTCCTCTGTTGATGCTGACGGTAGCTTAGAAATCACTGCGTAGACATCGATAGGGTCAAATTGTATCGAACGTAATTCACAAATGTTGCCATTTGAGGACCTTGGATGAGCATTGTAGTCACTTGAATGTACATGTACGATTAGTGGAGACATGTATGAGGAGAATAGAGAGTTAAATGAATTTGCAATTTCAGTATTGTCAGTGATAATTTCATCATTGCTATCTTTCATGGTGCTAAACAATTCTTTTCCTTTGAATTTTCCTTTGACGTATTTCCAGAATGGTTTCTTATTATTTGATCGCAACTGCTTGGAAAGTTGCTGTTCATGCTTGACTGTAGCTTCCTTGATCACTCGGTCTAGGTTCACTTTAGCGGTAAGAAGTATGGATTGATTATCGATAGTTGGATTTGAAACAAACTCACCATGCTTGCGTCTGACATTTCTCATTGCGGTTCGGACTCTTGATGACAATTTCGGCAGCCAAGAAGAACTTTGCTTGTATGGGATTGATTCTTCGGCGGCATGAACAATGTTGGAGTTGAAACGATTCCAAATATTATCTATGTCTTCGTTAAGATCACAAGACCAATCTTGTTGTTGTAGAATCTTAGTGTAGTACTTCCAATTAGCTTTAGATAGAATAGGAACTAATTTGGTAGGCACAGTATTCATAACCGTATTTATTGGGGTCGTGAAGGAAATTATGGCGTGGTCCGACGTTGAAAAACATTCACCAATATCTAAGTTTTCAATATGGGTGTCGCAAGGGGACATTACCAAATCCAAAATTGTCGAAGATGCAGGGCGAGTGGGCTGGTTGACGTGTTGGAGTAGGAAATTATCCTTGGTCCATTGAACGAATCGATGTTTACAGCTGTAAGTGGCATCAGAGTCCCATTGGATGTGAGGCAAGTTGAAATCGCCGATGAGAATTGAGCTCTGGGCGTTATTATTCAGGGTACTTGTTAGATAGGAAAACAGATCGTCATCACATTCGAAATTGTGAGAAGGGGGCCTATATAAGCAAGTGAGGCATAAAAGGTTAACCTGAGATTCCTTATCGAGAATGGTACAGGTAATGGATTCGACACTACTAACAGAATACTTGGAATTACAGGTTGAAAGGAGAGTGCCTTGTATGTAAACCAACACTCCACCACCTTTTGAACCAACACGATCACATCGCTACATAGTGTAATTTGGTAGACAAAAGAACGCATCAGGCAGACTTGCGTCTCCCCAGGATTCGACAACGCAAATAACGGTAGGCTTGCAGAGGGCAGCATAGGTAGAAAGAATCGGCATCTTATTAACAAGAGATCTAGCATTAACATAAAAAACTTTTGCATCGAGTTGACTGTCATGGTTCGAACGATTACTTATAACTGAGGTTTCAGGGGATGAACAGAGTGAAATCAAAAAGGGGGATAAATAGCGAATGGATTGGCAATAATGGGTCCTTACAAAGTTATAGTACAAACGAAGAGGTTCAAGCGAGTTGCTGGGTTCCTGCTGACGCAGGAGTCAAAAGATTTGTAGGCCGATGTCAATCCTGTCGACAACTTCGTTGTTATGAAATAGTTTACCCGAGCGGATGAATATTCTGTCATTAGGGCCCCTGAATCGCTTTCTGAGCTCCACTGCTTTGGCACGAATACGTTTTTCCTCTTGTCTCGTCAGATATGTAGAATCCTTATTGATGTAGATAGTCCCAAAGACATCGGTAACAGAGGCGTCGTTTCTAATTTTCTTTTGACCAAAGAGAATTGTGTTTCGGTGAGCAGAGTCAATAAAGTCAACCCGCATCAGGCGTGGGGAATTGTTTGTCGAATTTCCCACACGTACATGAAATGATTGAGTCAGGAGTAAAGTTTTGGTCGATCTTGCGACAAAGATAGTTAATTTTCTCGGCATCATTTACAAGGGGATCGTCATCATCAGGTTCCAACACATCATCAGAGACACCAGAAAAAATTGCTCGATCGCTGCGTTTCTCGGACTCCTTCCTTGGACTTGGTTGTATATTTTAGTAGAAGTGCATGGAGCATGATCTTGATAAGTGATCTTCGAAGTAGTCTGCATAGTGATAGTTTTTTATGGAATATTTTCAAAGATTTATCCAATATTATAATTTATCGTCGGTTTTCATCAATTTAGATTTATAATATTGATGTATACTTACAATGTAAAGTTTTGATTGAAAAAGCACTAATATGTGTCTCATAACAGGCAATTTTTATCTCTGGAATAGGCCCACTTACAGTCAAAAGCTTGACGGAAAGGGTCTGTAAAGAGCCCACTCGAATGTAAGTCACTGACAACATAATTTTTCTCTCTTTGGCAGTTGTCTGTTGCCGGAAAAATTCCATTTTTGAAATATTTATCATCTAATCACTACAGGGCTGCATAATTGAGCAATATCTATTTCATTGATAGCAAATGTTCAAGTTGACACTTTTGCATTTAAATTAACGTTTGCAACAACGCCCATCTAATAGAATATCAATTTTGCTTCAATGATATAGCTTAATTATGAGCATTATCTTCCTTTACAAAAATGCATCCTACTAAGCAATATCATTAGCCTAATATTAGGCTTACGAGTTCTGAAGAAAACTACAGTGATTTTCAGATGAAACCTTTAGTGTACCACTGTATAAAATAATTGCCACATTGATGTAAGACCTAAGTAAGGATCCTTTATTCGTCATATGATCCATTTCGCTTGACTTTAGTTGACAGACCCTGTCTAATAAATACTTGAAAATATCAATATGCTTTGGAATATTCAGATGAAAGAGATCCTCTATGTTTTAGGTTAGTTTAGCAGTTGGAAGCATAGCAGCTAGAGAAATTTCCTTAACAATAGAAATTATAAAATCATCTTCATTCTGCTGAATTTTCTAGGAGTATTTTTGTTGATTTTATCAACACTATGTTTCAAAAATCCTATGAAACAATCTTGGAATAATTTGTCTAAAATTGAAGCAATCTAAATTGATTGCGGATTATATGTCTGATCATTAATAGAATACAACAACTAGTTTTGTGTATAAATATGGTCTGGTGCATTTGCGAATCGTTTAAGAAGATGCAAGAAAAATACCTCCTAAGAGGTACTCCGACAAGCTATCGTTTTTGTAGCAGAAAGTAATATTCGTAATCTACACAGGTTTGTAGCTTTCGTGGCAGTGTATGGCTTGATGGCATACTATGTCGTTACAACACTGTTCTACATTGCTTGATGTAGAAATTATCGGTTCGCTTTTTTTCGTTTTTCTAAGTTAAGGATTCTTTTTTTCGCTTTTTTTAAAATTCGAATCTGCTGGGTGGTCTGTATTAGGTTCCGTTTCCATTCCTCAAATTTTTCACAAAAGATCCTCAATTTTTTTCATAGGCTTGTCACAGGCCTGGATGTTTCTTACCTATATCCCTAAAGCAAAATTGCGTGTATCAATAAAAACCTATGACCCGGTAATATGCAATAACGGGATCAATGGCTTGGCCATGTCATGAGCATCAGTGTAATACACGGAAAACCTAGGCCAACATGACCACTGTGTTGATACAAGGGAAGACGTTAATTATGTTTACATGCACACATGCATCTGGAGAGATGTTCATGATGATGTCTAGGGAGCAAGCATCAAGAATTTAATGAAAATCACATTCAGCATTCTAAATTTGATATCTAGGCAGATTATTTGCCTACTGATGTATGTAAATGTGTCCTTTAACAGCAAGAAAACCAAGAAGTGAAAAATAAGGAGGAACACTTTCAGCATGTCGTAATCAAGATTATGAAAATTGTCGCCTTTTATTGTTAAATGTTGTCCCGGCGTCCCTGAATGTCGCGATTTTTCATCACCGGCGTACCCGGTACCGGCTTTTTGGCCAAGAAGATTAGCAGTCCTCCATCAGTTTTTCAAGGAAGTGTAATTGCTTTACACTACTTTCCAATACTAGAGGCCTATTGATCATTCAACTCCTTCACGTTACAACTCTTATAATGCGATAAATAGATCATGTCATCATGAATAGATCCTGGTATACTTTGT
This sequence comes from Prostheceraeus crozeri, assembly GCA_907163375.1. Classification (NCBI taxonomy): domain Eukaryota; kingdom Metazoa; phylum Platyhelminthes; order Polycladida; family Euryleptidae; genus Prostheceraeus; species Prostheceraeus crozeri. The sequence continues at coordinate 87,482 of CAJQUW010010538.1, forward strand.
ACCAGTGCATTCGAACCAGGCAATTTTTATCAGTTTACTTTTTCCTCATTCATTTGACGTTCTTCGTTCACTCAGACATTCAATTCACCTCACGAAAAAATGTTCGGTCACTATGCGAGGACGGCACATTATGGCAGACCTTAGGCGGATGAGACTTGGAAAACCCGCTTCCAGTCCTGCATATGACTGTGTAGGCGGGGTGGCCTTTTTGCTCGGAGGCGTTTTTCTTGTCTAGGCTTGAGACGGGTGCGGAGGTGGCTTTTGGAAATGTCATTATCAACCCTGGTTTATGGCAATGGAAAAAATTTCGTGCTAATCGAATTGTACGCGAATAAGTGTTTATATACTTTTATGGACGTATTGAGAATGAATAAGCCATTTCTTCGCATTATCTATCAATATTGTGAACTTACGTTGATGTAAAAACCACATTTCTACATTCTTTGAATTTCAAGACAACCTGTGAATAATTGCATTCTAAGTTCTAATTCATAAACATTACACCTACCCCCCTCATGTACGCAATTAATAATATTTTGATAATTACAAATAATAATTGAAAATATTCAGATCTTTTCTCATTTTTAACTGAGGATGCATCTCGATATATAAATATTCTATATATTTACACTCCTTTTCAAATAGTATCATTTGATGAAATTATTAATGGTAGACTAACTCCGACAAGATGTCAGTAAACAATTAGCCTATTAGCCATTATTTGTTGAAGCCATTATCTATGTCCTCTATAATTTCGCACTGTCGCTATCTTTCAGCATATTTTTTAATGTCGATCTATTGAATTAATGTTTGTTTGGCAGAGGAAGTATAAGATTAGTTACAGTCTTCTCTTAAATTAAAAATATATTGTAGGAGTTACCATCACTGAATTCATCAACTTATTTAATTTCCTTTACTGCACATCGTGCGGGATATCTAGTATGAAAATTAATGATTTAAGTAGTCAATTTTTGCAAGGAGCACCTTTCAGGTTCTTCGCTTGATAGGTCTGCAAACTGGGTTGACATATTTAAAGAAACCTATTTAAAAATCCGTAGGTTTTTTGGGTTTTTTAAATAGGAATTTTGATGGGGTTTTGAAAAGGAGGCTCGGTTATCTAAAATAGTAGATTGTGTTTCTTCTATATGAGGCCAGGATTTTTAAATACAAGTTGTATACCATCATATTGGAACTTTAACATGAACGAGCGTTAAATTACTTGTTTCAATTACACTTCTAGCCTAAATACAGTTCTAAAGGAGCGGCTACGGAGCATTCAGAATTTTGTTAGTAGTTGTAGAGATGTCTTACTCTGATTAGAAAATTTTTGTAGTTACCGGCATTCTATATTGCTGCTTCTGGGTGCTTTAATCAGTCTGTTGATATCATTTAATTTTCACGATCGTAAGAGTTTCCGTACTTTTTTAGCAATTTCTGTAATAGCCACACTTTTTGTTATGACCATTTCTGGATCATTGACTTTAGCATGACGAAATCATACACGTGGTATTATGCGCTCAGTGGTTTCACTAAATTTGTTTTCATTTAAATAAATACTAAACTAGATAATTTTCTGATGTCAAAGTTGCTTACAATTTAATGTGGACACATAATTATTGACCCATTTAGACGTTAAGCCTGAACTATGTCTTCTCATCTCATGCCGAAAGAATTGTCTTGGTAGTATAAAAAGAATAAGACGTGTATTTCAGATATTGAAGAAATATTGCATTATGATCTGAGTAGTTTAATACTTGAATTAGAATACACCGTTGAGCTTACGATTTGACGTCGGACATGGACATAACCTGCTATCAGCATCTCTCAAATTCGATCGTTCGTCTATCAAATGGTGCATGTATTTAAAAAAATCCATGGGTTCTTTAAATAAGGGTGGGGTCTTACCAACACTCCCTACAAATAAAACAATCTCAATGCATTCTTTTTGCATCAATGTATTCGAAAATTTTACTTTCAATCATAAGTGGAACGTGTGAAGCGAAAGCAGCTGCGATAGTGATGAATTGTTTTTATTACAAAAGCCACTTTTCTGAATGAAGGCGTGTGATTTTGAGACACGAGAAAAGCACTTACATAACCCAGTTGTATGAATCTAGAATTGAAAGACCTCAAACAGTGTGTCTTCTGTGCTCTAAGTGCTCTATTTGGAGACTTAGACTCTATTGAGCACACTATTTGTGTTCTAATGAATGCCATGCACTCTATTCCTCATGGTTTTAACAAAGAAGATCCTCTAATGCAAAGGTTTGTATCAGAAGATTTTTTTAATCCAATTCAGATACTTCATATGAGGTATAATTCAGTCGATTTTCCTATTTATTCGACAACCTTACATAGTCACCAATATGATCTTTGTTGAACATAGGTGTTCTATTGAACTCAGGATCTCTGTCCTATAGACAGGTTGCCTACTGAGTGTTTTATTAGCACTATTTGGAGACTTCGTTATAATGAGAGTCATGTGCTCCATTTCTTTCATTGTTTTTCATTATTGCCACATTTTTAGGTTATCTAAAAATACGGTTATCAGTCAGTTTAATTTACCCCATTTTGTGTGATTATGTCCTGATTGTCTCACATATGTAAAGGATCAAGTCTGAATGTCTCAACAATTTCTTACTGATGTTTCTTAATCATCCATTTGCTTCTGCAGCATTCAGCATTTTTATCGCTCATGTAAAAAATCTAAATTCTTATTGCTAGTTCAAGTGAAAGCCACATGAACTGCATGAAAAGATGAAAATTCATGTGAAAATTTAGTAGACCCTGTTTTTTGTTGCCAACTTACTGAATATTTGCAAATATGGTCAGTAGCAGGGCATTCGAGCGAAGCGGTTTGCAACGCTCGTCGCTCAATCACCAATTTTCTACTTTTGGTCGCTCGCTCGCTGCTCGCTCAATGAGCGAATTTAGCAGAATGCTCGCTCATTTAGGAATTCAAACATTTCCTTCTACCTTTCATGACGTATTGAGAAACTGCTAAGAAACTTGTTAGAAATAGCTATCCCAGTATCAATGATGCTTCTTGCGTCATCAACCGTGATGTTCAGAACTCTTCCCAACCGGATTCCAGCAAATTGGGGCAGTTCATCAAGAAAATTGTCCCTCTTTTACAAAGATATTATCTTTTCCTCTGACAGCCTCGAGGCGGAGGAAAATGGAACGATCACATATGTTGCAAGCAGTGAGTAGTGTGAGCCACAGTAGGCCTACTAACCTCACATTACCCTTGGCAGCCCTGGAAACTCAATGAAGGGCATCACCATGGATCAGACGGACATTTATCATCAGCATAAGCTGTTAGAAATTCTCAAGCTTGAATGAAAGTTACCGGTATGTATACTTCTGAGTTAATCGTATTGCCTCTTTGCAGAACTTGAAAAAAATGCACTCCACTAGATGAAGTCCACGAGACTCTACAACAACTGTCGCACACTTTCTAGTCTTAGGTCTGTTCTCGCAATGCGTGAAGTGAATGATCTCAACATATTTGTCCAACATTCCACTCGCTTTCTTTTGTTGAGGATTCACGTGTGGCATACACTGTGCATGCATCCACTTCTTCTCAAGATCTGTCAAAATGCAATAGACCATTCTTACAGAGAAGTTGTGCATCATTGCAAGTTCTCGTACGTAGGATATTCTTCTGTCCTCACTTCTTCCTTCACTAGATTGACTACCACTGTCTGGTGTGCGATCAAATGATTTGTCTAATGCCATCTCACAGTTCTGGAACAATGTGTTGCACTCTTCGAAGAGATAATTTATTGTCAGGTCATGCTGTTTTCGAGAATTTCATGTACAGATGTGATATTCATGTCATTTCTCTAGCGTCTCAAACAGGAACATCATGTTTTTACGTTATTGAATTGCATCATTGCTCGTTATTCATGCTTTTGTGATCTTCACTAACACATTTGCAGATAAATATCTAAAACAAAACGATTTCAAATGTATGATGACAACTTCAAACTCTGTTGTCATCTATTTGATGTTGCGCACATAGATGCTTAATGGTTCTGAATCACCTTAACAATAGCGCAACAATATGCAATACTTCATTTCAATTGGTCGAATATCTTGACTTCAAAATAACTTCTCTGTCAAATGCGCATTTTTTCGAATTGACCTATATTATAATGTGCATGTACTGTTTCGCATTACTTACAGTTCTAAATCTTAGAAAGTGAAGTGTCACGAAAGAAAAATGTTCAAGTAGCTTTCAGGTCAAGATAAATTTTCATAGAACTGCCTACACAACATTTGCCACAGATGTGTCGATAACAAGATAATTTTTGCTATGATCTCGGTCACTTCCTACCCTTCTTGGTCTCGGATTTCTGCAGTTTTCAGCTCCTTAAAGCTCACAGAATACCTTATGATGCATTTGTGATATGATTGTATAAACCAAATTATTTACTTATTTCGAACGTTGGATACGTGATTTCAATCTTACTAGCTACTTTCTACTGCAGCATGGTTCATCATTATAAACCTTCCGTTCAAAATAAACACAACTCGTAACAAAGCCATTGAAATGCCATTAACATGACAGGAGAGAAGACTGGAGCTATTTGAACTCTTTATTTTCTATTTATGGCAAATACTTGTGGTGCTAAACGTTCATTCCTTATGTAGAAAGACATTTTTCACAGGAAGTACGGTTTCGTGTATTTTCTTAGCCCAATGTTGAGGAGGCCTGCAGTGGAGAACAGTCTCTAAATTTCAACGGTACTCGGAGGAGTCAAGTACTTCTTCGCTATTGCTGTGACGTACATGATAAGAGGGATGCGACTGCAGGATTCCAGTCCGAACTCTCTTTTGCTCGTCGCTGAACTGATGCATATTCTCGCTCAGAATGAAAGGTGGAGCCATTTTTGGTTTGCGACTTTGAAACTGTTGCTAACGTAGTCAGGCAGGTTAGCGTGTACGATTCTGAAAATGGGGGTCGATCGCTCAAGCCGTCATATGGCACTCGCTCGTTGACCACTTTGAAATCGCGCTTACTCACTCATTCTCAGAAATTTATCATGCCCGCTTGCTCGCTCAACCGCTTTTAAATGAGCGGCGGAAAGGCCGCTCGCTCGAACTTATCAAATGCTCGCTCTAATGCCCTGGTCAGTAGCTGATTGAAACTCCAAGTTACATATTCTTGTAGAACTGTCTGACATCTTTATCGAGTAAAACACTTAGAGAAAATGAAGTTTCGAAATGGCTGTTCGATTACATTTGTCTTCCAGAATTCGAGCGTAATTTTGTTAACACCTTTCACGCTCTTCACAACTCATTTCACATACATTTCCGAGTTGCTTTGCTGGACATGGTCGTTTCCATAGAAATGCATCTTTAAATTTGCGTGGAAGACGTCTATACTGTTTTAAAATTGATTAAAATGTTTTGCTGTATCAGGTATATACTGAATTGCTGAAGGAGATATGCATTTCCCTTTTTCGCTTTCATACTTTTTTTTAAAAAATAATCGTTATCGCATTTGCATCATATTCATTGTTTTGGATATTCCAGCACTTCTTTTATTTTATCCTTAGAGCAGATAGTGATAATTCTCTTTCCTAATGTACTGACAGTGTAATTAAAATTCGATCCCACGCGACATGGCGCATTTTGTAATTTTGCCAAGTACTGGCTCATTATGCGTAATTTGTTTACAGTGGAGCATCATGCTTAATATTAAATGCCTATCTATTAATTGAAAAAAACGAATGTTTATTCGTCCAGTGCTAACCTATGCTCTGAATATTTCTGTAATACCTCGTTGCGCACACTAGGGAAGACATTGCATATTTGTGCCGTGCACCGAGCTTTTCTCACATGGATTCTTCTTACAAGCAAGAGGGATCAGGTATTGCCATCCTCAACGGATGCAAGAAGCTATTTTACCACATCTTTAATTGATCGGAACCTGAACATTAGCACTCAATATGCCTATAAACTTCACACTCCTTGAAAAAAAAACCGTTTCAGTCAGTCTTTTATTCGGATTTTCCAATCAAATATAGCCTACATAGGCCCTTATACTTGATTTTATGCACTGCAGTGTTATTTCTCTTTTGTTGTGTCTTTACGTTCGCTTGTATTTTGCTCTCACCGAATCCTTATTCAATTGAGTTTCAAATAAATTGACTTTTTACCAGCAGTGGTTTCACGATCATCGATCATCAGATGCACAAATTGTGGAGATAAGTATCTGACATTATAGGACTTAAATTCGTCTGAACAAGTTATATGAAAAAATTATCTGACTATTTATTATTTAACAAGTAATAGTAAATATCAATTAATTAATGATAATAGGTTTTTATATTAATTATCTGAAAAATCCATCTATTTATGTTTTTCTTTTTAAGTATCTCTACTACATATCACGGCTGATCAACAACTAAGGAAAGAATATTACACATTACACGAGTTCGTTTACAATGTTCTTTCGGATTACCTCGCGTTTTCTGTAATTCTTAAAATATGCACGTCATTTAATGAACGTGACAGTCCAATTTCAGCTATCCCATTTTCTCATCAAGTGGTAGTGTTATGAAATGAAAACCTAGCAATTAATGTTATTATGCTAGCATCAAGCTTATCGGATGTTTTGTTCAAAAATGTATTGATTGAATTGTCTCCGTGTCAGACTGCATACACATACCCTTATTTAACTAATTGCGAGTTGAATGCTGTTAAACTTGTTCTTTCTTTAGCTTCAAACGTCAGTCAATGAAATTGATTGCATTGATAATAAGTTAGTATTATGCACAGTGTGCCAACTCAGTGATTGAAGTAAATTTCGGAGACTCAACCTGATCTGTGTATTCAGAAGGAAACTGTCACCAATTTACTTTTTTCTTTTGCCTTCTTATAATTCATCTACAAACTTTCGTTATTTCTTATTGAGTTAATGAAGTTTTTCTGTGATGATTTCTGGTTTCTATGTTCTTGTTCGTGCGTCTTTGCATCTCAACATCTCTACTCTGTTACCAAAATTTCACTTATGCTGTTTGATTACATTCCGGTATTATCCATGATTAGACCTGGCGAGATGTATCGGGCAAAATAAATTAGAATGAATACCTTGGTGTTTTTTAAATTCATTAGTACTTCTCAGAAAGTAAAAAGGGCAATTATCTGAAAATTTCAAATACAAATTCGTCTAGAGATCAAAATACTATTAAATCTCTCTACCTTAATTTGATTTAAACCTTAGATGCAAGTGATTTAAATTAGTGGAAACTTGATATTGATCAGCGATAAATCATTTATCAGAATCTAGTCGACCAGCCTGGCTATAATAGCTATTGTATCTTCCATACATCGAGTATAATTAATATACTTTTTTGTCTATCCGCAGATCATGGACGACATGCCAATCTACAGCGAAGTTCCAAATGACAGTGTGGAGCCTCAGATGTCAGAGTACAGTGACTTCGTGTTACATCGTGTGTCGGTTTCAGAACTTGTTCAAAATTGCTTTATAACTGTCCTTCATCAGGGCTTCCTCTTTACATTTCCAATCCTCTTGCTCTGCGTCCTTTTCAAGATACTATACCACACGGTTGGAGACGGTGAGTTATAAATCTTTTTTGACAGGAAATATGACCATTTTGCATTTCTGCATTGATAATGACATTGATATCAAAACAAGCATATAAGATTTGATTTCGATGTTTCAATTCAGATACGTAAATATTATCCCCTACGTTGAGCATACTGAAAATATAATGTAGACCTTGACGAAATTCATGCTGCACAACGTACTTGGAATGGTGCATGAATTTGAAGCTTTTCAAGGCAACTCTACCGGCTACCATTGTGCAATGAAAGAAATTTTCACAAAATGAACATTACATATATTTTATATAACATCTTCCTGGGATAAACAAAGTAAGAATAGCTCGGACTAGTTGTTTTTGTATTCTTAAATCAATTATGATATTTCCCAGAATTATAATCCGTGTTTATAAATTGAGCTATAATCAGGTTTGTTAATGAAATAATTCGATTTCAAAAACAGTAGTGTAATCTAGAGCATAAAATCTGTACAACGTGGATTGTGAAATTCACTTTTTTCATTTTCGAGTTGTACTATTTTGGTTATAGGTTTCGAAATTATGATAACTCAGTAAACATTTCGGATTGCTCTTTGTTTTATTGCAGGATTGTCAAGATACTAAGAGCAGACCTTAAGTGATTAGCTTGATGACTCTCGATCGCGTGGTGTTAGTTTCACATGCCGCTGGGAGGATTGAATGCAAAATATTTGTCGAACAGCGAATATGCTGCATCACGGTATCCAGTCATTAGAATAGAGCACGCTGTTTGCATGGTGTGCGAAGAAAGTACAGGACATACATGACAAAAACCTTGCTTGAAAAACTGAGAATTTACAGAAAATGTGATGAATGATTCGCTGAACGTACGAAGGAATCTGCGGAATGTGTCATGCATTATTAGCATTATCAGTTTTCGAGAAATACAGAGATAGAGGAGTATCGGAATGTGCCGATATTTGATTGAGTAGCAAAATACAAGATTCGCGAAGTTGGCTTTCAAATATGACATTGGATAGTCTCAGAGACTCCTAAATTGTAAGACGGTCCAACTGCTCTTTTTAAAGAATGCTTTTACATAGCGGTCAAAGCTTTTTATATGTATGAAAACGTGGAGAAAATAGAAAAAGTAGATAATGATTCAATCTCAACCGGTTTCAATTACCAATGCGATGACATGGATAGTCCCATCTTCACCACGGATAATATCGCAAAAACATTATTTTTGTAAGTGGATTCATCGAAAATGCATTGATGCGAAAGGAATTCTCCCCAAGGCTACTTCTAACTTCAAGTACCGAAAGGGCTCAAATAATCATACACCCGCCCAAGTGAGCACACAAGCAATTTCTCATACTTTGGTGACGAACTAGACAAGGATGGTGACGTCGAGTCAGCAGTAACTGCCAGAATTCGAAGCAGCTGGGACAGATTCAAATAACTTTTCAGCATTCTTAGTATCAAGAGTTCCGTTGTAGAAGATGAAAGGGAAAATGTGCGCAGCGTGTGTCAAGCACCGTATGAGCTGTGAGACGTGGGCCCTGTGTTGCTGAACATGAACAGCGCCTTCAGGGACCATGAAGACCGGAGATGAGATAGACGTGCGGAAGATCTTGATGGACAAAAAGAGGAACAACGATCTGAGAGAAGCATTGGGTATCGATTCCATCACGGATGTCATTCGGCGTAGCAGACTGCGTTGGTTTGAACATGTTGTCAGAAGAGATGACCAGGATTGGCTACGACGTGTCATGAGCTTCGAAATTGAAGGCAAACGCCAGCCTGACGAAAATTGGAAGAAGAGGGCGGTTAAGGGAAAGGTAAGTAGGTAGGCCTTCAAAAGCAAAAATACAATTATAGTAAGAAATATGATTTACCTCTATATTGCTGCTTTCTTCTTTACAAACTGCTAAGAATATGTTTTTGAATTAAACATTAAATGAAAGAATTCAAAGAATGTAATGATCAATGGATTTCATGTCATGAAATGCTTCGCGATGTGTATACAATTTCTTTATTTTACGGTGACTAAAATAATAATCATTCATCATCCTCGTTTTTCTTGCTGTCCGGCGTTCGGCCGGATCGAACGCCCAGTGCACCTCCAGATGAAAGAAAATGTTAATCAGTTGTTTGAGATATCTTGTCTTATTTCAGGATTTGAGGAGAGTGGTATGAGCTTCATTCCCCGCCAGATTATCCATGTTTCATCTGCCAGTCTTGGTAAGCTGCGTGGCATTTATATAAGTCCTCATACTGCACAGTTGGCTATTGTTATTCGTATCCATCAATAAAATAGAGCGGCAGTTTATCTACTCAGTCATAAAACAAATAGCTGATGAACCAAAGATCTGTCGGATAATTTTCATACATGCTTTCAACCCTGTAACTTCATTATGTAGTGTCAAAACCCAAGCCCTCAGTTGATTCCTTCAATTTGAGTAGTAATTCGGCAAAAACTTTCTTTTCCATATAGTTCATTACTACTGATAGGAGGTATCCACTTAGTAATGCAACAAAACAGGGAAAATAACTTAAGTTCTGATGAATTCAAAACTTGTCTTAGGAGTCTTCTGAACATCAGAAATTGATTCCCTGCATCAGTCTGAAGCTCCGCGATGTGCATCACTTAGAGACTATTCTTAGAGAGTATCAGTGACTGTGGTAGACAAAAACTCAAAGCAGAATTCATCGGACTATTGGATGAGTGTAGTGATTCTGTAACACTGCAACATAATTAATAAATATCTGCGGAATAAATAACCATTTCACAAATGCATCACTCATTTGTCTTTAATGCATGCATGTTTCCAGAGATGCTAGATTGGTCAGTTTTTGCTTGATTATGGACCTCATTTCTGCCGATCTTGAACTTCAAGACAACGTAGCATTTGCTTCCCACGACGATTCACGCGAGGCGTGTGATGCTATTAAGACCCAATGATTTTCTGATGCTGTAATTCGATTTCTCGAGTATCATATCATGGAATGAATGCAGTTACCGCGACCCGCAGCCTTAGAGCTACCTGTAGCAGCCAACATCGTGAAGCCGACTCTAAGATGCCTTGGAGGCTGCAGTTTGTCATATGCGTGATAAAATCCGTCAAAGTTTTTTTGAAAATATTTTAGATAATTTTCTATCTTATTGATATTATCAGCATGTATAGGAATACTGCCACTTTTTTCCTATTGACGGATTTCGATACCGATTTAATCAAATCATTGATCAAACAGGCCCTATACATACTCAGGCTTCTAACGGTATTATGATAAGACTCAGACTTCAAAAGGACATCGATGTTTATCGCCCAAGACAGCTCTTCTAACATCACATTGAAGTTTTATTCTTTTTGTGTAAATTTCTTTCATGCAGGTATATCGTAGTGTGGTTTAAATTAGCATGCGTTTTGAATACAATTCTGTACAATAGGTGCACTGTAATAGCGCACATATTTTTGACAACCTAGAATGAAAAAGAACAAGACAATATAAATGAAACTGGCTTATAAAAGTGCTGAATGACGATTTATTTGAAGAATAATAAGCAAACTTAGCAGAGTCAAAGCAAAGACCGTCGGTGCATTTGTATGAAAGCGTGCAATTCTTTCACGTTGTCATATACAATGAGGTGGTTTTTGCATTTAAGGTTACGCATCGTCCTGCGGTCTTGGCTTCGCTAGTATGTAATAATTGTACGAATTTTTTTCAATTTGTCGGAGTCATTGATTAACCTGTGATTGCGCAAATATTTCAATTTACTCGTGATAACGTTCAGTGATATTCATGAACCCGAAGTCTTCAGTGTTATCATAAAGATTTTAAAAATATGACGAAAAGGCACCACACAAAAGGAGATTGATTTTTGCCTGACGCTAAATATCAGTGATTTTTGTATACTCCTTTCATGTTAAGGATACACAGTTGATATTTGATCTTAAGATGTTGAAAAATTTCTGTTCAAGTAGTTTAGAATTTTCTTCGAGTGTCTTTACAGTTGATAGTTGTAATTTTACTTACAAGGAACATTTCACATGAGGTTTTTATGGCATTTATTTTCAGATTCCTAATTCCCTAGGCTCTGAAGTGCTTGCAATAAAAATACATTTCAGTCACGCTGCCGGATTGGGTCCACTACTGCTACATTCAGACGGTAGAAAACTTGCGTTTGGTCGTTCAGTTGTTCATCAATTTATTTTCGTTCGTCAACAGTTTATCGTTCATTAATTTTTCACTTGCGCGCGTTCGTTCACTTGCTGTTCATGTCGATTGTCCGTCTTTCAAATTTGTATTCCATCGGAGACAGTCCTAACAAGCCCTGGTGCAGTCAGTAAGACCCTAGATGTTCGTCGCATCCTAAAATCCGACATGGATTCGGATCGGGTGCATTTAACTGTCGGATACGAGCCGGAAAATTATGAAGGGTCAATTAGGGTGAAGTCTTCGGAAGGAATCCGATAGCTGAAGTGATCTGCTGAATAAATCTTTCGGGAGCTCGCTCTAATTGTGTAAAATTGTCTTCGTTTAAAGATCATGTTTGAATCGATTTTTGCATTTACCAGAAAGAATGTTTTCATTAATTATTGCTTCTAATTCATCTTCCTATTTATTAAAAACCTTGTGTGTGACAGGAACTTTTCTTTATAGCTTTATTTGCGTTTGGCAAAGTTTAATTCAAACACATAAAATCAATATTGGCATAGACAACTCCTATACACACATTTTCACTGTTTATGGAACATGTACGAACAGAATTATCTTTTTACTTCGTAAGCAATGTTCCAATATAATCGCTGAATTTCAACATAGTCATCTTTCTGTGTTGTCTTTGCTATATTAAGTATTGGATGTAACATGTTTTGAATTCGGTGGGTACCAGACTGACGTCTATTCTTTTGATCTTTCTTAAGCAACTTTCTATATTCTGTGTGTGAACTCTATCCGCAGAATTTATTGTGTACATGGTTGATACAGGGTGGCAGCCGAGTCCGGGAATCGCCTTTAAATTTTAGCAAAATAGGCAATTAACCCTTCAGTAGCTCTTAAAAACGATATAGGGACTTTTTGTTATTACGTTTATTGACATAATTTCTTGATTTCAACTAATTGCAATTTTATTCACTGTCATCGAATTCCAATTGAATTAAGCAGGCAAATATGCTTGACATAGATGCACAGTGCATGCACATTGTGCAACATCTAGATGACATGTCTATTTGACTTATATCCGCCCCGCTTCCAGATGATTCCACTGAATTTGTCAATGGAGAGATGGTACTCTGTCGTTAAAGTCTCGCTTGCAGTAAAATTACAAATGATGAAGCTATGCAAATAAGTAATGGTTCATTATGTCAAAAGTAATTCATTACTGCTCATATCGAAGTTGTGTACTTAATGGTGTTGACTATAATTCACACATGCAAGCATAAACCCGCCATTATTGCATAAGTGCCGGCAAAGAATATTGTTTCAAATGTTTTTTCGTGTTTCTTCACGTGCTTGCGTACTTGCATTTTCGTAATCGACTCTTAATATGACAAATTTTGCAACATCATTGGGACATGTGGTGAGTTGTTGAGTTGTTGGTGAGGAAAAGTTCAACAAATCTACCGCTTTAGGTTCCTTATATCCCAAAATAGGTCCAGAAAGTTGCAAAAATAGATCAGTTTCCAGTATGCAATTTATTTTTGATATACTACTTACCTACTCTTACTACTCGTTTATTGTCTCTTCTTCCCCATGTTTGAGGGTTGGACCAGGGTTGAGTGATGGATATATAAGTAGCGATTCTAAAGACAGTTTGTAGCAGCAATCCTTTGCAGTTGCTCTTTGGCAACATGACGCTGATCAGTCAATGTACTTCTTTATGGAGAACTTTATGTTTGTTCTGTCACTACATCAACACTGGATGACAAGGCAGAATATTGGTCACTGGGTCCAATTCCGATTGGAAACAAGGAAATATCATCCTCACCTTTAATAACTTTAATTCCATTCAATTTGTAGGCGCCAAGTTTTTTTCGCTGGCCGCTGCTGAACTTCAGTCAGTGTTGCTAAAAGATTGTAAGTCATAAATGCTGAATCTTATCTAAATGATCGTTTATCTTCACACAATTTCAAGTTGCAGGTTATATTACTACAAGTGCGCGACTTCGTGAGCAATAAATATCTGTTTGCCTAATGAAAGTTGTTCATCTGAGCATGAATCGCACCATACAGTATTGCATAGCTTTCCTACATCTACATATCTACACCAATCTGTTTCTTAACATCAGCTCAATTGATTTGGGTGGCCCTATTGACAAGATTTGCGAGATTTTCAAACTTATCTATCTTTCACAGCCATTGACTTTGATTCCGGAAACTCTGATGCAGTTCCTTTGTGTGAGTAGAACATTCGCCCTCGTCGGTCAGTATCTTCCGTTATCCCAAAAGATGTATGAAGTCCATTAGGTTTAGCGTCGGGCACGCAGGAGGGCTGCTTGATTGAAGACCGAATGGCTGTTACCTTTCGTAGTTCCAGAAGATGCTACATTCCATTTGGCTTTGCGTCGGAGGCGTATAGTAGGTGGCAGCTGTTTGATTGAAGTAAAAGTCATGTGATGTTCTCCAAGTTTTAATCGAACCAAATGAGAAACTTGAGGTCAATGACGATGTTATGTTATATGGTCATGCCCCTTTCTTGAATCTGAGCAGTCAAATTCAGCGAAAAACTAAGGTTCCTTTCTTCATTACTACATCTTTAAAATTTTGGCAATGCATAACACAGTTTAAATAACTACTGGCAATGATGTAGAGTAGAGATGTGCATTCTCGGACTCGGGTTACTTGAAAAAAGTTGTCACATTTTGAGTATGTTGTAACTAAAGTGGATATAAGGTATGATTGTTGTTAATTATGAGTCCTGATAGTTATCTCAATTCTCAATACAAGCGCCTTAATTCAAATTCTCTTCTAGATTGACTTCGAAGATCTTTTCTACGACACTTTTTATGGACAAACTTTCCTAAAACGCAAATAAGAAAAGCAACTCCTTGTGATAACCGTCAATGAGACTCTTTGTGATCGGGTCGGGTTCGGGCTGCTTTCATTAAAGCTATTTCGGAGCCGGGTTGGCAAGCATCATTCGGGTTGGGTTGAGACTAGTTTTTTGGACCACGTGAGCACGTTTCGACCAGGTAGCCTATTGTCATGTGACCTGAACATCCTGTGCACCCGGCATAAGTCGACCGCCTTGTCTTCTGGAGCTACGAAAGGTTTGGACGAGGCCAAGGCTTCCATTGACAAAAAAAGTGCATCAGAGTTTCCGCTGGTATTTGGAATCAAAGTAAGTGACCGAAAGTTATTAGATGCAGAATTTTACTGACAACGGTGACAAATGTGCACAGTTGGGTTCGCGTTGTACTCCAATCACCGTCACTACCTCTGGAACTAGGGGAAATATGGCTAAAAATACCTTGAGGCGCATTTCATCTGGCCTATCTCTCCACACCTCACATCGAAGGATGGCATTGAAAAAGGCATTTTTGCTCGCCTTAGCCTAACCCTGCAGCGTGCAAACGCAAGGGCTCTCCTGTTGAGATTGACAGGAGTGATCGGGACCGGCGAACTTCGGCTTGTCGTAAAAGGCTCCACTTAGCTAGACAGGCATGACTTTTGCCTCTTTTTATAATATTCTTTTATAAGGCTACTTTTGTGACATCCTATTTTCCTGTTGTTCTAAATATACACTGTTATAATTGAGTCATAGGAAAGGAATTCAGATGTGACTTATAGACATACAAAAAAAGTGACCCAGTTAAGTGAGGAGTTCGAAAATCTCACTATTCAGAAACATGAGGCCATTCAAACCAATGGGGCTTTTGCACAGACGGATGTGTTTGTAGGATCTATTCGTAGGTGAGGGCAAAATTTGCTGCCGTTTTCGGTAGTTCACAAAGTTGCAACTCAAGATGCGCGATTATTTAGATAAATTGTTTCAGTATATATAACTTATGATGTTTATTACATATTATAGATTATTACATATAATTTTATACATGCCGTGTCATATCACGAATGTAACACGAAATTGCATGTACATGCTTAGCATTATAAATACACAAAAAATGAAGAACTTTTTCCCCGTTCCCTGTATTCTATGTTTTATCTGATAATTGATTTTTAGCAGGATTATTAAGAATTTGATAAATTAAGAGATATGAGGCAAGCCTTTTTAGGCATACTTCATCTATTTAGACATCTTTCTCTCTATATACATATATATACATAACATCAGCGAAATTTATGAGGACATCTTCTTCTGAACGTTTATATTTTGACAGTGTCTGAATAGCGAGAAGAGACCATTGACCTTAAATGGGCCTTATTTTTTGCCTCGTGCTGTTGGTCTCGTTTTTTCAAAGACGATAAAACAATTATTAAATGGCATTTAATTCCATGACATGTCCTTATATCCGTGTTAAGAAATATTTACGTGAAACGAATTTTTAACTCGTTTATGATGCCTTGTATCTCACACATTCCGAGACGACAAATGCATTTCAGAGCTAAGCTACTGATCGCGCATTTTTCTGTTTCACTTTTTCGAGACAAAAGGAGGCTAACCACGGTATGAGCAAAAGAAGGACATGAAGAAGCTTTTAGTGTTCTGGAGTAGTTGCAGAACCTTTTGGAGTTTATTTTACGAACTTGAAAAATAAATCGAAGAAACGAAAAATATTCTGTCCTCGATCCACACGAACATTCACTTTATGAGTGTCACTCACCATGTTGTTTGCGTCCTAGGCTTTAAAAGAAAGAGAGCAGATGCCATGCAGAAGCAATTACTCAAGAAACATATTGATATAGCAGTGAAATTTGATATTTTACTCTATTTCGGACATGCCGTAATTTTTTTGCCCATCCCGTCAGGGTGGGTCTATTACAAAAATCTACGGTGTATAGTTGAAATCTACCCGAAAATTCCGATAGGAGACAATCTGCTTTTTTCTATGTGATAGAGATTAATAAGGAAGTAATTCATATATAACGCCATAACTGAACCTCTCTTTTCCTGATGTATTTTGGAGGCTACCAACTTACTTTATAGGTATCAAATGACACTGTGATCCATAGAGACATCATTGCAATACATGGATAGCATTCCTTAGTGGTGTAAAATTGATTTAATTGATTTAAAAATCACCTGAAATGTGATGAAACGGCCGTGGAGTAGCCCGGGAATTTGAAGCTTGAATTTTGGTCGCCACCTTGTTGATGATGTGATGCCCATACTCAATGTTTTAAATCTAATTGCCCATAGGTATGTATTTACAATCATGTAAATGAGAAAGCTCTAGAACATCGTCATAAAAACGAGAGTGAGTTAGAAAATGATTGCTGATCCACTTAGTCAAAAACTGAGAACAATTCCCGGAATGAGAAATTCTCTTGACTCCATGTGAGGAAATTGAGCAGAAGTTATGAAAGCGTTCTTCTTGTCTGTGTTGAGTGATTTAAAGTGTCGCAGAGCTGCCTCAGTAACGTCTATTCACTTGGTTATCACTAGCTGATCGTTCTCTATTAGTCTTGGTGGCGAGCTAGTCATGTGAGCATCAGTATCATGGGTTAGATTCCTGGACAACAGGTACATGATAATCATGTTTGAATTTGTTTCGGGCAACAGGGAATATGCATACGATAAATGTATACTTGTTGGCATTTCGCTAAAAACAACCGTAATCAATGTATTGCTTGCACACATCCCCAATTCAACAACTTCCCACGTCATTTAGTAATGCTGTCGAAATATCGAAATCTATTGATTGTCCCTTTTGCGCGATAATCCAACGTCATTTTCGTTGTACATAGCAACTTCACGTAAAAGTTAGTATATCATAAAAGCATTTGTATTGGATTTTTTCGATAATTGTAGCAACTGTCAGACATCGGAGTCTTGTTTTACTTCTCATGTTGGTAACACAACGACTTTTTTGAACTGAAAGAAATAATTTCAAACTTGATAGTTTTGGATGACGCCGAGTTAACAGTGATGCGTCAGTAAGTAACGAAAAGGACTCTTAAAATTATTGTGGAGTATAGAGAATTCGTAATATGCAGAAAATCTCAGAAGGAGAACCATGCGAACAAGGCAAAGTCAACTAAAATATTGAATTTACTTAAAATTGTTTCAAGGATTTCAACACAAAGAAGAGAAATGAAACAGATGAATAGCTCTATCAATTCATAAAAATCAAAATTGTCAAAAATCCCAGCACTCGAATTCGATCTTACAGACCTTGAC
The DNA here is from genome assembly GCA_907163375.1 of Prostheceraeus crozeri. Lineage (NCBI taxonomy): Eukaryota > Metazoa > Platyhelminthes > Polycladida > Euryleptidae > Prostheceraeus > Prostheceraeus crozeri. The sequence continues at coordinate 105,344 of CAJQUW010010538.1, forward strand.
AGGTATGAATATATTAATTTTTGAACTATTTATATATTTTTTTGCAGCAAATAATAAAACAAAACAAACACTTTTCATACTTAACTTATAGTGAAATTATGCAACACCAAGCGCTTTCTGAACATCCTACCGTCATTAGGGAAATAATCTAGCAAAATACATGCACATAAATTTCTACTTAAGATATTCAAAGTTATCAAACTATTTTATAGATAATCTAAATCTATGACAAGCAGAACCTATAATAGAAGCAGTAACTCAAAACACATTGATATATGCAGGTGATGGCTAAAAAAGTAAAAGAAAGGGGGAATTAGAAAACAGAGAGAAAAACTGAGGAGTCCCACTGGGAAAGTTGCTTATTCATAATTGGAGACCTCTTCTTCATGAAGAGTGCCGCTGCAATGCGCACAAGCGAGGTCCTATAATGAGGATAGTGAGATGATCGATAATGATAATTCACTGTAAGTTAAGTATGAAAAGTGGTTGTTTTGTTCTATTATTTGCTGCGAAAATCTATCGTGGGCTTCCTACTTGAAAATGTTTTCATTTCATATACATTTTGAGTTTGTGTAGCATTAACAACACATCGGATTTATATCGGGTAAACTGAGTGACGTTATCCATTGTTTAATAGTCCAAATCCTATGTCTTTTGCAGATATGCAACTGTCAATTAATGCGACTTCCGTTCTTTCTTCCTTCCCATGTGATTGTTTTCGACCCGCTGCCGCTGTGTCTAACTCACATGCTGTTACTTTCTATCGCCTCATATAAGCTGATTCATTTTTCTAGAAGTCATCATTTGTAAATTAATTCATGCTCCACTTCTTGTAGATAAAATTCAAGTCTTACAAACGTTAGTCCTCTTGTGGTCCTGTTCCCATTACGCTGTTCAAGGCCTACGGTTTACTGTAATATGCAGGTTGTCCCAAAATTAGCGCAACTTATAATGTCCATGTTAGAGCGACTTTTTGCGCTCGAAAATCATTTTCTTAATGAAAAATAACGTGAGAATATCATGAGATTTTAGTATTTTCAGCGAATTTTCAAAATATCGTCCATCTTAAGATAATAAAACATTCGCTCTTCCTAGATGTTGTCAACAGCATTTGTGATTTCTTCATTATTGGTTTCCATCAAACTTCGCACCGATTTTTCCCTTCTGTTCGTCATTAGTTTTTGGCTTTCGATTATATGATATAACCTGTCCCTCAATACCACCCAAAGTCGGCAGTCTCATGGCGAAAGATCATGGAATCTTGCCGACCACAATGTTTCAAAGCCGCATCCAAAAACCATTCGTAGGGCACTCATAAAGTTACGGTAGTATGACGAGGAAATTGAGGTGGTACTTCAACTTATTGGAAAGTTGCTGTGGAGTAGCAAGCATTTTTTTCGATCGACACCGTGGAATGAAGTCATTCTTCAGGATCTAATTGTAATTATTGCCGTTGACATTGTTGGAGGAAAAATACATGTCATTTCAGGACTGTCTATGAACGATGACGTTGTTGAACCATGTCACTTCTCTTCAAATTATTTGAATAGTTCAAAATCTACATGACTTTAAGATGTCAAGCGATTGAATTTGTTGAAAATGTTTTAACATTTCATGTTTTCTCAGTTTTTCAGAAATATAAATTCCCAATTAATCAGGAATGTATCAGTAGTTCTCTTATCAGCCTTTCGATTGGAAGATGATTGCGTTAAATACACTGTACAATTTATATGAAAGAATTACTTAATTTCTTCAGATAGGAACATTAGGAACATTCATATCTTTGTCATTTCCAGGTATTGTCATCTTTCATCATTTATTCGGCGAGAATCTTCTCGTAGTACTCATTCTAGCACCACTGTGCTACTTGGCGCTGTTATTGACAAGTCGTGTGACGCGGTATCGCATCTGTGGACTCACGTGCATCATATGTTGTGTCGCTGTGGAAGTGCTATGGTGAGTGCAGTGCTTGAAAATATTTATGTATGGATCGTATGAGACTTATTTTTAAAAAGCCGGTAATAAGTGTTACTTGCATTTGCAATCGAGACTAAATAAATCTGAGTAAATCTTTAATGTAGGAATTCTAAAAAACCTTGCCGGATGACACGTGTATGTCTAACATCATTTTGCGTGGTAGTTCTTGTAGAACTAAAGAATTAATCAGATCAAAGGATTGCAAGAGACACTCTGAAACTAGTCAGAAAACGTATCATCTTCTTTTCTTACAATAATGACTAATCTGATGTCATAGGCTCATGCGCATATCTGATGAATTCTCAATTCTTCTTCATATTTGAGTGTGAAAGAATTGATTCTAAAGCTGAGTAACTGCACAGCAGATGTCTTTTTACAAGTGGTCCCAACCAACGCTGTACAAAGGGTGGCGGCCGAGCCCGGGAATTTTGTTGGGGCCCGGGAATCGCTCTTAAATTTTAGCGAAATAGTCAATTAGCCATTAAATAGCCCGGGAATGCCATTTTGTGATTTTTTACCACTAAGTTAAATGAGTGTAATTTCTGTATTTCAACTGCTATTAACATGACTGTTATTAAGCCTACTATTTCTATAAAATTTCTTCGAATTTTGGTTGAAATAACCGATATGTTTGCACAACAAGTGAATGAAATATTCATGACTTCATAAATTTGCTTCGTTTCAACATGACTGTGTCAAAGATATTTTTGAGGCGATAGTTATGTCGTTGACGCGTCGCTTATAGTGAGATCGCTAAGGATGAAGTTTCGCAAATCGGTAATGTTGCATCTTATAAAGCAATTTGTGGCTATTCACATCGAAGTCGTTAGGTTGACAATTAATATATTTGTACATGCAACTACAAACTCGCAATCAATCGATAGGGATCGGCAAAAAATTGAAAAATTGCTTTTGTTTTTTGTATTTCTTAACGTGCTTGCATGCAATTTCTTAACAGACTCGTAATATGCCGCCTTTAATTATGCAATTAAAGTTGAGAGTTTTGTATACTACAAAAGTCATGTCTAAATTATCATTTATATTCATGTCATCAATTACATAAATTGTAAGATATTTTGGAAGTGTACAACTTTTTGAGCAATTAAAAATCTGAGCAAAAATAGCACAACTTAACACTAACGTTTGCTTATACGCCTTCATTTACACCGTTGAAGAAAACAGTGCATGAGAGTTTTGTTGGTATTTTGAATAAAAATCATTGGCTAAGCTAAGTGATGTGTTCCAAAATCTCACAGTAAATCGTGACAAGAAGGTCACCCAAGCTAATAGGACTTGTGCATGGACCACGGCTTCCGAATATCGGGGACGCGACCCAAAATGGGGTCGCTATTACGTGTATGGAACCATCTGGAGCTGCTAGCGATAAGACTGTTATTTTCTCCGGCCACAACTATACCAGAAAGGCATAAAATAAATCAATAAAACCCGTTCTAAATAACAAATCAAGTAAATTTTGCTAGACTATGCCGTATGTCCAGAAATATGGCCTATCTATTAAGACCTGAATGCATGTTTTTAACCGGTTTACCGCGATATACACGTATGTATTTCTCAACGCACCACGCATTACTATTCGACGGTCAAATAAAAGATTTCAAGAATGTGGGATTGGCTGACACCCTAGTAAAATTTGATGATGTTTGCATTGCTGGGACTATTTATTACTTTGAAGGTAGTCAGAACCATGAAAGTGTTTCGAATCAACGTAATTGGGTCTACACATTTAATCACACACTTAGCCGGTTAGCTACTTTTTTCAAACAAGCATAAATGATCAGACCTTCATTCAGTTTTAGCACGTGAGATTTTATGAGATTTGAATGATTTTACTACGATGGAGGGACTCTTTTTTCGTGCTTTCTAATGATCTCAAAACATTTCATGCAGCAAATTGCCTTCTGAGACATGATGCTTGCAAAAGCTATGTATTCTCAATTTATTGTATTAGCATTTTTAATTTTTTTACCGCATGTCCTGAATTTTATTTCAATAAACACCAATTTCAAGAAACGTTGCGGAATTAATTATACAATACGGAGAAATAACCAGATAAAGCAACTTCGGCCATGGTTTAATCCAATACAGAAGTAGCATTGCCGCGTTACACCGCATTCGCTGAATTAAGAAAGATCGAGACCTTGATTCTCCAGTATTTTTTCTATCTGAATTATTCTAGTTGACTTTGCTCGAAACATCAGAACAAATTTCATGACTGACGATTACCATGCACCCATTCTATGAATCAGATGATAGAAATGAAGTTTTTTTGATCGTTGGAAAGTTCAGTAAGTGAATTTTTCTATTGAAGTGAAATCATTCAGATCCTATGCGTAGTTCACTTTTACTGCAGACCATTGAGGAAAGTATGCGTTTATAATCTTAGGAACCACCGCTTGCAGAATTCAAAAGTTTTGAAAACTGAGCGCGATAGGGTCAAATGTTGTTCACGTCAAAATTTGTTGGCAGAATTCAGACAGGAAATGTCTCAGATTTTATGATAAGAACAGATGAAGGAAGCGTCCGAATAATTTTTGAGCATTATAATTGTGAAAACATATCTGGTCAAAATAAAAAATATCTCGGAAATTCGATGAAATAGCCCGGGAATTTGAAGCTTGAAATCTGGCCGCCATCCTGTGTACACTTAATTCGAAGAGCCTTATTACTGATTACGCCAATCGAGAACGAGTCAAGGACACTATCCCCGAGCGAAGTATAATTGAAAGCAAAATTAATGTCCATACAATGCCGTCTAGAGTCGCATTGCTGATTTTGATAAGAGTCTGCAACACATATGCATGCAAGGGCTAATATTCGCATCTGCATATTGTGTGTAAGCGCAATCCATTGATACGCCTGTTGAAAATTTGTCATGCGAGCGAAATAATTATTTCAAAGCCTGGTCAGGTCCTGTTTTTAATGACAAATATGTGTCATTGAAGTACATAGATGCCTCTGAGATTTCATTTCTCAACAGCAATGAGTATTCTAAATTTAACACGCATTTCCTAAAATTACATAAGATCATTTGTTTAATTGCATGACGTATTTCATGTCTTTAAACCATATATACCTGGGGTTTTTATTCGAAATGATTTCATTTAGTGGCATAGTGGTCATCAACTTGTTGGGTTCATCGAATTACGTGTTGTACAGTGTAAATTTAATTAAAATTTAATTTAAGGTGTATTCCGAAATAATTGCAGTTCAATTCAATTTGATAAATTTGCATGTTTCAAAGATCCGGAAAGACTTGTCATACCATTGAAATCCACACGCGAATCGTAATACTGTACTTATGGGTGTCTGAATCGGAGCTACGATTAGTCGGATCGGATTTGGCGATCTCTAGCGAATTATTCACTTGTAAAAACCCCGGTTCGATTGGTGTTTATCCGATTCCGATCCAAATTTTATAAAATGCGATTCAATGCTGTATATTCAGGAGTAATTTCGAACTAAACAACACAATCTGTTCTTTTAATTAGCGTTATTGATATCGAACGTACATGTAGATACATTTATCATTCAAATTAAAGACATTGAAAATTTGTTTTCCTCAACATCAAGATGTGGGATCCCTCCAACCATATAATTCTTGTCAAAGATCCTCACTTTTATATGAATGTTCAGAAATGTGATAAATAATCCTTTTCATTTTGTGGAAGTAGTTCCGAGTCACGATTCGTTCATCCGATTCGACTACAATATTCTAAAAAATACTATTGGATTGCTTGAGGTATCAAAAGGATAAAAATCTAATCTATAAAAATTTTTAAAGCTTAAAAGTTACACAGAATTAGTGGGATATAGTAGCATTTCGGTATGTCTTGCTTTGATCATTTTCTTTTCTACCCTCCTTTTTTTAGTCATGTATTGCAAGTTTCGATGCAGTACTGACCATGTGATGGACTTTTGTGTGATTGGGGAGTTGTGTGTTAGGATGTTTATAAATATCTGATTCAGTGCCTTTTAAATGTTGATTTATTCTGGACGACATCATTTTTCTCGAGGTTTCCCCAATATATTACATGTCACATTGTATTAGATATACACAGTCTTTCGTCTGACATTCTCCATTGGTTATTCAAATTTCGCATACATTGCATTGTTCATAATAGCATTTGCTATGTTTCTTCTTAAGTTTCTTTCTTAAGTCTTCGTTAAGTTCTTTCTTAACGACACTCAGCACAATTTCCTTTTTCTGTAACCCTTGATAGGGGGTCAGCCGAAATATTGGGAATGTATTACTTCACTGTCGTATAAAATTGTTTTCAATTATTTTTTAAATAAATGAATCCCGACCGATGGCAACAAAAGATCAAATTCAAACTGTTCTTTAATGTTTCAATGTAGAAAATGTTGTGTCAGAGTTTCCAAAAATATCGGTGTTATTATCATATTGCTTCGAAGAATTACTTGAAAATGATTACAATATTTTGGGATTTATCGAATAGACGCATCCGTGGATTTTGGATTTGCCCCCAGTCCTTCAATGCATTCAGATGTGTACAAAATTTGTAAATGCATTCAATTGCCTTCATTTATCCGTCGCTTTTTAGTTACTCATAATTTCTCAAGAATATGAGCATATGCTAAGAGCACGGGCAAATGTACGTTATTATCACCCCTATGTTTACTGTAGCTATATTTCCTTGTATTTCGCATTCATGCTTCATTTTCGACTGGAAATTTGAGACTTCATAATTACTCTGTAGTGAATTCCTGATGCCGATGGAGTCTTGGCACAAAGTGCGCGGACCTATGATGATCTTATCAATGAAAATTGTTTCAATCGGTTTCGACCTGGACTCAGATCTACTACTTATAGTGCCAGGGATATTTGAGTATATGGGTTACGTCTTCCACGTTGGTACTATCGTATTTGGGCCATGGATCAGCTTCTTGGACTACATGATGATTCTTCAGATCAAAGAGAGACAATTGGTAAGTATTACTGTCTTCTAGGGAGTAAAACCTTTAACTTGAACCAGGACGTACGGAATTAAGTGATGCGCAATGACAGTGGACTACCATTCCAATGGAATTTCTAGGAAGTCGATTGATAAAAGGTGGACATCCAGTTGTGGATAGTGAATTAAACGGTCAGGATCGATCATGATTATCAGATAGGCCGGCTTGAGGATCCAACAAATCATAATTTTCATTTATTCGTTTTTTTCGATAGATTTTTGTTCCATCAACGTACACACAATAATTGTACGTACATACATTTATTCTGTAAAATCTACTTGTGTTTCCTTTTTTGTACGTGACCAAACCAACGCAAGCGATTTTGGCGCATGACTGATTCTGGTCTGGTCATGTAGATGGAGCACTAGATGCAAGACACTCCTGGTAGCTAATCTTCTCCTTTCGCATATGCAAAGCCAACGCACTTGTGTATTATCATGTAACCCTAGAACGCGCGCGTGCTGTGACTTACTCGAATTTTTGTTCGCACGGTACAACTCGAGAATCAACTTCTCCAGGGACCGTATTAATGAAGATGGCGCTAACCTAGCACTGTCCTAGTGCTACCCTAGCAATAAGTTTCGCATCAATAAAAGTAGCAAGTGGTTAGTGCCATCCTAGCATGATGTCTGAGAGCTAGCGCTAGGCTATCGTATTAATGAAGATGGCAAATATCCTAGTGCTAGCCTAGCACTACCCATTTAACCTCCATATCGAAGATATTTTACATGGTATTTGCACCATAGTGATGCTGAGCGTTTTGTCTTTCCGATGCTGCATAATTCGTCAAATTTGAATAAGTGCATCGAGTTGCAATCAGTTGTTGAATAGGAGGAGTAAAGTTGAAGATGAGAAATCACATTCACTTGATTAAGATGCGCCGAAGCCATCGAAAGCTTGTGTATTTTACTGTGGAATAAACAGATGAAGCATTTCGAAGTCATGACTTCTGGAAGAAGTCATGAATCCGGAAGAAGATTCAGTACATCAAGTAAATTCATTGTTTACTTACGAAACATCAATGCCGTGTTAAAAACCGGGTTATATTTACATGATCAGATTAAGTTCAAATTGCCATGCTAATAATGTCTAGTTATACGTGTAGAGGCAAATCAAAGCTATAAAGCATCGCAAAATGTATCTAACAAGACAAGTGCTGATAGGTTTAAATGGTGAAATGAGCAGTAAATGGTTTAAATGCTATCGATTCTATACAATAAAGTAACCATTTAAATTTATAATAAAACCCTTCTTTGCATGTAGACTAAACTGTTACTTATTAAAATAACTTACTTTAGAAAGGTATTTTTCACTCACAGTTGCTATAAGGCCTACGTGCGGTGAACAAGTGCACCTGCTTTCAGGCCGGAGCACCGAAAGTGTGAATTTCGGCTTCAAGTAATTCATTTTGTCTTATATCTTCGTCACATATGATATGATATGATGTAAAGAGAAAAAGATGTCAAGCACACAAGTTAAACCCATTTTCAACTCTGTAGGCTACTTGCTAATTCCGGACATTTAATTTCTAAATAATGAAAATGAAATTTCATGAAAATCTCGGCCATATCACAAAATAACCATTGCATTTCCTGATGTTGAAAAACTGGGGTTAGATTAGATCTTTCAGTGACGAAAATGAGATAGTTAAAGTTCTTGATAAATCATTTTAGGTCACGAAGTCTCTATTCCCGCGACGTCAGAGTTTCGGAAGCTCATGGCTGCGATCTAATACAGAAAGGCATTACCTAGTACGATATCATCAGGCTTTACACACCAGTGTAACACACCGACAAATCATCGCATGACAATGGCTTTTAAAAAATCGTCATTTATAAAGGCAGATCATTCACCCAGATGTCACCTCCAGGAGCGTCCGTTCTCCTTCAGTTTTCCTGATATTCATTTAATCCAATTTGCATGTAATTCATAAAGCACTAACTCTGATATATTGAATATAGGACAAACTCTACCTTACAAATTTTAATTACTTAATTAACTATGCGCAAAGCTATTATACGAAGCAACTTAGTTTTCGGCCATTTACGTACTAATAAAGTCCTCAGCATGGTTTTTTGAAATTTTTGGTGAGTCAAGCGCAGAGTCCTGATTACTATATTTGAAGGTGGAAAATATTCAATAGACCTCATGTAAAGTACAAGAGTGATCCACATTTTCTCTATTCAGTGGCCTATTTTTTAAAAAAATCGCTTAGGTTTTATAAAGCGCTTAAGTTAGAGTAATCATAGAGCCATTAGAGTGATCATAATTGGGAGTTCAATACACGTGCGGAGTTGTTAAGTGGTTAAAATTCACCGAACAGTTTGTGTTTGAATATCGCTGGAATTCACGCTTCATGTGTAGGACGTCAAACAATGTAATCCACAGATGTTATCGTTTTCATTGACTGAGAAGAGTGCATTACTTATTTCTTAACTTTCAAATTTAGTTCATTCTGATATTATATTGAAGATAGGAAGATGATGCTGATTAAAATGAGTCCCGTATTAGATAATTCAGCAATATTATTCATAAGCAAGGTAATTATAATATTGATGTTTCATATATTCTGAATGATAGATGTCAGCAGGGGGGAATGAAAGAAATTGCGTTGATCTCCGAAATTCACACTCGTCTTGTTAACACTGGACGCGCGCATTTGAACAAATTTTCACTCGAAATAAGCCTCAAATTGCCAGATTTCTATTACTCGAATGATCGGGCTTGGAGAGAAGCCGGTGAAGGCAGATGCGCATGAATCGCCACGTCAATCATCGTCGTGCTAGCTTTAGCTGGCGCCAGAGTTGACGATAGCCTTTCTATATTAAAACAAAACTCAGGTTGCTGCTACTACTAGTAGCAACTTGCCTAGCGCTACCCCTAGCAAATGCTATCTTTATTAATAGGGCTCCAGATTGCTTTCCTTGTCCAATGAACTTGACACTTTCAAGGGTCATGCGAACCGAACAGGCTTCTTTTTATTTATTTTTATTTTAACAACCCCTTTATCCCATATAAATGGGGTAGGGGGGGATTCATACAAACAAGATAAAAAGGAGACAGTTCATATACATCATAAAATTCATGGAAACACAAACTAGCTACAGTCCACAAACCATCAGGGTAGCACCACATGAAACGATATTAGGAAACACAGTCAAGTAAAATGTCAGCCGCTCCATACTTCAACCACCTTGTGTACAGTTCTCCGCCATACGACTCTGTCTTCTGCGTCGCTTCTCCAACTTCTCCAATCTTCCTCCGCCTTCTGGAAATCTCTTTTGACACAGTCACTCCAACGAATTCTCGGTCTTCCTCTTCTTCGCACACTCATTTCTTGCTCCATTCGCCTGGGTAGCCTCTGCTCATTCATTCTTGCCACATGTCCGGCCCAAGATAGTCTCTTTCCCACAATCTTCTGAGTCATCGTTCGTTTCAGTCCAACTTCGAGTCTCATTTCTGCAAGTTTTCTTTTGTCAACCAACTTCACTCCACACAACCTCCTCAGCCAATTGTTCTCGCACACTTGCAGTCTATCTTGCTGATCTTTGGTGAGCGCCATTGTTTCCAGACCATATGTGACTGCTGGAATTACACACACCTCTAACACTTTCCGTCTGATATCTTTGCTGATCCTTCTGTCTCCCAACACTCCTGCCACTTTCTGATAGGCTCCGACCCCTGCTCTAATTCTCCTATTCACTTCCATTTCGCTCCGCCCATCTTCCGCTACTACACCTCCCAAGTACTTGAAACCCTTTGTCTGCTTTAGCTGAATTCCTTGCACCTCAACACTTATGTCCTTTGGCTCCTTTCCGACCCACATTACTTCCGTCTCATCCAAATTGATGCGCAGCCCATGCCTTCGGAAATTCTGCGCCCACTTTTCCAGTTGATCTTGTAGCTCCACCTCGTCTTTCGTTATCACAACTAGATCGTCAGCATACATTATCTTGTTCATTGCATCATGTTCTTCGCTTTTTCTTGACAACAATTCCATAATCAGAATGAACAAAAATGGACTTAAAGCACTTCCTTGTCTGAGCCCTGTTTTTATTTGGAAATCTTCGCTGATGTTATCTCCAACTATCACTGCCGCTCTGGTTCTTTCGCACATCTTTTCGATAAGTATCACCTCTTTCTCTCCAGCATTTAACCATCTCAGGGTTTCCACCACTAGGGGTCTAGGGACGCTGTCATAAGCTTCCTCTAAATCTACGAATCCTATCGCTATGTTTTCTTCTCTTTCAATCGTCTTCTCCATCTTCGGTCTCACCGCAAACATACCATCCGATGTACTTCTACCTTTTCTGAAACCTTGCTGCTCCTCTCCAATTTCGTGTTCCACTTGTGATCTCAGCCTTCCGTCGATTATGCGCTCCAACAATTTCATCACTTGACTTAGAATAGTGATTCCTTTGTATTTCTCAGGGTCCTGTCGACTTCCTTTTCCTTTCCAAATGGGGACAATCAAACCCAGCCTCCAGTCCTCTGGGTCCTCTGGAAAAGTCTAGCTAGCAATTCAATACCTGTTTTCCCCGCTGCCCTCAACATTTCGGTCGTTATTTCATCCTTGCCAGTTGCTTTTCCTGTCTTCATCTTTCTCAATGAGGTCTCGATTTCTTCTGTCTTGATTTTCTTCTCTACCGTCTTCGATCTCACACTACAAAGAAGTTCAACTTCGCTGCGTTGTTCAGCAACTCTTGAAAATACTCTTTCCACACCTTCGTGATCTGCTGCGGACACGAAACAATCACTTCGTCTTTGTTTCTTACATCCTGGACGGCCACCACATCCTTCTCTTCCTGCTCCCTTGCTTTTGCGAGTCGGTAAATTTGTTTTCTTCCTCTATCATTCTCTATTGCTTCATACAGCCCTCGCTCTGCCTCTTCTTTTGCCTGTGCCACTACCTTCTTTGTTTGATTCTTGATTTCCCTATACTTTCGTGTTAAAACCTCCTTCTTCGCTTTGTCATCACTCACGCTTTCTACCTCCTTCCAGGCTGTTCTTTTCTCTTTCGTCACCTTTCTGACTTCTTCATTCCACCACCATTGCTGTTTTCGACGGCCCCCATTCTTTCCATTTGTCCTGCCGACCACCTTCTCTGCTGCTCCGATGAATGCTTTTCTGAACAGATCCCACTCCTCTTCGATTCCACCAGGGGTTTCGCTCAGTTTACAGAAGGCATCATTGATCTCACTTTCGTATTCTTCTAACTTTTCTCCCTTACATCTCCACCACTTGATGATTTTCCTTCCCATTCGTTTCTTTTCTTGCCTCTCCGTATACCGTAGCGTCCAAACCTGTGGCTTTTGCTGAGTTGTCACGTGTTCACCGGCTAGCACTTTGCAGTCCTTGATCCCACACTTCTGGTTCTGCTTCATTACAATCCAATCGATTTCGGTCCTGTGCTCCTCACTTCTGTATGTGATCTTGTGCGATTCTCTTTTCTGGAAGAACGTCTGAACTATGGCCAACCCATTTCTTTCGACCAGCTGCACCCACTCTCTACCCTCAACATTTCTCTCTCCCCATCCGAATTGACCAACACTCATCTCTTCCCCTTGCATCCGTTGCCCGATATGCGCATTGAAATCACCTGCTAAACAAAATATTTCATCCTCACCCACTAAATGTATCATTTCCTCAACCTTTTCTCTGAATTCGTTTTTCTCTCTATGGTTCCGTCCTACCTGAGGGGCATAGACGGACATCACACACATTTTCTTCGAACCGATCGTTAGCCAAACCATCAAGATCCTACCTTTCCACCTCTCCGTACGCCACACTTTCTCAACAAGGTCCTTCTCCAGAATCACACCCACCCCATCAGACTTTCCATCTCCTCCTGCATGAATCAGTTTGAACACATCTCCAAGCATCCTTGCTCTATCCGACTTCCACTTCGTTTCCTGTACACACAAAATCTTACACCTCCTCTTCATAAAATCCACTACTTCAGCACTCCTTCCCGACAACGTTCCCACATTCAAAGTCGCCATCCTAATCAGTTTTCTTTCTTCGGGTCTTCGCATATTTTTCGCCGATGCCCGGTTTTTCGGCGCGTCGGTTGCCCCGGACGCGGTAGCCTCCACCGATTTATCCTTTACTTGCATGAATCCATAAACGAATGGGTCAGAATACTCCTATACAGCGCTGCCCTGGCTGACCTGTTGGAGGTTTTCTGTTAGGGGTTTCTCCCTTAGGCTTTGATTTGCCCCAAGGCGCGGACTAGCCTTTTTCGTTCGAGGCGCCAATCCTGTAGCAGCCTGACATCCAACCGTTGTTGTCTCCCACGTCGCAGCAGGGGTGAAAGGTTTTATGGCGCCTTAGCTCGCCAGGTGATTCCTTCATTGAGCGTACTTGAGGTATTTCTTGAGAGCCCCAGCCACCACCTGGTTGCTCCACCTCGCCCTCTGGAAATCACCGCCGGTTGGTCCGCGGCTACTTATTTAGGCCGAAACCCTTATTCGTAGTGAACCTCTATGTCCAGAGGCCTTTCACTATCCGCCACCTGTGGACGCGCTGGATTGGGGTCGGTCGCCCTAGCTATCCCCAGAAATGGAGATAGCTAATGGAGAAAATTTTTGTTCTTTAAAAATAATCTATTTTTTGATCAAGAAACCATAAGCATCCTTTAAATAATGAAATTTCGAAAGCGACGTTTACGATGACTACAATTTTGTTCTATCACTTTCTGTTGCACATCTTAATGAGTGGTTTGATGGCGGTCTCAGTGGGTAAGGGATCTTTGATCATTTGATCGAGCCCGAGTGTCATTTGAAGTCGGCAGGAAGGGATCCGGACTGTTCTAGCAACGTCCAAGTCACCTGAGTGGTAGTAGTGAAGCCTCGGTAAACTCATTCATCGCATCATGCGGAACAAAGTGACAAAGTCTATAATCATTAATCATTCCTTCTCAATAAGGAAAAAGCGAAGTATCGAAGAACGACGAGACAAGTTGTCGAACACAATTTTATATTTGCGAACAGACGATGGATTGACTCTGAAACTCTTAAGTCTTGTTTGTTTTTGGCGCCATTTTCATGTTTTTGAATACGGATTTTATGTACCGCTTCTATTCCTTCCATCTTATAAATCACATCTGACTCTTTTATTTCAAATTTTCCCATATCGATTATCTATCATCCAAGTAGACACATAACCGCATTAATGCAAGTCAGCTAGCTGCCTGATAACTGTCAAGAGGTTAGATAAAAATATTCAGCAGGTTTATCATCTAATCATTCATCTAAAGACGTTATCATACACGTTGGATCGCGTGACACCCTGTTGTGATAGTAAACTGCTAGTGATTCTAGTTAGGGGATTCTTAAAGTAATGAAAGAACAATGAGAAATTATTCATTCCCTTTTCATGATGAATACAGCGTATGTACAAGAGAAATTTTGTCGCACATGTGAAGACGACATTTGAGCATGTAAGTCCAGGTACAACCTCTCGATGTCTTGGGCAGCGATTTTTTGTTCATGGTTACATGACGTCAAAGTTGGATCCAAAGTTAGCAAGCACCTTATACAGTCAACCCCGCTTAATTGGGAGGACTTGTGCTTTACAAAAACATTTGTCATATACACACATTATTTTGTTGCTTTACAGGGGCAACATTCCGATTAATTGGGGCACAAATTTTCTTTTAGTATATTCACAGTTAGTGATGAAAATTTCCGGAAAATTTTCGTGGAAAATATTAGGAAATTTTGGAAAACTTTTGAAACTTTTGATTTTTTGTGATAGGCCCTATAATTTGTGCGCTTAGGCCTACTACCACAGCCGAGGCAGCTACACACCAATAGAATTGGTCTAATTCTTGATTTCATCATTATTTCTATCAAAAACGATCATAGCAATGCGAATCCCATCAGCAGAATTTTGAGAATTCCTTTCCCGCCAGTGGCTTGTGCTAGTGCAATGGGATTATTGATTATCATACAGACGGATGACATGAATTTTGCTTTACAACAAGGGCATATTTTCATGCAATGAGAAAATCTGGAGAAAAATAAATCATGCACTTTATTTTGGAGTTTGCTTATAGCTTGAAAGTTAAGCCTTATATTATACATCGCTAATTATAGTGATGCAAATTTTCCATGTGTTGATGAACATGCGAAGCATAATAACACACAGTCCACGCAGCATTATACATGAACGACCAAATTGGAAGGGCTAAAGACTGTGAGATAGTTATAGATTGTGAGAAGGCTGAAAACTCGTGAAATATTTGAAAACTAAAGATATCTGTGATGAGTAAAAATAATATCTATGATAGCTTGTGTCTTCTGGCGTATAGAAATTGTCCGATATCTTCCATTTCTATTTCAGATAGGTCCAAATCGATTTCAGATCTGTCCAAATGAATTTAAGACATTTCCAGATTAATTTAAGATTCTCCAATTGAATTTAAGATCTTTTCAAAGTTGAGTTTCTGACAGATATCTGAGATTCAATTAGAGAAATCTGAAATCTATCTAATGTCTGAAATAGACATGGAAAAGGTGTAGTTGGTTCCAAAAGTTAACGTGAAGGGATGGGGAAGTTTTCGGTTTTTGAATATTGCGTATAGTCTTTTCAAACGACTATAATGAGTCTGCAAAACAATGATTTAAGGGAAGCACATCAATCACCGAAAAAATTTCAAAGTTTTCCGAAAATGAAAAATTTTCCGGAAAATTTTGAAGAATTTGGAAGATTTTTTCCGGATTCCATAAACATCACTACTCACAGTGTAAAATCCTCAGTCGTCATAATGAAAACAACAAGGGAGAGGACGAATTTAAATTTGTTAGCACCTC
This sequence comes from Prostheceraeus crozeri, assembly GCA_907163375.1. NCBI lineage: Eukaryota > Metazoa > Platyhelminthes > Polycladida > Euryleptidae > Prostheceraeus > Prostheceraeus crozeri. The sequence goes on from CAJQUW010010538.1 coordinate 121,132, forward strand.
ATCTAATCCACCTCATGATGTTGTGTCTTGCACATTTTGACCTAACTAATTTAATTCTGAAACAGATAATTTAGCAGTTTTTGAAGAACCCATGACATTGGCTGATTGTATCAAATTGAAATATAACAGAAATGACAAAATTATAAATTGCTTACATGACAATTTATTTGTTCCTTCAATTGCGGCCATGTGATGTACTTCCACAAATTTTGCGGGAATCTTTTACCTTCATAAGATGAGGCCAGTCAGCAATCTCTTAAATGAAGTCATACTGGTATGCTGTCGATAGTGATGCGCATAAAAGTTAGTGATCATGCTATCCTAATCTGCTCATAACATTCATTTCAGTCATTCACATGGTTCTTCAAAGTAGTTCAGGCATATCTACAGGCATTATTGTGCCTCCTCTATTCTACTTGTATCACCAGTTGGCTAATACTTGATGGATCATACAAGTAAGTCATAAAAAACCATCTGTCTCCTATCAGTCTACTGACCTCGCTATTTTCAGATGGTTCCTAGCATATCGGGACGCACAGGCTTTCCGATTTAGTCACTACTTCACGTCGTATGTGTCTCAAGCCACAACTTTGGCCTCAGGTGTTGGAGCAGTGCGCGTTAAGGATGAAACGCGTTGGGAACTAAGGGTCAGCCGACCGGGACTGGTGGAAACGCCTCGTTCGCTTGTGGAGGTGGTTGTCGGTTGGAATGTGCCAATGCACCGTTGGCTTCGACAATGTAAGTTACCATGAATTTGTGACCCAAACAGGAAGTTAAAGCGTTTCATTCGATCGCAGTATCCCTTATCGTAGCTAAACCCTTATCCAATTAAAAGGGGGTAACCAGTTACCTCAAGGGTATTCAAAATTAGTGGAAATATTATCTTAGAACTTATATTCACTCCACATGTTAAAGTAATACCGTCTTTTGTTGCTTAACTTGACATGATTTTAGTTCTGGGATAAAGTGCTCCCTTTTTGTCATTAACGTCATTTTCTTTTGCCTCATGATTCTGGCTCAGCACACACTGAATAGTCAGTGCCAGTGCAGTCTTTCTCATAGACGCGCATGTGCTTCTTGACATGGTAAATTAAGATGTCATCTCGTTTGATTATCGTGCATGTCCAATGAAACATGTGACAGGAATGAGCAAACCACGCGGAGTGAAATAACAAAAATATTGTGAAGGTCAGGCAATATCTACAGGTCTGCCACTCATCTGGTTTTAACCGGAATTCCGTTTTGTAGACAAATCTAAGTGTGTGAAATGTTTTTCCAATGAGCAGGTTGTGGAAGTCAAAGACATCTAAATTGTTAGTACACTATCCCGTTATATCAAATAGACATATTTTCTAAAAATAAAAAAGAGCTGATTTGCGCCTACGAAACATGGACCTTTCACATGGAAGATTGGCACAGGTTATTACCGTCGCCTACTGAACATCAGATGGTTCAGTTTCACCACAAGCGAAGAAATCCTGAGAAAGTTTACACCAAAGCAGCGACTGATAAGCGTTATAATCACGAGGAAGTTGGGGATGCGCGGAAGACCACCAAGAGTGTGGAAGGACGCTGTTAAGCTATGGACGCAGATGAGCCTCACGAAAGCCATTTGGAGCACAATTGACCGGTCTCTATGGAGAAAGTATATTCTTTAGGTCTCCATGGACACCAACGGACAATCCGATGCCCAGGGAAATTAAGTCGAGTCAAAAAGTATGTGCAGATCGTAGACCAATACGATTGTGGAGAAGATTGTGAAAGGCCCTTTAGATAGATTGTGAAGGGCTCCTTAAGATTGCAGGGACTGTGACAGGATTGTGAAGAGACGCTTTGAAATTTGTAAGTTACTTTTTTTGAGGGGCCCACGGCTCAACATTTTAGGAGCGCCATTCTGAAGTGACTTCATATTGTTACATTTGATGAGAGCCCTATATTTTGTATTCAGTCACGACTTGGCATTCCTCAGCGGAGAGTCGTTATAATGTATACCGAGTGGAAAATGCTTTATCGTCCATGTCGTCAGACAGGGCAAGATGGAGACAGCTGTTATTTGGAGCCGCCGGTCAACCCCCACAGAAGCGCGGAACAACGGACGTAAAGCGGAATGATGATGATGATGTTTTCAGACGACGGAGCCAACAAAAGTGAAAATGCTGTAGAGGTCACCGACTACATAATGAAATTGACATTAATTTTGAAGTGTACTCCGACGAATGATGAAACAATGGACGACAATATTACTGATTATTATTATATCGTACGACATCATGCGTGTGGGGGTCAAAAATTGGAAGATAACAGGTATGGCAAAAGAAAAGGCTTGTTAATGTCAGTTAGGTGGTCCCACTGCATTACATTTCAGCACGTATTGTACTGATGTCACTGATATTGATATTACTGATGTTGTACACGGATGTAATGGGTCCAAGAAAGAGCATATCGCAGAAGTGCGTTAGGACACTACAACATTGGCTGAGTTACCTGGATCTTTTTCCATTTAAAAATAAAATTTGGAAAACTATTGATGAGCAATAACGACATCACAAAAGACAAACTATGCATTTGATACCTTTTTGTGAACATGTAATAGCGAGGAATTAGATTCATGACAATTAATATTGCTTCTGAACGTTATTACCGTATTGGATGAAACCCTTTTGGATAGTGACGTCGAAGAAATATTTTGGTAGGAAGGTCTCATTCTATTTTTTCGAGATCTGTCACTTAATTTCGTCAGGATTTCAGGTAATTCGAACGATGCGATTATCCTCGATCGATCGATACTTTGATCATGCTTAATTTTTCACCGATCAGCCGATCAACGATTTCCTGACTCAGTAAAGTTTACTGACAGTAATTTATTCTGCATATATTTGAGAAGTATTCAAAATCTAGAGAGGAGCATTCTCTCGACTTATGCTGAGAGACATTATCGGTACAAGCTGTATAATGTTATCTTCATTTTTTGTGTGATTCATGTTTGAAAAATTCGTGTTGCTATGACTAAATCATAGCAATGGTGAGAATCTCACGAAATTAAAGAACTATTTTGACTGAAATATTTACTAGAGTTAGCTAGGTAGTGTATGCAGAAAAATAAAGTGGATGGCACTGTGCAGGCTTCACAAACTTCCTATTTATTCGGAATTCATCAAATTCGCCGCATTTCATTGGTGCCTATTGAGAGACACACGTTTGTGACCTATGCCGCTGAAGAACCCTTGAAGTGGGCGAACATGTGAGTGTCTACAAATATCAACACATTTTTTATCATACGTTCTCTACAGTGGGACGATTGGGCAGTGCAAGAGACATGTATCGGTCATCCAATGAATGATTGGACGCTTTCTTTTCACCGCTCCTGCATTTTAGATGTGAATTTCTTCGGTTTACTCTATCTGGTCATAGTGAGAGACTTAACTCCATCAATCATAAAAAAGATCGACGCTTTCTCTTCCGTAGGGATCGACGTTTCTGTTTTGTGGGGATTTCTCTGTTTTATTCTAATTCTATCAGTGTGTTATAGACAGTATGAGAGACGTGTATCGATCGCTAATTGTTCTACGTTCTACGCTAATTGCCGCACCTATTTTTTTGGGATTTTCACTATTTAATCGAACGTATTTGGGAGCATTGAATTCTGCCTTGGTGTTCTCGCTTTCTAATGCCTCCCTTGCTCTGCACCTTCGTATGTGTCAGGAACTCTACTTGAACCTTGAATGACGAAGATTCTCATACGATGATGAAAATCATCCCAGCAGCCATTTATAATAGAATATTATGCTTACTAATTCAAATTATTAATTGAAGTAGTCCTAATGAGGATTGATGGCGTTCTCCAATCCTCAAGTGTACAGATACATGAATGTCAAGAATGGTTCACCGTTATCCATGCATACACGCCACATATTGTTTATCTGATATATTGTTTCCTCAAATTCATTTATAAAAATATGTTGTGCACTCTTTGACTACAAGTAGAAAAGTGACCTCAAGAAATAAAATTTGCTTTAATGGAACAGAATAATATTCGAATTTTCCTCAGCTTCAAGACTTCAGGTCTCCTCAGCTCGATGACACTTATGACGCTGACGAAAATTGTCCAAATGGAGTTCATGCTTATTTTAAAATGTAGTAAAATGTACTTAAATGGAGTAAGTTTGATCGAAGAGAGACTTGTCCTCTCCTTGCTCAAGATCTTGCTTGAGTATTGTTTCCATGTTCGATTGAAAAATTCAAAATTCAATTGCTAATAATCGAATTCCAAAAATCTAAAAGAAACTCATAACATCGATTGTTTAGAAAATATGAAATCTTGATATTTTTATTCTTGTTTCAATTCATTTAAGAAATAGTGAAAAGTGTTCATTGACTCCTGTCAACGCTGTTGCTGTCTTAGTGCATGTACCCACCATTGTAGATGCGCAAATAGATGAGATTAGAACACCGTGTTGGCTCATTATAATGGGTTAAGCTGCCATATACTTATACATAATCTGATCTAAGACCCGTTTCTGAAAGGAGAACAGATGTCGGTTCACAAAATGAATTGAGGAGATTAATAATTCTTCTATTATTTTTTTTCTCGCTGAAAGAGCGCGATTGCTTCGGTAGAATGTGTAGTAGTTCAAGTACAATTTCTAAATGACAGACTTACTTCTTACCTCTTCGTTTTACGTCTCTTCTTCCCGGTTCTGGGGCTGGACGAAGTTGCGATGACCCGTTTCCATTTTGAACGATCTAGAGCAATGTCTTCCGACACCTCCAGGGACTCCAGGTCCCCTTGGATACAGGCTTGCCAAGCGTTCTTAGGTCTTCCAGGTGGTTGGCGACCATCGACCAGCAAGTGGTGCACTTCATTGATGATTTCATCCGCGGCCCTTTTCACATGGCCAAACCAGCGCAGCAGACTCCTTTGTCACAGGCGAACCGGAAGATCGGGCGAGCCGCAACGTCTCGCTACTTCTTTTCTTAAAGCTTTATCTTTCAACTTGACCTTTGCCATGTATCTCATCATTCTCCTGTCAGCACTTCTCAGAAGCTCGACCAGCTTCAGGCTGAGTGGCCACATTTCCACGCCATAGATGAGGACCGATTTTAGCACCGTGTAAGCAACAAAGCAGACAATCACAAATTACTTCATTTAATTAGACAAACCATAATGTTTCCTTAAACCAAGTGTCTTGCTCGGATGACCAAGTAAATAAATTTAATAATTGATTATCAGCTTGTGATTAAATTTGATGAGAACACACAATAGATGTAAGGATTGTTTGGGCTGTGCAACGATTTAGGATTTAGGCTCTACACTTCAATAAAATGCTTTTGAAAGAAACAAGATAGGAAGAGTTCCGCCGTATTAGTGATCAGTCGCATATTTTTTTATATGGAAAACAACTTCGTCAGCGAATGAAAGAAAGGTAGCTAAGTGCAATCATCAACTATATATGAACAATGAAGTCGCCATATTCATTTGCGATGCTATCTCGTCTTCCAGTGATGAGAATACGTTATTGAAAAGTATGTTCTATTTATGGTATTAGAATGTACAAGCAAAATACATTTGAAACTAGAGAGAAACGATCAAATGAAAGTGCCATCTGATAGAAGACGAGAGTCAGCATCGTTCTGGAAAGATATTTGAATTTTCATGTTTATTTTTTTCTTATATTCCTTGTGCTCTTATGATCATTTTTATTTCTTATTGCATAACTATCGGAATTTGTTACAAACTTTGTATGCACACATTTGATCGCTTTTTCTCCGATTACATTTCTATCTTTCATGGTGACATCTCACTTTTATCTAAATATTTTTGCAGATATTTTCCAACCAACGAAGAAGTTTGGAAATTTCGCTGCCATTGCATGTACATATCTAGCCAGCTCCTTACTTCACGTGAGTATTACATTACTTTGAAATGCAACTGTTCCAGCAATTAATTTCAAGGTTCAGTATTTTCTTTTTAATTAAATATATATGTATTGATGCTTTAGTTGCTTGCTTCTCCGCCTCAATTTCACTCACTTCCATTCCTATGAAGAAATGGAAAAATTACAATATCATAACTGAGTAAATTTCAAATACTTATTTTGTTTTTATTTGATTGGAATTATACATAACATTGCTAATTGAAATTGCCTCCTTAACCATGCGGAAATTGCTTTGACAATGCGGCAGCACACCTTATCAAACGTATTTGACCTAGCGGTGAGAGGGGCTAGCCATTTCTCAAAGTGTTCCAAGAGAGAACGAAGCATCCGTACTCACTCGATAAAAGTTTATTGGTCGATCAAAATGAGTTGCAAGTAAAAAACGACAGGGCCTTCGGCGTCCAGCGCTTTCTATCGGTCGGTGTAAAGTGTATTTTGATCGACCAATAAACTTTATCTAGAGAGTGCGGATACTTTGTTCTACCTTGGAACACTTTGAGAAACACCTTATCATAGAATCCTTCTTGTAAGATATGCGGAAAAATAACATACATATTGCTCGCCGTATAATATAATGCATATTACGGTGGTCTCCGTGGCACAGTGGTTAAGTGCTTGGCTTAGCGATCCTTCGCTCCAGAGGTTGAGCCCCGAAAGTGCCATTGGAAGTCGTCAGGAAGGGAGGGAGGGCATTCGGACTGAAAGATCACAACGCTCCAGAGTAAAGTCTATATGCGTCAGCACCGTCCAAGCCCCCACAAAGACGGCGTAGTGACGTTAAACCATCATTTATTTTTTCATTACTCGCACTTTAACAGTCAAAAAATGTCTGATCGTTCCCAAAATTTACATATTTTTCGTTGTTTGGCAGATGTCTACTAAATTTATATTGATGCTTATTGGACACATCTAAGTTGTCAAAGATCAAATCAATTTCGATTTTTTAAAGCAGCAGCACACTTATGATTTTTGATGTTCTTTTTGCTTCAATTTATTTACAGGGGTTGAATTTTCAATTGGCCGCGGTGCTTCTTTCTCTGGGCTTCTACACGTATACAGAATACGGTCAGTTTCGCTTGTTATTTGAAATACCTGATATGTCTGCAGTCCTCACTTTTCTTAATTACAGTGGTACGAAAAAAACTATCCAGTATTTTCGATATGTGCATCGAATCGAGACCTTGCCGCTCCTGCAATCACAGTGACAAAGTAAGATTTCCACCGCTACTTTGCTTTTATAGTCAGCAATGCGACATTGAATCACTGATACTACATCTATATTCAAAGTTTAGAATATTCAAGAAATGAACCTCACAATGTTAGTTGTCTAAATGCACGAATATCATCAGTCAAGGATATCTGCAGGCGGCAATCAACATCTATTCTATTATTTCGAAAGTACTTACATCTGTGAAACTGAACTCTACTTCTTAACATCCGATGACTGAGTCTCAAATGATTTTTGCATTATTATTGTAGATAATTGCGTAAGAAGTGATACTGCCATTCTATCAGGTGATTTAGAGAAAGTAGTATGTGTGATTCATATCAATTTGCTTAGAGCATTCAAAACCGTGAGCACAGTTGAAAGCAAATAGCAAGTTAAAACCACAGAATTAGATTGTTTTGCTCAATCAGTTTACTAGAACTGAAGACTAATTCAAAATCATGGCACATGCTGGAACTTAGCAAGTAGGCAAAAAAGAATTCCTGATACTTTACAGAGGGATGGGAAAAGTCGTGCGTCGTTTACGGATTGCAGTTAATTCCATCACAGTGCTTTGATTGGCACGATTCCTTCAGATTCGAAGAATTCAGATCATTGCGCACAAGTTTCATAATGTTGGTCCTTCCCATCATTATTAAAGAAAATAGAAGCCGCACGAAAAGTTGGTTCAACTGATGATTTCACCATCCTCTTCCCAGCATTCCTCACTACAGGGCGTACTTTAAGCATTTTTTAGTGGGTGGGCTAATTTTTATAATTGAATTAATATACTGATAGATTTTTGCTCATCGATCTCTATAATGTTATATAAATTAATGGGCACATGAGTCAAAATATAGAGTATTCATAGACAAATCCCTTCCTGGAATTAGTTACCATTTGAAGAAAAAAGACGTTTTCTTTCTCAGAAGTCATTCTTAAAAGTCAAAAAAGTGAGCCAAACAATCACGTTTCGCAAAGTTCCCAAATGAGGGTTCTCTGAATCGTCTTTCTTTCTTTAGAAAAAACTTAGGTCGTAGGTCCATTCAAGGCAATCGAAAGACGGTTTGCTTTCCCCTGTGGTGTCATTGATAGTCGATGAGCAGACCTGCAAGCGTACAAATGAAATCATATCAAAACTATCCCACACTTTTATCATACTTATTCATAACATCGTAGGAAAATCGTTATTACTTACACTAGAATGCTGATGATTCTCTGAGTTCTTCTCGGTTTGAGACCTTACATAAGTTTCAAATCAAACCGGCTACATTTTCGACTAGTGTTCCCCATTATTGTGAAAGAAATGCAAGACGGAATCTCAATCAAGTGTCATAGTAAATAACTAAGATAACATATTTTCATCTACAACCTGTTTTGATTAATATATGCAAGCGCAATTTTGTTGCCTTTCATACTAATACAACTAAGACATTTACACTGTGACTTTAAATGATTCAACAGTACTTGATATTAGTAAAACAATCTAAACATTAGAGGATTGTATTCATTTGAAGAGGGTTGATCGGTAGGCCTTCGATATTTTTTGAATGAGAAAAAGTCCGATTTTCTCTCTTAATGGCAAATGACGAAGGCCTATCCTCCAATCCCCCAAATGGGAATGGTCTTCGAACCTTTCAATACATTACTAATACATGTGAACAGTATTATATAGTTGTATTACTGCAACTCAGACTATTCCGGATAACACGAAAAAATCTATCATGATATATTTACTGTATTTTACTTTACTTTTAATCAACCTATCCGGATTTTTTGTAAGCGTATATTCTCACCTGAATGAGTTGTAATGTGAAATAACTCTTTCCACCATCATTGAGTGAGGTGTGGCGGTGAGGATGGCGTCGCACACCTTTCTGAGTGAGGACTGTGGTCGGGACAATTTCCTTATAATCCAAAATCGATTGTTCAGCTCTGAATCCATGGACTTCAGGGAAAGCGTTTCATCTCCAGCGGCAAACATGTCACATATATCATCATACAGGACTTGTAGGCTTTCTTCATCAAGAAGTTTCTCTGCCAGCTTCCTGGAATTTGTATACATATGACCTATTTTTGTACTCGCGACGAAGTCATTGATTTGCCTCAGTATTTCCTCTTGTTCATCCGCCAGGCGGACCTCAAACATATTTTCTATTGTTAAAATTACCTCTTGTCGAATGGCACTGAATGATGTTCTGGTAGGCACATATTCAGTTTTCTTCTCTTTTGTGGTGGTTCACAAGGTGAATCTTCTGCTTGAGATCTGCTGGTATCATTCTTCTCTTCGTATCCACCAGGATATGGGTTCTCCTCCATGGCTGCCAGCTTAGATAATGTGCTCTTAGTTATGGCACGGATGTCCAATATGGTCAATTGTTCCTCTTGGAATCTTTTTTGTGTTGTAGACAGTATTTTCAACAGATCAGCCATAACAAAATTTAGCTTACAATTAATTCCATCTTTTTTCCACGTAGAGAGGAATCCGCGCCCTTTAGATCTTTCCTCTCTTTCGCCATTAATTTTCATTTCACTCCAGACATGAAAGCATCCATTCATGTTTCCTATCAAAGCCAAACACATCTGCAGTAGTGAGGCTCACTACTATGTAGGAGATTAACGGAAATAGCCGGATTTTAGATTTGTCCAAACCGGGTCTCATTATCAGATGAAGAAATAACATTATGAATCAATAAGCTTTATTATCACTTTATCATTATGTATACACAGAATGTAGTCAGACAACGATGTATGTTTTGGTGTGTCGGTAGTGCGCACGCACGCCGTTCACTCGCTAGTTCTGGTGTCAAAAACCTGCTGACAGCTTATTGTCTGCCATTTCCAATAGTGGGCGATGTGCGAATGATCCATTCGAGAAGAAACAAGTTGTCTAATTCTGTGGTCATAACATATACATTGCACTGTGTTGCCACTCAGGATTTTTCCCGCACGCGGAAAATGCGTAACATCTAAGGTTCGGCGGAATTTTTGTGATTTTGAAAAATTTCAACTTGATATAGGCTTTGATATAATACGTAGAATCATCATACTTCTGCAATTCTACAACTTTGTGCAATATTGTAAATTGGCTGTAATATCTGAATGCGTTGTCACTTTTCTTCTGAAATATGTCAATATAATCCTTTTTTGGGGTTGCACAACGAATTCTGGCAAGATTTGTAAAAGCTGACCAAAAAAATCGTCGTTGATTAAAATATGACAGGACCTTTCAGCACGATTACCGCAGTATTTTTTATAGTACTTTTTGAGGAACATATCGGTAGCAGAAAAATTTATTCATTTTTCAGATCTCAGAGATTCTATGAAGCATAGATAAAGAATTGAAAGGGTTCCTGCCCTTCAACAGCGCTCAGCTGTGCAACCTGAGTGTCTTCGAACCCAAAATATCATCAGATCACCTAAAATAGCCCAACATATGAAATAATGCAGATGCAAGATGCATTTACAATGAAAGTCTCACGTCTAGCACAGAAGATGCCAAACTTAAGCTTGGAAGCTCGATGGTTTAAGAGATGTTTGTAGGATATTCTGCATGATTTGGTACATTGTGACTTTTCTCTTTGGGGAATGCTGAAGAATTGGCGTGAAACGGTCACCTTGTAAATATGGATAAATTGGGAAACAAAATTTGCAGTTTTCCATCGGGTCGACGAGCGATTGCGTAGAGAGATATTCTTGCGCTGTTTTCTGGAAAGCATGAAATATTCAGGTAAATTCTGGGACCGATTTTGTTATCCGCCCTGTATGTAGCTAATTCAAATCACGAAAATTTGCATTTATATACAGTGTATCGTTGAAAGAATTATGTGCATAATTCTTGTCGTGTAAAAAATGCAAGGTCTCGTTGTTTGAGTGTGAAAATATTCATCTTTGAAATTTGAAGATTTTATCTTCTATAAAAGCTTTAGAGGCAGTTGTTGACATTGAGAGGAATATATGAGATGGCTGCCCATGCCATACTAAGATATTAGTAATTCTATAGAATGTTGGGTATTATCATATTTAGGAAATATTGAAAATACATGTAGTGACTGATACTTATATGACAGTTAACTTATTCAATTTTCAGGCTTTCACGATCTAATGATGTAAATATGACAGTTAGCGAATTCAGTGCTCATGCTTTCATGATCTAATGTTACAAATGCATGGCAGTATTTCATTGAAACATAGTCCAGTGTTGAATAAATGGCCAGTTTGTCGACAAATGGCTGATTCTCCAGGCTGAAGGCGAATTCTGTAATTCAACATGACAACTTATGATCCTTCCCGAAGTTGAAACATCCCATTCCAAGTACGACAGAGTTGAAGTTAGTGGCCTAGATTTGTGAATATATTGATTCACACGTGCTGGAGACATCTTTTAACCTATTTGATGATCAGGGACAGGCTGACCTCGACGCTGTTAACATAGTTAAATATAGTAAAAATGCATCCTCATCAATAAATTAAGCATGCACCATTCATTAGTCAGAAGTGACCTCATTGTATGGGAAGGGGTGTTGGAAAATGATTTGCCACGGGCACAAGAGTCTAGCCCTACAATTTAACAGTAGCAACTATTTTGCTGTCGAATTCTGTGACATCACATTTCTTTGACTGTGACGTCTTTTAGGCAGCTACCATTGTATCATTGATAAAATTGGTGGATCCTTCCAACCTCGCAATTTTTTGGTTGTAGCATAACGACAAGCAGTGAACCGATTTATTTCATTCACAAATATGCGTAAATTTACACGTATTTATACGTAACGTAAATACAAAACCTCCTCGTGCTATCAACTAAAACTCTAATGTACGAGCAAGCGTCATCAGTGGGCGAGAAAAGTTATTCGTCGATAATTTTTGATTATGATATTTATCACGCGAACTATAGGCAAAATTTCAAGTTTCAGTTCCCGACCCAAAGCCATTTGCTTTTCACAATAATGTGAGGATGTTATGATCAAGCATATTCATTAACCCTGCAATGGCAAAAAGCAGTCGTTGAAAGAACGCTGTGACGTCACAGCGTTCCACAGAAAGGTCGTTGCTGCTGGTGAGCGAGTACTACTGAAGAAGTCCACTGTTTCCGTATGCATCGCTATGTTAGACAACATTATATTTTTTTGGTGAATCTTGCCTTCAAGGGTTTTAATGTACAATCTGTGGATCAGGCATTGCTGAAATCATGCTGTTTTCTTCCTTAACATAATTGATTGTCAGGAAGCCAACTTTTATATTTGAAAAGTACTAATGAATATGATTTTCTGTGCCATAAATTCGTTAATGAGGTTTCCTCAAAATCAAGCATAAGTGTATGTTACTTAATGATCACAGAAGCTGCACATATCAGACATAAATAGCCTTCATATTATCAATTTGCGACTTCGTCCAGGCAGCTTGTCATTAACGTAACTCCAAAAGAACACCGACATTTTAATCATTGAACGACCCTCAACCGGATGCTAAAGAGAAGAAATTATTTCAGATATCATAAAAGTCATATTTCATAAAATCTTGTTTGTCCAATGGCAGGACTTCCGAAAACATTGCTTTCAGAGCAATTCCATGCGTAATAACGTTACATCGCACGTAATTACTACATTTCAATAACATTTTGTAGTAGATGTTACCAGGTTGGAATCGATTAACGGGACAGAATGGCTAGCAGATTCGCTGAAACTAATGTTTGCATGCTCGACTTGCTTTACCATTCTTTCTTTGTGACTCAATGATTAATGAAGGTCAAACGTAATAACGTTACACGAATTGACATGAAAATCGAGTAGTAGTTACTCATGTGAAAAAGTCTGCGAATTAAAAGATTTGATCGATGCCATTATTACATGAAATCAAAGTTGAATATCATATCAACATCACAGAAGTTGTTGGAATTGAATTTGTGCATTTCTCTAGTAGCAATCTTAAGAAAGGAAACGTAATAACGTTAAATTTTTTACATGTCATACAATGTAAAATTTCTCAGCAAAAATTAAAGATTGAGTGAATTTATACATATTTTTCTATCATTCTTGACCTGATTTTAAAGTATTACTGTTGAAAAGAAAAATAATTAACTCTCTTGTGCAAAAAAAATCATATGAAACTCACGTGAAAAATAATGTAAATTCCAAAAAAATAAATTTGAAGAAAATTGTAAAAATTCAGCCATAAATCGACTTCAAACGTAAAATTCAACATCAGATTCGGACTTTTGGGATATGAAAAAGTGTGTTTATAATTAATATCCGACAATTTGATTTTTTGACTTAAATGTTGACAGTCGCGTGGAATTGCTCTTCAATATTAACGGAGATTTTTGTCTTGTCTTATTAGTGCATTTGTGCTTTTGTTTTTCAGAACTCCTATCGTGTCCGACTGGTAAATTTGAGCTTCGGGCTGCTGTCTGTGTATCATTTAGCATATCTCGGTCTCCTTTTTGATACGAGTCCTCATCAAGAGAAGGTGAGAAAGAACGAAACTCGCCTTTAATGAAACGAATAAATCTATAGATGTGACTTTTCCACAATTCCGCTGATTCATTTAGTTGGTTGCTACAGTTATTTCCTTTTCCGAATATTCGACCCCTTCTAAGTGTTATGTTCACGATCCTTTGACCCATTCGCTACTACTGCTAGATTCTTGTACCCATCATACATGCCTATCATCTCATTGTGCAGACAACCTATTACTTTACATATGGCAATCACAGTTTTGCTCGACCATATCGAAAACAGGCTCCGCGCCTAATGTGTATCGAGCTAAAATAAAGCCTTTATTATTATTATTATAGTTATGACTACAAAATCTGTAAATTGGATAATAATTTCCAAGATTATCAAAATGATTCTACCAAAGCTCGTTTGCCTAAGGCTGATTTTATTGAGGAATATCAGCTGAGTATTAATCGGAAACATGAAGGCATGGTCTAGTGTTCATGCCGCGGCATGTAAGCTGGTTTCACATCTGTTTCTGTGATAGCCTTTGACAAGGACTCGTGTCTAAGGACTGCTTCAATTAATTATTATGCTGGGATTGAATGCATCATCGTATTAAAATGAGAACTTTCATAGCAGATTATTGAGGGTAATAAACCACCATTTCTGATACATTTTCTACATATTAATGTTGGTAAAATTTTTTGACAGCAAATTAGTTGTGAGACAGGATTGACAAAAAGGCGAAATGCTATGAATTTTCGACAATCTTCAATATTTTTCTTTGGTTGTCTATAGATCAGCTTTACTTATTGATTTTAACACTTAAATGCATTTTATTTCAACCCACAAGCTGACGACCAGGGATCACAAATGCCGCACTATTACTGATCCCGGGATCCCGAAATTTCTAGGTGTTCAGTGTATTATTGCATTGTAAAGCACATGTCATGCACAACAAAGTTCTGTATGCAGTGCATATGCGTGCAGGCGCTTATTACTTGCTCACCATGTCGATGTATTTGCTGCCTTTGTATTGTACTAACATAATTAAGCAAGTCTGGTAACACGAAAGTATGATATAATTGATCATATTGCATGAATTCACTGTTCAAAAGTGGCAATGATGCCATTTAAATGCATTGCTTTTCCAGAAAATATGAGATACAAGGCGCGCGGGTTTCACTCTTATAACAATTTTCTTCAACTTCTATGGTCAAATAATGCACAGTTCTTGGCCTTCTTATGTGTACCGCATATGTTGATGGTAAAATGGAATGCGAACTTTCATAATTTTGATCTGAAATGTAAATAAATTTAATTAACTCTATTAGGATTGCATTTACGTTTTGTAGTATTACTCTAGTACTAAGAGTAGGGATCGCAATCCCGGGATTGGCAGTTTTAGTGGCTGTCGGGATCCCGGAATAGGGCTCCGGGATCACAGGATTGATGAGGTGAAGCATTTTGTGATAATTATAGAGCAATGTGCACCGTTTTACCGTCTGGCTCGTAATACTAAAAAACGTGAATGCAATCCTAATAGAGTTAATCAAATTTATTTACATTTCAGGTGAAAATTATGACATTTCGCATTCCATTTTACCTTCAACATATGGTCGATTCCATTAATCCCCGTCGTTACATTTCGATTGTTTTCGAACTGGCAAAACGAAACTACATTGCTCAAGAAGCAGAAACTTCTTGTACATTAATAGCTCATGTTAGGCTATCATACCACGAATTTTCGGGCACCGACTATTCTTGTTGTTATTATGAAACAGTAAATACCATCCTGGTCGTTACAGCCAGAAATTTGACTATTTTACTTTTATTTAGTAACCTTAGATTAATGCCTAAATGCTGAATGTCAGATCGTAATTTTTTATGTAGTGTTCCTGAAATACACATTTTGTTTGACACAAGTTTTGTTACGTTTCCGGAAAGTGGTCTGGAAAGTAATAAAATTTTGAAATTACAACATCCTGGTCGTTACATCCCGGTCGTTTCTTTTACTGTGTTGTAAAAGAAAATGTAAATGCTTCTATATCCCTATTTCCCTTCAGTTCATAATGTGTAAGAACACAATATGTTCATATGATAATGATTGTATTGCTGTAAAAAGAACATCAACGCTCCTAATAAAGTTCAACGGAGAGCAATGAGAGTTCAATAAAAGTTCAAAAATGGAAAGAGTAATTGTTCAACATTTTCAGGCGCTGAAATTTTTCTTGAAATATCCTTGCCATGGTAGAAACTGGGATCTCTAGGTTTCGGCCACATGAACAATCCCCGTTGCATAATATTCACTTTATAGTCGTCCTCTGTAACGAATGTTATTTGTCCGGGATACTCAATGTCGTCATAACTGACAAACCACTCAATCGCCGACATATCGAATGCGTATTGGTAAATCGTGCGACAAAGAAGACAAAACTATATCAGAATCTAAAATTTGCCAGCAATGAATTTTTTTTGGTAGCAGATTGAGCTGGTGCGTCATCAAGTACAAAGTTAGTTTTAAAGAAAGTCAGAGCTCACATGAATACATCGAATTTTGTGTAAGTCGACCCAGGAATCGGCAAATTCTTTTGCATTATGTACTATCGACTTACATGACCTTATCTTGTTAAAGACATGGCGCTTTAGTGTACCGCCTACTCCGTCGATGGCGCCCTTACCATGCGACGTGGCGAAACAATTCCATGAAGTGCCGTCTAGGTAATACCGATCCTTCAAATTTTCAAAAAAAGAACCATAAATCGGTTCTTGAATTGCGACAACGGTCCGTCGCTCCATAAATAGTCCGTCGATGAACTCGTCCATGATGAATGAAATACAGACTGGAATAGTCGCTCTTGTCTGATCCGGATCATCGGATACTAGAGCGATCATTTGTGGATCTGTAGACAGCAAAGGTGAAGATTGTCACTGTTGACTGCGCCCAATATGCGCTTTGAATGGCATCTTGCTGTCCACAAGCAAACTTCTCACTAAAGTCAAAGTGAATAACAAAAGAGAGAGACTCTTTCTGTCGGCTCCTCATCTTGATATCGTTTGACAGTGGTGCTATTGGAAGATAGGAAGCATCTCAATCAGCCTTTCCTGGGCATCATCAGCATCTTGATGAATTCTTGTCTGTTCCATCCGACCTTCCTCAGATCTGCTCCACCATACGTAATTGATGGTACTGGAATCTCTCACCGGACCTATAAACCTGAACACCCTACCATCTTTGCAAGATTCACATTTAAGACTTCACAGGCGTCAGTTACACAATCACACAGAACATACTTTTCAATCCAATCGTTGGTCGTATGCATCAAACCCGATGATAGAAGCCAATGCATTGCACAAACCAAAAATTAATAATGGAAATTACCAGGACATTTAACATGAATTCATACTTGACTTACATTTTTTCACGACTGTGTGACCAAGGTTGTGCGCTGGTATTGCCGTTCTGCAATTATTCTTATATGGATATTTAACTGGTTACATTCAGTGGTTGAGAAATAAATTTTATATCAGTTTGATCGTACTGGTGTGGTCATTAACGTCGTGCATCTGGTTTACGTCGTTTATGTGGCGTTCGCTTGAAATTTGAATTTTTTCATCTGATGGTGTTTGGTTGATGATTGCCACTCATTGCCGTGAATTTCTTGGTGCTTCATTTCTGGATTTTGTTGCAAGTCTATTTATAGCTACTGCATCTCCGATATCTGTGCAGTCTCTGCTCTTCACATCATATTCGGTATGATATATTCGTCACTCGCTATCATTCATCGTGTGCTCTGCATATCATTCATAGTGATTCCAATCGATCAATTTATTGTAATCTCTGGTATTGTCAGTGAAAAAGCCATCTGTCAGCTGATAATTTGGCGACAACGTAGAAGGCCACCTCGTCCGGATTGATTGAAATTATTGATTTTTCTCCCAGGTGATTTGGTCGTCATATAATTCGCAGCTGATTCGGGCAAACATACTGGTGTGTTTAACCGCATATCATGACACCAACACCAAAGCGAAATTTGAGGTCGAATTCTACTGACCAATCAAATAATAGCGGAATGAAATTCAATATGGACAGACTTAAAGCTGAATTGATAGAAACCATTAAGAGTGAGATAAAGATAGTCCTTGACCGCATGACATCAATCGAAAATAATATAGAATCCTTCGAAAACTCCTTACTGAGTTTAAAGCTGACTCAAGAAGACCATTCAACAAAGATTAGCGAAATATCAAAGGAATTGTCCAGTTTACGTAATGACTTTTTTCGTGATATTTTAGATGAAGTTGAACAAAGAAGTCAACGTAGATACAAAATTGTAATTCGTGGAATTCCAGAACATCATTCGGGTACAGCTGATGAGAGGAAAAAACATGACTCAGGCAGAGTTAAAGAGTTATTTACCAAATTAAATTTGCAAGCTATTTCTCCTCAATATGTGAACCGCATTGGTAAAGTATCAAATGCTAGCGATAGACTTCTGCGCGTTAAACTTGAACATGAACATCACAAATCTCAAGTCCTTCAGGCTGCTCGATCTCTTAAGCAAATGCATGAATTCCGGGGTGTCTATATAAATCCAGACAGAACACACATGCAACAGATTCAAGAGTCCAATTTGCGAAGAGAACTAAAAATCAGAAAAGAAAGAAATGAGGATGTTGTTATCTATAGGGGAAAAATCATAAATAAATCGGACTTCATAGATGCGCGAAATTTTCGGTGACTTCCTTTTACCATTCCAAAGACACAAAGAAAACTAAAGTTTTTCGATATCCTGTAATATCTCTTACCAACATCCAGTCTTTGCTTCCGAAAATTGATGAACATAATGTTGTTATGAAAAGTAAATGTACTGATATCATTTTTTTCCCTCTCAGAGACTTGGCTTCATAGTGATATCCCTGATGGTCTTTTATCTCTTCAAGGATTTTCATTGATCAGGGACGATCGGAAGGATCGTAAAGGGGGAGGCACTGCTATTTATGTAGAAACTGAATTTTCAGCTCATGAATTGAGAATAAATTTTCCCATTCCTACAAAAGTGTCTTGTAACGTGATTGAACTACTAAATCATTGTATGTACATTTTTGCCTGTATATGCCCCCATCATGCAATGCTTATCAATTACATACTGTAAGTGAGTTTATCATAAACACTTTGGACTCTCTCTTGTGTGCTAAGCCAAATTGTAGTTTCATTATTACGGGCGATTTTAATAAGTTGAATTATGTAAAACTGTGTAATGAAATTGATGCTGACAAAATCATCCTCAATCCTACTCGTAAGGATAACATCCTTGATCAAATTATCATTTCCAAGAACCTATCGTCCTTTTACTTACCGAAAAATGTGAACTTCGACTCCCCAATTGGCAACTCAGATCATCTGTTTATCACCTCGTATCCGGAAAATTCTCAAACATATTGCGCCGAGACATTTTACGAAGGTAAACTGGTAACTATTTTTGACACAAGAGACAGCTACGTTTGTGAACTAAATGAAGCACTGACTTCCTTTGATTGGACTGAGCTGATCGGAGAAAGGAACATTGATAAAAAATTCAGTATCTTTCAAAGAAGCATGCATGAAATGATAGATAAATATATTCCTCAACAGGTTGTTTTAATGAAGCCTACTGACGAAGAATGGCTTACACCAATAACCAAGCACCTGATCAATGAAAGATGGATGGCCTACCGATCAAAAAAACTGGAGTAAATACAATTATCTGAAACAAAAGGTCAAAGAAGAAGTTGAAAAATGCAAAGTTATCTGGACAAATAAGCTCAAACAACAAAAAAATGGATTGTGGAAATTACTCTCATCTACAACAAAAAATTATTCTAAATGTGATGCCTTTAATGCATTTATTGATAAAAATGGAGGAATAAATCAAGCGTTGATGCAAATTGCTGATCATTTTTATCGAGCTCAGAATTTCACAAAATCGCCCGCTGTGAAGGAATTTATTGACGATGATTGGCATATGAATGTAGAAATTGTCAAAGTTATTCAATTGTTGACTAAAGCACCGACAAACAAATTTTCTGGGGACCCAAAGATGCCGTCTATATTGTACAAACATTTAGCTCAAGTGATTGCTCTGCACTTAACTGACATTTTTCAATCTGTTATTGATAATCGGACTTATCCGACTGCATGGAAGAATCTTACAATAACACCGATTCCTAAAAGCAAAAAAATGAACGTCGCTAATCTGAGACCAATCTCACAATCCCTTTTACCCTCAAAGATCTTTGAAAAGTTTCTACTTACCGAAACTAAGACACACTTTACTCGCCTTTTTGGTGCCAACCAGCATGGATTTCGTGAAAAATGCTCCACAACAACAGCTCTCACATCAATAATGAACCAACTGTACATGCATTGTGATGATGCAAAATGTAATGGCTCCGTACTGCTCACATTCGACCTTCATAAAGCCTTCGACATGCTAGATCACAATCTCATCATCAAAAAATTGTATAGTTCTGGCTTCCCCACCGGTTTACTATTGATTGTTAAAGATTTTTTATACAATCGTCAAGCCTGTGTGAAATTGAGAGACAATTATTCAAGGTACTTTCCTATAATTTCTAGGGTTCCACAAGGAACAGTTTTGGCACCGTATATCTTCGCCGCATTTTCGGGGACTTCTTGCCTCTTCTGCCATCTACTGTTCAAACTAAATACGCAGACGATTTGAGTCTTATTATTCCAATATACACTAATGACTCTAAAGAAATATCACAAACCATCAACAGTGAAATTTCATGGGTGACTGATTGGTGCGTGATAAATGGCCTCACAATCAATCTGTCTAAATCGAAGGCAGTGCTGAATCTGAAAAGGCAAGCAGACATGTCGGCAGATGAGATAAAAGTTGAGATTGTGGATTCATTAACATTACTTGGGTTGACGATTCAAAATGATCTAACATGGAATCTACATATAGTGAAACTTTCAAAGTTAGCCAACCAAAGATTTTATGCTCTACGCAAATTATGGCCTCACCTATCAAGCGAAGAATTACATCAACTGTATAACTGTTACATTCGATCAGTTTTAGAATATGCTTGCCCAGTTTTCGTCGGATTGAATAAAAAGTTATCCACCATTCTTGTGAAAATAGACAAACGTGCTCACAGAATTATATATAGAAATGAAGAAAGAAAATGTCAATGTCGTACAGAAGAAATAACATTCAGAAGATACGAGAATAGCAAAAAACTGTTTAAATTTACGGAAGAAGACAGCTCACACGTTTTACATGACATTTTGCCTTCACGTCACAGCCACCCCGGTACTTTGTCAATCCCATATTGTAAAAGTGAAAAAGCCCGCAATTCATTTGTAACATTTACGTCTTTATTGTTAAATAACATAATCAGATTAACTGTTTGACATTATTGTTGTATTATCAGATTTGTGTAAACTTGAACTTGTATGCTTATATTACTTTATGACATTATTGTTGTATTATCAGATTTGTGTAAACTTGAACTTGTATGCTTATATTACTTTATGATTCTTATTTCAATCAATAAACGCTAACTTGACTTGACTTGACATGCAAATGCTTTGTCATTTCCAAACCAAACGGACAGGTGCACAATGGGATGCACACTATCCCGGTCGTTACATTCTTGAAATTCTTACAAGACAGTAAACATTCGATCCGGTAGGCATTTCATACACATATACGTGTTTATCGTGGGCACATGCCTTCGTTCCACGAGTTAGTTCTTAATTTTAGCAATTACATACTGTTGCAAAAAATATAAACACATAAAATTTCATCCCGGTTGTTACATTGTAAGTTATCATTCAAATGATGCCTTACGATGTATTTACAGGATTCGAAGTAAGAAATCACGACTTGTATCGTGTCTTAGTGCTCCAGAAAATATGTAAGTGTATCGCATTCGTAAAATCAAATGTTAGTGGACGGGAAATCAAAACTTTCAAAAATACCTGAAAAATATTGATCTATCATAGTTAAGAAAATGACTATTTATCGACTTAGTGTGGCGGCACCCTTGGCAAAAAATAGTCAAATTTTCGATGAAACATGCAGTCATCGCATTGTAATTCATTATTGTGAAGCTTTGACTCTAATTGGGAAAATTATTTTCACGTCCAAATGTTACAGTTACATGGAATTGACCATATGCGATACAAATAAGAAAACCCAGAACTGCACATTATTTGACTATAAAAGTTGAATAAGATGGTTATAAGAGTGAAACCGCCACTAATCTTTGTATTAATAATTCATCTTCCTTTCATCTAAATCTGCATCAAGTACTTCAACATGTAATTATGGTTTCATGAGGCATAAAGATAATCTAAAGTTCAAGGTCATCGACTGTCTTGTTAGTTGTTGAAGTCTTAGTATTAGTTGTAGTATGAATGCATTTAACTCAGGTACACCATCATCGAAGAAAAGCTCACACATTCGATAATATAGTAATAATAACAGTATTAGTAATAACAGTATATAGTTACAATAATGCATATTTGCAATTAATTATCCTAAGCGACGATTTATTATCAATTTGCATGTACATTGTATCTCATATTTTCTGGATAAGCAATGCATTTAAATGGCATCATTGCCAGCTTTAAGCTGTGAATTCACGCAATCATACTTTCGTGTTACCAGACTTGCTTAATTATGTTAGTACAATACAAAGGCAGCAAATACATCGACATGGTGAGCAAGTAATAAGCGCCTACATGCATATGCACTGCATCCAGAACATTGTTATGCATGACATGTGGCTTGCAATGCCCCTAAAATTGCCCTAATCCCGGGATTGTGATCCCTACTGACGACTATGTATCAACAATCACAAAACTGAACACGTTTGAAATGAAGATGATGGGTCGGACGTTATCGTTTGTGGGACCCAAAGAAGGCAGCTAGTATCTAGAATCACTTCGTCATCGCAAGTTGAAAATGACGACTTAGAGAATTTCTCATGGAATTCTTATTAGAAGGCACTGAAGCATCAATTAGGAAATTGAACTGAACTCCATGACAAAGAGAATTCATTAATAGCTTGAATAATAGCAACAAATGCAGTTCGACATCAGTTTTCACTATCAGGACATTTATCCTACAAACACTTTCCTTTGTACATTGCTACATTTAAGAAAACAAATTTGTGAGGTGACATTTGGAACGGTGCATCATTTGGTTGTATTGTCCAAAACTCATATTGCAGCTCGTGAACAATTCTTTTACACAAACTAATAGATCTTAGTTTTGATGAAGCATTATCAGCTTTCAAAGTTCACTTCTCAGGTTGAGAAGGATTTGATAGTCACTTACTGTTGCACTGAAGACTGCTGGTATAAACAGGCAAAATACAAAATAAAGCTTAAAGTAAAGCTTTAAGTTTAGCTTGGACGGTGCTGACATTGTCGCATTTTTATGGAGCGCTGTGGTACAGACCTCTGTAGCAAAAGATCGCTAGGCCAAGTACCTAAGCATTGTGCCACAGAGACCAATAAGCAAAAGATATCATGTCTTGTTTAATGTCATAAATTATTAAAAAAAAGTATGTTTTTAAAGCACAAGTAGACCTTTCGCTGTACATAACAGCATGATGATCAAATCCGAAAATTTTATGTTTCTTCTATCCTATTACTTAAGGTTTATCCACTATAAGTCCAGTTTGTTTATATGAAATTAATTCCATCTTTGTCAATTCTTCAGTTTTTACTATTTTGTTCCAGGGCTACGGGATGTCACACACAATGGGAAAATGGTCGCAACTTGACTATGCAAGTCACTGGGTGGCTTTAGCCACTTTCATTTTCTACCTTTTAATAAAGTGACTTTCTTCGTCAACTTTGTGGATTCCAGTGACTCGCGAGGCAATTCTGGTGGTGCATGCCGCTATGCCACCGTCCAATTTGACAAGTGACCTTCTCAAGATGACAGGCGGTCCATCGTGGGTGCCTTGTTCAGGCCGACCAGTATTCGACATGGAACTATATGTACTTAAGCATGTTGTCTAAAAATAGACCAATTTCAAATTGATTGTTTTCTTATGTTGTAAATAGTGAAAGAGTAAAATAAGTTAAGTATGAATTGATGATAAATTCGTTAAGCGATGCAGGAACTACAGAACATCAGAATTCTCAGATAAGTAGGCCTAGTATTATTCATGATAGAAGAGTATTCGTAATGTGCATTAATGCTAAATTCATTGTTACGCAACATTGCATTCTTCACTGTGATCATCAATTGACCCTCCTCAGCCCACCAGACTACTAATGTGTAGTTTTGTGATTTTCATTTCAATATAAATCTGGAAGTGCAACTCCAATTTCAATAAAATTTCATGTCCAATTGACTCAGGTTATGCTAGCATTCGCCATGAGTGTTTTCAACTGATTTTGTTAATAAGCAAATTTGAATGTAATTTCATACGATTCCGCTCACCAGACTACAGAGAGTTCATCACCTGAAATATTATACATTCAGGAGAAAATTGGCATATGGCAATATAATCATTATACGACTGTGACATCATCTTTTATACCTCTATGTTTCTGAATAATGTTCGATGGAATTATTGTGTTATGTTTCTAATGAATCACTGCCGTCAACTTGTTGAATTTTCCCGATTGGCCAATTGACAAAACTTCTATATTCTAATTTTGCGGTGCTTATCTTTAAATTGCAACTAGTGAAATGACGAATACGTGCGAAAACAATGCCATTCACCTTTGAAGCTATTCTTATTACCCCTTATCACGTATCCAATCGGAACTTATAGTTGTACCAAGTCTGATATCACCAGGAACTCTTCCTGCTAGCGGCAAGATGTCTCGCACGAGATTCAAATTATCCAATAGCGAGGCAATTGTGGCACTAGCCCAACGACCACGAATAATGACATCATACGTCCCGAAAGGAATAAAGACTTCATTCCTATGTCTTCCCATCTCAACAAAATCTTTAGGCAGCCTTTTCGATCCGACCAGCCATGATCCTTGATTATAATGTTTTGTAATGCTTTCATACTTGGCTATACTCACTCTCTCATACTGGAAATGAGACTGTTTCATCAAGACGGTTGCAAAGTCATAAAGTATAATATGTAGGTAGAGTGTCGACTCAAAAAGTGTCTGTATACAGTGAAAATGTTTATTTGAAAAGATTCAGTTTCTTGCGGAGATTCGTTCCCGTGGTCCAAAAATTATTTGAGCAGTTCTAAAAAAAGTCAAAATTTTGCCAATTTATATATTACCTAGATGGCTCCTCTATGTAAGCTTAGTATAGTATTCAACAAGTTCGATATCAAAAGGAATGAATATTTGCTAAAAAGCATGATCCGCTATATGATGGAAGTCTTCATGAAAAAGTCGACATCTTTCTTGGCTGAAATTTCATATTTTTAATTCATGAAAGCAATAGCAGGTCATCGAGTTGCCAATTTAACAAACATTACTCCAAGGCTGTCATGACACGCACAATCTGTAAAATCATAGAATAAATATATTAGGTAGAGTGGTAACACCGCATTTATTAAATCCCCAATGTGTATACACTTTCGATTTTATTAAATGAACTCAAGGAGGGTATTGTCACCAAATGTAAGATATGCAAATTTTTGCAGTTTTGCATAAATTACATCGGAATTGATTGATCATGACAGCATGCAGTCAAAGACAATGATTTCAATTAACTTTGAATCAGATTCAGAATTAGATCAGATTCAAGAAGTGAAGCACTATAATTTAGTGAATCATAAAATCGTGCCGGTGAAAATTAAATTAAAAACTTGAAATATCAGCCAAGAAAGCACGAATAATGTCGCGACTTTTTCTTGAAGACTTTCACTATAATACAATTCATGAAATTCCCTTGATAATCAGCTTGATTTCAGCTTTGTTAGGATGCTTATTAACAAATATTCATTCCTTTTGATATCCAACTTGTTTCATACTACTTATTTAGGAGAGTCATCTCGGTAGTATGTAAATTGGCAAATTTAGAATTTTTTCAAAAGTGCTCAAATATTTTTTTGGACCACGGGAACGTATTCTCCGCAAAAAACTGAATCTTTTCATATAAAAATTTTCACTGTATACAGATACTTTTTTGAGTCGACACTCTACTTATATATCCCTACTCTATGTATCAATGGATACATAGTAATTCCAGTTGAGATAACAGTATACTATATTGCTTCCGGAAAACTCTCCAACTGTCTCAGACGATGTTATTATTTGGCAAACGTTTCAGTGGCTTACAGCTCACCTTGGTCACTGCCAGACAAGACTACACGGAACAGATTTACAACCAGAAAGGACAACATGAGAACATATCATCGATAAATTACATTAAACTGGATATCTAGAATAAAGGAAAGTCATGTTGCTCTAAAAGACAAATAAGAACAGTACACTAGTTAAGGAAAGATTGTTTAGAGAAATGAGAAAGTAATGGTCTCCATACATCACTGATGCCTACTCCATTGTCTCTGTTGTACGTGTTTTGCCTGTTGAAGGAAATGTAGATGGCTTCTTTTATCTTTCTTTTATGCCAATTCTTCACTCGGTCAATCACTGTTGCCTCAAAGTCAGGTTGATGCTGCTCAGTATGAGTGTGATTCGAAACCGCCGAGGAGAAGTTAATCTCTCTAGTGTCACGTACATGTTCTTTGACACGAGTGCTCAACCTCCTGCCACTTTCACCAATGTAATACTTCTCACAGTCTTTGCAGTTTATTCGGTAAATGATGTTGCTTTGGTCCATATTCTTCTTTTTTGCTCTTGTAAGGCAGTTGCTCAAACTTGGGTTGGGTCTGAATATTGTCTTGAAACCATGGCCACATAAGACTCGACGTAGCTTCTCACTAACACCTCGCACATATGGTAATGTCACAGTACACTTTCTATCATCATCATCGTCATCTCTCTCGTTATTCTGTGTGTTACAAATCCGTTTGTATGTTCTATCAACACAATTTCTTGGGTATCCATTATTACTGAATACACGTTGCAGAAACCTCAGCTCAGTCTCCAAGTCATCTCCACTGCGGATTTCAGTAGCTCTCTTCACTAGGCAGCTCACCACGCCTGACTTGACATGCTGTGGATGATTCGAAGTGTAATTCAAGTATATATGAGCATTTGTTGGCTTCCGATAAATTGTTGGCTCCCTACTCTATGTGTAAAATAATATCTTTTCCGTCTGCTTTGCTATCATGATCAGTCAATTCCGTTGTAATTTCTTCAAAACTGCATAAATGAGCATATCTCACATTTGGCAACAATTTCGACTGTTTCTCCCTTGAGTTCATTTGATAAAATCGAAAGTGTATACACATTGGGAATTTAATAAATGCGGAGTTACCACTCTACCTACACTAGGTGACATGAGTAGTAAGAAAACGGCGAACACCAGATAGCGCAAGATGGCCGCCATCGCTGAGTCCCCCCCCCTCTGGACAGCTTGCTTCGATCTTGACTTCTAGTGGACGGATTTTGTCGTGCAATAGCTCGTTTGAAAGCTAAGAGTGAGACAAATTCAGTGAAAGAAACGGCTTGTTCCTATCTGTCTTCGTTCAAAAGTTAGAGCGGTTACAAGATTTTAGGTCGGAGCTCGCTCACCTGAAAAAATCCTAAGTGTCAGAGTGGCTTTGTATGGGTAAAATTTTGAAAATTTTCCAAAGTGTGGAATTTCGACCTGGGACCGTCACCAAAACATTTTTCATCAAATTTCACTGACCTCCCCCCCCTGGACAGCTTGCTTCGATTTTGGCTTCCAGTGGACGGATTTTGTCGTGCGATAGCTCGTTTGAAAGCTAAGAGTGAGACAAATTCAGTGAAAGAATCGGCTTGTTCCTATCTGTCTTCGTTTAGATGTGAGACGCCATTTAAGATTTTGGGACATTGGCGAAAAACGACAGAGTTAGAATTTGGGACGTTTTGGGCTGTAGCTTCAAAACGAAGGCTCGGATGGGTAAACGGAGGCCAGATTTGGAATCAGCTTGATGTTATTGTCCAATGAGGATCATCATCCAATGAGAATCAAGCATTTCTTTATAAATAGCGAGCCTTCCACAGTGAGAATCATTCCATCGTTGAATCACACGAGTGACGGACGCACATTTTCTCTCTCTCTAGTTCCCTGTTCTATTATCCAACTAAAATGTAAAGTCGCTACTTCCCTCCCTCTCCTCCCTTGAACGTAAACTTAATACAATCTTTTTTCATTTTCAGGCATCTACTCCATCTGCTGCACTAGTAGGACAAAATGGCGGTCAAACGTTACAAGGTTCGCTACGGTCAGATCATCTACAACTGAGGCCAGTGGAAGAAACAACCAAGGTACATAATCCTACACCGCTACAGCGTAAATTTAAACAAGCCTTGCGTTATGGCGATCATAGCGTAGTACTCCAAACGGGAATGCTCCCTTCCACGGATGTCAAGATAATGCACAATCAGTATGGGGACTACATACTGATCCCCGTGAGTCCGTACATTCGCCACCAACTTGATATTATTGAGGAGTACGTGACATTAAATATGGACATTCCTACTCCTCTTGCTCAAGAGTGGAAGGCGAGAGATGACAAGGATACTCCCTATAGAAAGATTTGGGATGGTAATCACATTTGCCTACCGGTATCACATTGGTGTACTTACTATAAGAAGGATGGAGATCATTCAATACCCATCAGATGTGATGAGCTCGGAGAAGGTACTTGGGATATCCTTTTCAAAGTGAATGGGCTATATTATGGTCGACACAAGGATAATAAAATAGCCTCTCTCTCCATGCATATGGAATCCATCCTATATATTCCAAAACCACCAACGTGGACGACATAATTGATCAAATCCTTAACAGCAGTGGTACGAAGCGCAAGTCGGAGAAGAATGCTACATCAAAACGCAAATCAAAGAAGGAGAAATGCTAGTCCTTTCCTAACTCTACCCTATGACAATTCGCTTATGTGCTTTGAGTGTCGTAGACGTGGTCTTATTAGATACATTTTACTTCTTCGTTGCCATCATATCATTTGTGTATTTTGTCGTGAAAAGCATCGATGTAATTCTTCTTCATTTGTAATATGTTATAGAACGTTTCCTTAGATGTGTAAATTTCCGTTTTAGGCTTCTATCATCATTTTTATGGATTGTGAGGGTGAACCTGTACAGGAGCTCAGTGCTATTGCTATGAACAATTGGACATATCAGATTGTTAGTGTCTATCATCAACATGCCAACTGCGATCCCAATGTTGATCAATGGGCGAGAAAACACATTCATGGACTTAATCTGAAATATTTGCAAGACTATGGCTTTTCTTGTGAAAGTGCTCTTCTTATTGACTTTAAACGATGGTTAGCTGCTTTCAATGTTATACGCATCTTTTGTAATAATCCTGGTAAGGAGAGGAAAGTATTTCCCAATCTAATCATTGATGATATTTTGCTCCCGCCTTGGGATAGTAGAGTGAATCAACATTATCATGAAGTCACGAAACGTTTTAAGGATTTGTGTGTTCCTATTTTGTCTGTTCGTTGTAGTAGCTACGTTCATAACCAATGCTTCTTTCCTCCTTACCTCAACACTGCCAAAGTCCTGTATGGTTATCATTGCTCGCTGTATGATAGTTACCAGCTGTATCTATTTTATCTCTTTCAAACCATTGATTTATAATGCATGCTTGTTACCGTTATTCAATAAATGTTACTATGAGAAGAGTTGTTGTTTTCATGCAATGGATGGGTTAGATAAAGGGCGATCATGTCTTTCTCAAACGACTGCGGAACATTACGTTTTCATAGGCAAAGTTTAAAAGGAGCTGTTCAAGATTATGTGATAAAATTTCATAAAGATGAGACCGACATCGAAGCAGTGGTCGATGATGCTAGCACTCTATTTCTAGAGTTAATGAATACATTCTCTGATAGCATTATCATGGCGCGATTAGTTGCGAAAATTAAGTTTAGTCATTTTGGAAAGGAAGAGGTGGAAAGTCGCTCTTTCCATTTTGCTTCTTATTCAATGGAAGTGGTAGATCACCCCCAAGAATTTTTTAAAAGACATATGATAAAAATTGCTGAACGTCTTAACGCATTTAACCATCATGGTAGCAGTCTAGTGATTGAAGCGATTTCAGATATTCACATTCAACTTTCCATAAAGAAAAATTGAAAATGCAGTGGTACTTGATTGTAGCACAACTGGTTTTCGAGCTATGTCTGCTCACTCTCGAAGTATATTCCTTCTGTACATGCGTCTATTATTTAGAAAAGGCTAGCAAATTCATATCTTCAAAAAGACTTGCTATAGACATCAGTAACGGTGAAACTATGTGTTGCGATGTATGTAAGCGAAAGGATGGAAATGAAAAGCGCATCTTCAAGAGATGTAAGCATGCTTTTTGTCAACGCTGTTTCATACGTAATTGCATTCAACTTTGCCAATGTAACCACTGTGATATTGCTCATTTCGAGTGTCACTTATGTCGCAATAGTTAGTACCTATGCAAATGTGGTAAAGATAGGTTTTTAGCAAAGACTAACACGGAAAATGGCGAAACGTAAAATGACGAAACGTAAAAGTCAAAAGTTTTCTTCAGCCATTCAAGCTCTCCGACGAATGAAAGCAAATCAGCGATACAATGCTATACGACATGCTAACGATAAATTCATTTGTGAAATTATTTCTCATGTGAGGAAGTTGAGGACGAAGAAATTAGCGCCAAAACAACGAAAGTTACTTAAGCGATATGCTACGAAATTGCGTTTCATCTCCAATCCTAAAGTCGCCCTTCAAAGAAAGAGGAAAACTCTAACACAAAAGGGCGGTTTCCTTTCAGCAATACTTCCAATGATAGCTCCTGCCGTGGGCAACCTATTGGGTAATATCTTTGGCTCTAAGCGTTAATTATGCAAATGTTGAATCTCAAAGTAATAAAATGGATTTCAGACTTCAATGTGATAAAGTTCTGACTGTATCAGGTCCATCTCATGCAGGTAAAACTGTTTTCACGCTGAATTTATTGGATAAAAGAAGGGAGTTGTTTAAGGAACCTATCAATCGAGTGATTTGGTGTTATGGTATTTATCAACCGTCGCTGTTTCAGGAATTGCAAAGTCGCAACTTTATTCGACATGAAGGAATTATTCCAGTGGATAAACTTCAGTCTAATGATGTTGTTGTATTGGATGATTTATTAAAAGAAAGTAAGAATTCAAAAGATGTTACAGATATGTTCACTCGCGCAGCACACCATAAAAGGTGCTTTATCATCTATATCACACAAAATTTGTTTCCTGATGGAAAAGAAGCTCGTACACGAAACCTGAATACACACTATTATGCTATTTTCAAGAATCCGCGAGATAAAAGTCAATTTGAAATTTTAGCGCGACAAGTTGCACCCAGAGGATCAAAAGCCTTAATTGAAATTTTTCAAGCAGCTACTGAAAAACCATACGGTTACTTATTCATTGACTTTACGCAAGAGTGTCCGGAAGAATTTAGATTTCGAAGTGATATTTTGAAAACTCCCATGATTATCTACAAACTATGAGTTCTTATTCTCGCATGATTGTTATTCCTCAGGATGAATATGTACAATTGACTGCCATGCAGCAAGTAAAGCAACCTCTTGCAAATCAAATGTATAGGAAAGAAATAGATTATCAGCAAAATGTTCACATCAAAGATCCACCTCGTGCTGTATTATTACAATCGGAAACTGTTGAGCCATTGAAAAACTTGAAGAATAAGATGCGTGACTCTGTATCGACTGCTACACCTTTAGCATCTCGCGCACATGCCATATCTCTTTTCAACAGTATTGAACCCATCTCAATGTAAATGATAGAGGAGAAATCATTACAGATGAAAATAAAGTGATTGATGCTTCACGTTATGAAGACTTGATTCAGTATGCGACACGTAGAAAGCGCCGTCAGGGCTATGTTCCACCTGGTTGGTCATACTTTCTTAAACTATTGAAAAAGCATAATGTGCCAAAATTTGCTTTAAATAATGAGACATTGAAAGAACTTGATTCAACAGTGGCTACTACTCCAATGCTTCAGGCGATGAAAATGCCAACAAATTGGTTTAAGACGTCACCTGCTACATCCCCTCCCACACTCACTAAGCAAACAAGAGGAAGAACTCGACGTAGATCTACATCGCCACTAAAACTGGTAAAAGGAAAACGTAAAACAGCTCCTCCTAGGAAATACATGTTCTCAGACTATTAATATGAAGCAGATGTGTTGCTTGCCATGTAATGAGCCGCCAGAGGTGAATGTCGTTGTCACTTGCACTTGCTGCGCCAGCTCTCATAATGAAACCCCTAAGCAATGTGAACACGATCGCAAAACCGCTAAAGCTAAATGCTGCAGTTGTTGTAAATGTAGAAAGGCAAGAAAACAAAAAGATGAGAAGGAGGAAAAAGAGTCAGCCGTCATCGACTGAACGTTTGAAGTCAATCTATTATGATGTAAAACATCCGGCAGGATTTGCATCTATCAAGAAATTATCAAAAGCGAGTGGTCTTCCACAATCACAAGTGAAACGATGGTTAAAGGGTCA
This sequence comes from Prostheceraeus crozeri, assembly GCA_907163375.1. Lineage (NCBI taxonomy): Eukaryota > Metazoa > Platyhelminthes > Polycladida > Euryleptidae > Prostheceraeus > Prostheceraeus crozeri. The sequence continues at coordinate 153,334 of CAJQUW010010538.1, forward strand.
GGCTACCTATACACTCCACAAACAAGCGAAAAAGAAGTACCGCACCCGCCATTATATTGTTCATGACATCGATGAACAGTGGCAAGCAGATTTGTGCGATGTTGCCTCCATTTCAAAACATAACTCGGGCAATAATTTTATTTTAACCGTCATTGATATTTTCTCGCGTTATGCGTGGGCTCAACCTTTAAAAACTAAAGAAGGGAAAGGAGTAGCAAAAGCATTCCAAACAATTTTTCGAGAAGGTCGCATTCCAAAAAGAATTCAGAGTGATCAAGGAAAAGAGTTTGAAAATCAGCATGTGACAAGATTATTTGAGAGGCATGACATTGAGTTGTTTAGTGTAAAGAGCGCTTATAAAGCTGCACTCGTTGAACGTTTTAATCGCACATTAAAAAATCGCTTGTGGCGACATTTTACTGCCAACTTGACACAAAATTGGACAAAGGTTCTACAAGATACACTCCATGCCTACAATCACTCTATCCATCGTTCTATTGGACTCAGACCAGTAGATGTAAATGCTGACAATGTAGATAAAGTGCGCGAATCATTCCAACGTAAACGCACTCATGTGAAAAGTGATGTGAAAAATTGGCGATAAAGTTCGTATCTCAAAAGTGAAGAGTGTTTTTTCTAAAGGGTACCTCCCGATCTGGACAGAGGAGGTATTTACAGTATCAAGGATTAATCAAAAAGACTCTCCGACCACCTTCAAATTGAAAGATTACGATAATGAATAAATTGAGGGTAGCTTTTACCGCGATGAGATTGAGGTAGTCACTGAAAGTTGAAACATATTTGTTTGATAAAATCATTCGATGTTAAAAAACGGCAAGGTGAAGAATGGTGTCTTGTTAAATGGACTGGTTATCCTTCAAGTATGAACTCTTGGATGCGTCGTGCCGACATCTTTCATCTAAGTGATCGACAGTGATTCATGCAAAGTTGTAACTAACAATGTTTAGGGTTTGAGCTATGAATCCAACTGCCTCATTTTATTCACGACCCTCCTATGTAAGTGGTGGAGGACAAATTTACATCGGCGCTCGCCGCCAAAGTGGAGGTAGCATACTTGGTGCACTGAAATCTGTTGTAGCACCTCTCATATCCAATGTCGGTAGATCTTTAAAACGAAATGTTTTAAGTAATGCCGTTGGCTTTGCTGGTGATGTTGCTAGTGATCTTCTCAGAGGTAGAAGTTTTAAGAGCAGTTTGTTGAATCGTGGGAAGGAACGCGGTTTAAAAACATTGAAGCAGACCATTGCTGGTGTTACTCAAGGAAAGAAATCACCTAAACGAATGAAAAAAGGAAGGAGGAAACATCGCGGAGCTGGTAAGGTGCGATCTTCAGTCAAAAGGCATTCACGCAAACGTCGCAGAGGCTCTAATCATTCATCAGGCGCTAAACGACGACGCTGCTATAACTTCTAATCATGGAGTGTAAAACTTCCGGTTTTTGTTTGTTCGATCAACAAGCCATACAGACAGATATTCTTAGTTCAAGTATTGTAGATTATCATCCTCGAACAGCTGAGAATGCTGGCCCCATTGAATTTGTTATTCCTGGTGGTAGTGATGACTACATAGATTTGAGTTATGCGATGCTTGATTTGAGGTTTAGAATTCAGCAAGCAGATGGAACTGCTATTGACGATGCACATAAA
>CAJQUW010010538.1:162500-181080 GCA_907163375.1 Prostheceraeus crozeri
TAGTCTTTGTAGCTCTAAGCGCATTGACTGCGCCGATGAATGAGAAAGGGCGCCGAGAATCTGTACAGTCCCATTTGGGAAGAGTTGAAGATTCCGTGAATTGTTCATCTTCACCACTAACATTTGAGGACGGCCCGGGTAATACTTGCTGTTTGGAAGCTGTTGGTGTAATGTTGTGAGATCGATTTTGGTGTAGAGTCTGAAGCGACGGAGAATGTTGACGATGGTGTAGCGATGGCGCTTCATGATGAAAGAATGAGTAAATTGAGCGATGTACCTTCCTTTTATACTTTTCCCAACTACCTTGATGAAATGTGAAGTTAGTATGAAGTTGGGAATGATAGAGTTGAATTCGCCGATTGTTGACGCGCAGCCAGATGCGATTTCCAATACGTGAATGTCTTTTCATATAGAAGTATTTCAAGTCCTTCATGATATGATGTAGAGATTGAAAATGACGATAAGATAAAGCAAACTCTCTTCTCACATTTCCAGTTGAATCTTTGAAATAGACGTTTATATCATGATCAGTTTAAATTCGTTGTATGGTATCTTATTTCCAACTCATTGTGTGTGGTAGTCATGTCTGATTAAGATTTGCTTTGTAGGGCGTTGAACTCACGGACGAATAAATGTCATGTATGGAAGCGATGTATATATCTTTCTTATACTTCTACAATTGTATTTGCGAAATGAGAAACAGTTTTTTGCGGATGAGAATGGGTAGATTGAATTTCATTTCCTGTAATGTTGAAGCATCCTTGATTATAATTCGCTTCTCCTTCACCCAAGGAGATGAATCTTAATGTTTCAAAATATTCCAAATCCCTCACATGAATCTTTGAGGTTGACAACATTGTGCAATGGTAGTGTAATTCCTTTGATGTGATGACCATGAGATTTTTGAAATGAACGTTTTTACATCACGATCAACTCTGATATATTGTAGAGGTCTAAAGATCCAAGTCTTCTGATGGTATGCAAAGTTGCATGACAAACCAATATAAAAATTAGTTTTATCCTATTTTGCCTTAGGACAATGAGGATACTAAGAGATTTTTATAGTAATCGAGGCCGACATCTCTTTTCGTGATCGACACATTGATCAGTTGAACAACAGCTAAATGGGAAGTGGATAGTGGGTGGTCACTTCTAGTGTTTTTTAGCAACTGTGTCTATACTTTTGATTCATTGATCGGTGGATGATCTTTAATATGTGAGGAGTACCAGCTTCTGTATCAATGTGAAAAGTATTTGTGTGCACGAGTATACATTCCACAGCTGGGCAAAAAGATCTCTTATCTTGTAAAAAGTTTATATATGATTTCTTGAAATAAAGCGAGTATACATTGTTTTGTCCAAGTTAATCAAGCACATGGATGATTATATTTATGTACTTCATTGTAGGTATGGAGAAAGATTTGGATCTTGTTGGTTTAAGTCCAAGTTTAAGAAATGATTTAGGTTACATCGCTAGCGCCTTAACAAGCTATGATAATTTTAACGTTAATTACCACATAAGTGGTCATAAACAGTTAATATATCGAGAGGAAGCTTATTATGTAGATCTTATTCCAAGAAATGAGAAGACGTTGGTGAAGAAGATTGTGATTAAGCCAAGAAAGAACATAACTTGATCCTGAAACATTTATTGAAGAAATTTAATTATCTCCTTCGAGTTGATGACAAACAAGTGGCAACATTGACTTATATTAAATCATCTAATCATATTGCAATAAGCAAATTAAATGATGATGATCTAGTATTAGTTTGTTCAAAAGATTTTCATCAGTTCTTACGACATCGTTCTGCAGCTGTTCATGGAAAATCTGATATGCAACATTTACCATGTGAAAGGTCAAATCAATTTGATACAGAATGGGCCGCATCTTTATACAGAAAGTGTGTAGAGCCTTTTGGTGGTTTCTTACATGAAACAAGAGTGTTGATGCCTAGCATTATTACTTCGGTTAAATTGGTTTTGTAGGGATTATTTTATTGAAGTGATTAATGACAAACATATGTTTCATTTTCCTGGAAAAAGAAGTGGTACTTGTCTCTCAATATAAGTGGAAAGGTATTGAACAATTATGGAAAAACTTATAATGGAAATTTTGGGTTTGATCAAAATATCTTGTAAAATGGTGGTATGTAACAAAAGCTAGGCGCAGAAATGTTCGCTATCGCGTCGTATTAACTATTTTCAGATATATTCCAATATTGGTGAAGATGTACGTGTGGGAGATGTTGAAGCTCCATTGCTAGCAATGATACCATACCAGCCAAAGAGCTTCAGTATTTTATCTGAGCATACTTTCAAGAAAGTGCATTATACAAAGCTGAAATCAAAAACCCTTCCCACAATGATATTGCCAGTTTGACGATGCATGGTGCGTTGCTTCCTTTTCATAAAAGATGCTTGTTGACAAGTTATCACCACAGCAATTATCCGAATGAAGAGTATTGCAAACGATGTATGCTAATATATTTTTTCCAATGTGAATAATATGAAAGATGGAAAAAAGATTCGTTTCTAATCTACTTGCCCAGTAATGCTTCTATGAATAAATTTCCCAAAAATAAACCATCAGACTATCGAGTAGAATTAAATCGGCCACTGCATTTAGAAGGTGATTGGGAGGTTGGCGTTTCTAGTATTTGCTATGATAGCAATATTCAGAATGTGAATGATTTGGAAGAAATGATATTGACTCCTCGCACCCATGATGGAATAACGATGAATAATGCATTCCAGTTCCCATACAATTTAACATCAGATGGAAAGTGGGGGGAACTAATGAATGGATTCAGATAAAATCACGATTCTTATGAGCCATTTGGGAATGTGAAAATTATTATAGCATTCAAAGTGGTAATTAATTTCCATCATGAAGAAGAAAATTCAGAAAGCTTATGAGTACTACTATCTATTCATTGGTGAGGAGACAGTTCCTCCGCTTTCATTCTTTTACTAAAGGTCTTACGCTGAGGTTGGATAGTAAATTCTATCCAAATCTTGGTTTTGGTCATGGACTACATCTAACGTCAATTGCTACTGCAAGTGGTTAAAAAAGTTTATTCAAATCGATTCAAACAAATTTCATTATAGATTTAAAAATATTTGTGGAGAAATGTTGTATGAATGCGTAAGGAAACGACATCATTTTGAAAAAGCGTGGTGTTCAACCTTTATCACTTATTGAGTTAGTAACACGATGGAATGAGACTGTGGGTAAGAAGTATGGAGAGAAAATCATGGCGGACAAAAATATGTTGGTTATAGAAATATAATGACAAAACTTACAGTTTCTTTTCTCTCCAATCTTGGCGTCATTTTGTAAAGAATTTTTTAACAGTATTATGGAAGCGGTAGTCTGCTGTATGCTTCTCATGAATATCACAACTAAAGATGCATTCGTTAATGATGAATGGTGGGTGGACATCTTTGCGATCGCATTCAAGAAAATTTTACCAGTTTATGATGATCTTAAAGTTGCTATCAATATAATGCCGCGTCTATATCATACAGTTGAAAGCTTCATTCATGTAGTAAATCCTTATATACAACAGAAGTTGAAGCATGTGATGAAATGTAAATATGATGTTAAGACACACCACATTTCGTTGTTCAATTGAAAATCAACGCGTTGTTCTGAGACTGGGTGATGACATTCAATGTCAATGAGTAAAGAAAAATTTGAAAAAAACTCTATGGTTTTTTCAATGCTACAAACTGTGTTTGCTGGCTGCGCATACTATTGGTAGATAGAAACACAATGGACACTTGTAAAGCTGAAAGAGCAACTTTTCATTCAAAGTGATTGATGTCTACCTATTTTAGTTGAGTGTGAGAAAAAAGCAAGTACATTTTACTCGTGATTCATTCAGGATAGAAAGACGATTTTCTATGGAATACGTCGAGAAAGAATTGTTTGAATCTCATTTTCCTATCATGCCAGCGACGTCAGGTCAAAACAATGAACTATAGACCCTCATAATTGGCTATCGGAAAATTACCAATGGCTATTATACAAAGAGTGGCATGCTCCACGTAGAAGCGATAACTAAGCTCCCTGCATAAACGTTTAGTGTTTAATGCGGATAAACAAAGTTGAAAGTCTTATACGTACTAACAGTACTTATTGAAATATGTACTTTGAATGTGAAGCCAATAGGACTTTATCATTGATTGTGAAAACAATCATCCATCTGAAAATATACTAAGGCATGAGCACACTTCAATCAAACGATTGCTATACAACAAAAAGGTACCTTTTACTTACTTCGTGAATGGGTGGAAATACCATGGACAGGGTTAGGAATAAACTGCTCTATTCAGTATGGGTAAAATGTTCATCACGTATGTGGGAATAGTACAGAAAAATGTGGACTACATATTCACAAGTCGAAAAATGAACAATTCCATCATGGGGCGTATTTACATAAAACAACAAATGTTTATCTAAACCGAGATGAATCAACAGCCCAGTGCAAAATACTAAGATTAAGGGATGATTATGCTAAGCAACGTCTCCTGACGATGATTGTACAGTGTGGAGTTTAACAATTCTTTTGGGTGAGTTGGTATGTTTGTGTTGGTCACAGAGAGTGTCCATGTGGAAGAAGATATGTGTGTAATATCTAACGACCAGTCGACCTGCATAATATCTCGCAGACCAGATGTTCTGAAAGTCGCCACAGGCGTCTTTCCTGTGCATCTAAAAGTATGATAGCATTTTGAATCTCAGTGCGATCTTAACGATTTAACTTCAAGAATTCAGTCATAAGTTGTACAAACGTCTAGATATTTTTATTTTACATAATTAGGCTGTCACCTTGAAACATTTTGTATGTTTCATGTATAGACGATCCAATTGATCTTGATAAGCCTCTTAGCGCGCTTTAATGCTATCATCACTATCCTTTAATTTCATAAAGTAACCAACATGTTTTAGGGCGGAGGAGAATCATTTCAGCTATCGTTCCTTAGCCTTCCCTGCTGTCTCATCCTTAAAAGCAGTACACCAAGTTTTTGGCCTTATTTTTGATGGAGTATAGTGGATGATCAGCAGGATATAATTGATGTATCAAACATATCTTTCTAAAGTTTGTTCCTACTTCATTAAAATTTAAATCTTTTTGAGTGGTAATACCTAAAAAGAAAACTATCTGTGTCACCTCATAAACCCAACAAACGAAACTCTTTTCGTAGAGGACACGGTATTTAGTATTTTATAGATAGAGTTGATACATTTCAAGCTTAGGAGTAATCTAGGAACAGCATGTTGACCAATATAGATGGGTTTGCACAAACTCCAACTTCAGATTTTATCATTTTAATACCTCTACAAGATCCACTCATCGATAATGTCTCTATCGATAATAGATGGTGATGAGGTCAATTTGTGATACCTGTTTGAATCATACATTAACTAGTTTTGTAGTTTATACTGCGCTCTTCCATAAACATCCTCCATCGTCTTACCAAATAGACTGTTGTTCTTAATTTATTAAAAATCTTTTTCAAAACTTATTTTGGCGCTAGTGCACGTTTCGATGGCTGTTAAGCTATCTATGTAGCTGTTTGAGGAAGGCTTTCTGTCTAAATTATAATAATGCGGTGAACCAATCTTTTTAAAAATCATGATCTTTCAGGGCTTGTCCTTAAATAAAATTTTAAGATGCTATGTGTAGAAGTGAACTAGATAGTTTTCTTTATCATTAATGAGTGAGCATAAAGTTTAAGCGGCAAGGCTTATACTTGGGTTTTCCACATGATTCTAAATCTTTATGAAATTGTTTCATAAAGTAGGAAAACATATCTTTACTCACTTCACCTGATTCGGGTGCGAGTGGAAAATCTACGGTTTTATGTTTAATATTATTTGGCATAGCATTATTATCTATCTCAAAATAGAATATTCCCCAATTCACTTCATCTGGAATTCGCTAGTATGTTAGAAGGGTGGAGAAATGTTGAATTTCACTATCATCTAACCAGCTAAACTCAGAGTGAGGTAGCGGTTTGGATAATGAACTACCATACAAATTATTTTGGTCATAATACTTAAGATGAGTCTGATCATCGCCTACTATTTTTGATTTTAACCTATGTTTATTTACAAATGTGAGACCACCGCGAATTCTCGCTCAACACTCCTATAAATTATACATCTCTGGATCTTGTAAGAGATGAATGTCTCACCAGTCATTTTAAAAGCAGACTTAAATGACAATGGCTGTAGAGCTGACAAAGTGGACGGGATCTAACTTATCTTCTTCTATAAGAATGCCACTCGTCGAAACTCCTGAAATACATCAGCCCCGCCGCAGCAAAAATACATCTAACTTAAGATAGGCAATCATATATTCGCCAAATGTATGGCAGTCAAATTTTTTATAATCCATGCATCTTGTGCATGTTCATAATCTTCGGTCTTACATTCTGCGCGATCAAATCATTTTTAAATTTATCTATGGGCGGAAGAAAGTGAGAAGTCTCGCCGAGTTTACTAATCGCATCAAAATATGCATATGGAAAGACTCCTTTCCGTGTGATGACTTCATCGGTTAGATTTGGATATTGTTTCTTAAGATTTTGTGTTAGTGGAAGAGACTTTAGATTTTGTACGAGAGAGGCCAGTGATGCAGTCATAAATTGGTAGGAATCTAAAAATTTTATATCAAAATAGACCGTCTTATTTTCTTTAGTTTTATCGACAGGCACTTTTGCTGTCATGGCCATAAACTTCTCTCTCGTTTGTGCTATTACAACAAGCTGTAGAGCAGTCGTCCACTCTTTCATTTGACCTAAACCTCCTTTTATTATCATATGGCTATCGTAGCCCTTGAAATTATGGAAAATGACGGGTAAGGTAGGTTAATGTACGCCGTTTCATCCTAGCCCCCCCCCCCCCCCCAGTGGAAAAAAAAAATTGCATTTTGAACATTTTGCATTTTGAACATAGTGCGTTTCTAAATTTACCAGTGATGTGATCATGGTCGCGCACTTTCTTAATCTTATCATCATCAAATGTTTTCCTACCGGGGCCATTTGGGGCAGGCTAGGCAAAACGTTTGCAACTATCAAATTTTACTTGATCATCTGCTGTCAATATGCAATGATCTGCGATAGAGTTCACCATCATACTTTTGCTGAAATTTTACAGCCTGTTTGAGGGATTGTAGGAATTGGTAAATACAATCCTCACCTTGCCAGACGTGCATTTTATTTTTCACGCTCTATTTTGGGCCTCTCATGGTCATGCCATACTTCATAGCAGGAAATGGCTTGCTGGCTGGACGGGTCGATGGATGTTATCATCGATATAAATATAACATTCGATGTCAGCATAGATGACACGAAGAGGACCCCAGATGGATTAGTTCATCGCCATTCTCTCTATATGAAAACTCCTTATCTTTGGGCATGCGTTCCATTTGCATTTTAGTTTACCCTCTCTCGCTTACACCACTCATAATGAGTTTTCCATCAAATTTGTTTTACTCCTAAAGTTCCGAATGCATCTGTCACAGTAATAAATCTCTGATGAGGTAGGAATTTCTTAAGTGGTGGTTTGACTATAAGCGAGAGAAAGAAATTTTGGAATGCCGCAGTAGTGCCATTCCTCACTATCATCCTGTCTACTAATAAAAGGTTGACAACGTGGTCATAACAACTCGAACGCGAGTTGTAGCGCACACCCTTCACCCTTCAATCCCTTTTCCCAAACATGGAGAACTATTTTAATGTTGTTCAATTTTTCAAATTTTTACTATACTCTTTAATTTTTTCCATATCGTCACTGATTACAGTACATAGCCGAAGTTTAATTCATTCTCTTACCACATAGTCCAGCCTATTATATTATAGCTTATTATGTGCGATTTCGATTCGCATTTTGATATTCTATTATAGTGAAAAGGAGAATGGATAGCAGGAGGACAGCATAGTTTAAAACATTGCCGATTCGCAATCGACATTAATGACTGCCTGTTGCTTGTTTTTTTTTTTAATTTAAGTTAATTTTTGGAAGTTTTTAAAGCGAGCCTCGCATACCACTAGTTGATCTTCCTAATAAACTGGATTTTAAATTTAAATAAAGGCTGGACTCAATGCCGTCAAAAAATATATGAGACTCGCTATCGCGCTCGTTTTAAATTTATCAATATTTAATTTTAATTCCTTGGATGTGAAAAATTTATCCAAGACTCATAGGTCTACATACACGCAAACCTCCACGGTTATGCAATGTGTTGGAGGAGGGTACTGTTGTAAACTCCAAACCGCTCTCTATTATTTGTCCTAGTATGGTGGCGCTCGAATTTTTTTAAGACATATTTTATTTTATAAGATGAATTGAGCCGCCTTCATCCTATAAAATTTGTCTAAATTGTTGAATTGTGAAGAGCGGCTTCTATCAATGATTAGAATTCTTGAGAATGCAAACCATTCCTCAACATGTTAGCAATGGTTTCTGAGGAGTCCATCTGGTAGTTCCTCACTAAAATTATTTATGGGACCATGCTTCAGTGACCTCGTCTCCGGATTGAGGATGGTACCATTTGGTAGTCAGGACACAGTTCGGTTTATGTGTGTATGGCCTTTGACACACCTGTGGCACTCACAAGTATATGTTACAAAAACGTTGTCTCGCGAAGATACTAGAGTCGCACATAGTCGCAAGAAAATAGGAGACGACGTTAACTCTTCAAGAGATCAATGTCATCCCCAGCAACTGGTCACGGAGACTATGACTGCCATGGCTTATAGGTCGACAAAGACCACCTTCCAGAAAAACGTACATCGCTGCGGTCTTGATGTGTACGTGGTGAAGCATCACCATATTCCCCCCCTCGTGAAGATGTGCCCACAGTCAGCATCATTCCCACTCCGTTGCCATGCCTGACGCCGGACAGTTTCTGAGATGGAATCGACGAGTGGAACTGGTATCTCCTGAATGAGATAATCATTCTTGCATCTCTGTTCAAGTCTCAGTGTATTGTTTTTTACAACATACCTTGACTCAACAATCTCTTATAATTTACTCGAGAAGGGGTGGGTGTTGGTGATGAAGTTGATGCTGAATGAGGAAGATGCTATTAGCCACTACGTTTTGTGGGAGATGAGTGAAAGAATTTTTAAACCTACCATATTTGATAACGAAAAATTATGTTTAAGCTTGATACTTCAACAGATAGAGAATTCACTCATAATTTGGAATTCTTTGTACTCCTGAAATATAGCATTCGCAAGAGAAACATCTTCACTTATCGTCTCAAAGACAGTATGAAATGATACGAATGTACTTTGCATTTATACTTCATATTCATCATTCATTGGCTGTTCTTCTGCATTGGTTGTTGTTGATACTTTAAGAATTAGAAACATTTCAAAGTCGCATATTCACAGTCACATGACAAGCCCTCGACAACACCATACTCAAAATTCTCTTCTCCATGATCAACACAAAGCGCTCGTTACACCAAACGGCTCAACGAAGGGGGAAAGGTAGAGAAGGTGTACCGACTGGACAATATTCGGAATTACTCATTTACCAGCGGATGATGAAGAGGAGAGTGTATGTGAGAAGGAGTGTCCCGACTTAACAGGCGTGAGGTGGAAGTATCTCCAGTACGATACTGACGATGTGATGGAGATCACCAGCACGAAATTCCTCCTCCAATTATGGGAGTGGTACACCCCTAACTCCCAAGCCACGAACTATGGAAGAGTGGGGAGTATATTGATAAAGTGAGGCTCGCAGTGGAAAGAATAAGAACGATTAAAGCAACTGAAACGCTGTTTTTGTTTCTATGTGAAGCCAGACTTGGGACGATTATTGACGATGAGAAGTCCATTTGAAATTACATGCCATAATAATTTTATTTCATTTTAATCTCTGTTCGCATAATGACTTACTTCAAATCGGGGACTAAAGTGGATGATATTAACCAGGTATACTTTTTCATTTGGAAAAAATTGTAGCACGCTTAGGTCTATATCTTGTAAATCTATAAACATTTCATATGGCGTGTGTTGGTAGATGAAATAGTGTTAAATAAAATTAAGATAGCTTACATGATTCTGGGATAGCAATCGACTGCGATCCATGTGTAAAGAGCTTGTTAGACTACGGAAGAGAGAAGTGTGTTATGTTGCGTGTGGCGCGTGAGTGTCCTCCCATTTCATTCCATTCATCAATTCGTCTCATTGATAGAGACAGGTAGAACTCATGGCTCTCATAACGTATGCAATGGAAAGTTTTAGGCAACCTTCGACAGTTGGCTAAATGTCGCCCTGACGCGAATGCATACTACGTTGAGACAGAGGCAATCACTTGCAAACATGACGCAGAGAGGTTTAACAAGATTGACCATTGCCGAATGTCCCTTGCGGTATACATAGCTACGGGTTTCACCGCCGCCCTTTACAGGAACGCCCGTCGAAAGGAAGTATTACACCGAACTTCATTTGCAACGTTCAAGTTGACTGATAGCAGATTCAACTTAATGATAGTATTCGCCAGTCCGAAGACTGCCCAGGGCAAACCGCGAGGAGGTTCTATCATGTCTTGCCCCATGGTGGCCCTTAAGAGAGCCGATGGTTCGTTCTCGGGGTGTGAATTTGACTATTGGCTGGAATAATCAATGGGTATGACGGTTAGGTTGTCATAGACCCTATACCGCCGAGGTCGTACTGGTGCATCTGGCACCTTTCGGATGCGGGTGGTATTTGGAGTCCACACCTCATCCGTCCAAACGATCCTCTTGATCTTCCCCTTCTTCTCATCCTCCTCATCCCACTCGTCGAGGATGACGAACTCGGGAATGGCGTTGTCTTCATCGGTGAAGACGGGAATGTTGTCGGTAGATGTCGCTTCCATCGTGACTTCAAATTGAATGAGAAGCGCTACAATCTTCTGGCTTATATAGGGTTTTCAACAATGAATTGCTCAACAGCGAATCAGAATGCTTCAGGGATAGCAATCGACTGCATAATGTTCAAGTTGACTGATAGCAGATTCAACTTAATGATAGTATTCGCCAGTCCGAAGACTGCCCAGGGCAAACCGCGAGGAGGTTCTATCATGTCTTGCCCCATGGTGGCCCTTAAGAGAGCCGATGGTTCGTTCTCGTCGTATCTGAAAATAGAAGGAAAAATAGATGAAAATATATTCAAGTGATAGAGATGATATTAACTTACCATAAGAGAAATTTAGCCGGTTCGCGACCCCTTCGATGGTGATGGTTGAGGTAAGTATTTGGCCGGCAGTTTCCGCTTCCGGTGGCGCAGCTCCTTTATTTCGCCATCATGCTTTATAGAGACATGGAGACAGCGCATCTCCGCCATTGCTCCCTCGTAGCACTCAAATGTGGCATCCAAGTCCTCACTCTCAAGGATGACGCTGTCGACGATTCTGCTCTTGATGATGGGAATGTGGAGCGTTGTTCGTCTCTCTTCTTTCTTCTGACCCTCAGTCAGGCTAGTCTTTAATTGCTCAATTTTTAAATTTGATACCTCTTCCTGAGCTTTTAGTGATTTTATGTACGTCGCCTGCTCTTCAACTCGTTTTTCGCTGGCAAGCGCCCTTTGTCGGAAAGGTTCTAAGTTAATGACTTGGGTCTTGAGGGCCCGAATCTCGGCTACCTGACCCTTCAGGTGGAAATTGTCATCCCTAAGGGCCGAACATTCGTTTTTGTAACGAGTGAGTTCATCTTTTAATTTCGTGAGTGCATATTCCTGGCTCACTTTTGCAATCTGCTCATCCTTATTCCAGCTGTTCATCTGCTGCTAAAAAAAAAAAATAAAAATAAAACAAAAATATAAAAATAAAAAAAAATTAATAAAAAATAAAAAAAAAAAATTAAAAATAAAAAAAATAAAAAAAAAAATAATAAAAAAATAAAAAAAAAATAAAAATAAAAAAAAATAAATAAATTAATAAAAAAAAAAAATTAAAAAAAAATCATAAATAAAAAAAAAAATAAATAATAACATTCAAAAATAAAAAAATAAATTAAAACAAATTACATAAAAAATAAAAAAAAAAATAAATAAAAATAAAAACTAATTTCATAAATAAAATTTAAATAAAAAAAAATAAAAAAATTCAAATAATAAAAAAAAAAAATCTTATAAATAAAAATAAATAAATAATAAAAAAAAAATAAATCTATAATAAAAAAATAAAAACAATTAAAATTAATCAAATTTAAAAAAAAAAATTTTAAATAAAAATACAAAAAATAAAAAAAAAATATAATATAAAAATAAAAAAATAAAAAAAATTAAAAATTACAAATTTAAAAAATAAGCAATAAACAGAAATAATAAAAATCAAAAAATAATTTATACTAAAAAAAAATTCAAAATTATATCAATTAAAATTTAACATTATGAAAAAACAAAATAATTTCAACAAAAAGTAATAAAAAATCAAACAATAAAATAACATATAGAAACAACACAAATCAGAACGATCCATAAAACAAAATACAGTCAAAGAAACCAACTTCACCCCACCACCCCCCACACCAACCCCCACCTACCAAACCCTCCAACCCCCCCCCCCCAGCCCCACCACCACGCCCACCACCAACCTCCCAAGACCCCCCCTCCCACCCACAAACCTCCACCCACCCCCCACCCCCCCAAACCTCCCCCCCAACCACACCCCCCACCCTCAACCCCCACTCCCAACCCAATAAACCCCATAAAAACCCGCCCCCACCTACCACCCCACACCCCCCCCGACCCCCCACGCCACACCCCCCCCCCCCCACCACCACCGCACCCCCCCCACTCCACCCACCCCCGCACCCCACCTCACCCGCCCACACCCACCCCCCCCCCCCACACCGCCCCAACCCACCCCACCCCACCCCCCCCCCCCCCCCCCACCCCCCCCCCCCCCCCCCCCCCCCCCCCCCCCCCCCCCCCACCCCCCCCCCCCCCCCCCCACCCCCCCCCCCCCCCCCCCCCCCCCCCCCCACCCCCCCCCCCCCCCCCCCCCCCCCCCCCCCCCCCCCCCCCCCCCCCCCCCCCCCACCCCCCCCCCCCCCCCCCCCCCCCCCCCCCCCCCCCCCCACCCCCCCCCCCCACCCCCCCCCCCCCCCCCACCCCCCCCCCCCCCCCCCCCCCCCCCCCCCCCCCACCCCCCCCCCCACCCCCCCCCCCCCCCCCCCCCCACCCCCCCCCCCCCACCACCCCCCCCCCCCCCACCCCCCCCCCCCCCCCCCCCCCCCCCCCCCCCCCCCCCCCCCCCCCCCACCCCCCCCCCCCCCCCCCCCCCCCCCACCCCCCCCCCCCCCCCCCCCCCCCCCCCCCCCCCCCCACCCACCCCCACCACCACCCAAAACCACCCCACCCACCAAACCCCCCACCCCCCCACCCCCCCCACAACCCCCACACCCCCCACCCCCACCACAACCACACACCCCCACCCCCCCACCCACCCCAACCAACCCACCCCCTCCACCAACCACCCCCCCACCCCCCCACCCCCCCCCCACCCCCCCCACCCCCCCCCACACCCCCACCCCCCCCACCACCACCCACAACCCCCCCCCAACCCCCACACCACCAACCCCCCCCCCCCACCCACCACCCCCAACCCACCACCACCCCCCAACCCCACCACCCCACCAACCCACAACCCCCAACCCCCCCCCACCCCCACCCCCCCCCCCACCCCCCCCCCCCACCCCCCACCCCACCCCCCAAACCCCCACCCCCCCCCCCCCCCCCAACCCCAACAAACCAGGTACTGGTTAGCGCAAAAACCAAACAAAAACATTGCCGCCATCTAAGAATAAAAGCACCACACACATACCGTGTTTTTAACGTGAAGACGAACAACCACAGACACGAGACCACAGATCAGTACCAAAACGCTTAGAGGGGCCTATCTCTACTTGCTGATTCTTAATGGAAGTGGCCGAAGCAGCAGAATCCAAAATTGTTTGCAATAGCCACATATGTAGTGCAAGCGATATCTAGATCGACTGTTTTTTCTTCGTATGAAGAAGGGTGCGACACTTGCCCGATATCAGATGTTTATATAAAATAGTAAGCCTTTTTGAGCGGACATTCGGCGTGGCGAAGTAAAACTTCCTCATTCTCCTTGCCTTCACAAATTTCAGGCAATGTGTAACACCGGAAATAACGGCTCATTCCTACCACGATGAAGTGAGGAGTAATCTTGTACATATAAAAGTGACGTTTGCATTCGCCACCCCATCTTTAATTCTCCGCAAGAACACTTTTTAAAATAAAAATTTTGAGTTGCCTCCCATTTGTAACTTTATTAACTTGTAAAGAAGGATTAAATAGATTACTAACATGCGACATAGGCAGTTCATTCTTATAATCATACAGCTAAATTGTGAGATTGGTGGCAAGTTGACGAACCTTTGAATCCGTAACAAAGGCAATACACAGAGGGGATCATATCCCCACTCCAAGCCCATCGGCCCACAAATCCAACCACCCGCGGACATGAGCGTGCGTCATAACACTGTTGTTTGGTATCCGACCCCCTATTTATAGACAATGAAAATCAGTGGATTGTTTATCAAAGGTTGCAAAATTCCAAGCCGAACTTGCCTCCCACTACTTTATAAATGTCAAAGTTGATATTCAGACGTTTGAAAACCCCCGAAAAATTGTCCAAAACAAGCGAATTTCAAAACTTTTTACAATTTTTTAGCACTACTTATGAATTTTTAAATAATAGATCATGTTCCGTTACTAGGGTCGCAAGGTCAAATAGCGACCGAACCTATTTTTGAATCAAGTCAAACGGACTTGGAAGAAGCAAAGTTACAAGCCTTATAAAGTTAAGTAGTCTTTTATGGCCTTGAGGGGAAGAGGTGAGGGGGCGAGAGGGGAAACTGGAGGGAAGAGTCGCAGCGGGGGAGACAGGAGCGAGGGAGGGCGATGGGGGAGAAAGGGAGAGGCAGGGAGCGGGGGAGGGGAGAGAGTTATTAGGCCTGGAGTGATGGGGAAGATTGGAGCCTGGAGGGAGATAGGAGAGGGGCGGAGTTTCATGGAGACGTGAGACAGGCGGAGCGGGAGGGAGTTGGCGGAGGGATTCGCGAGCCAGGGGGGAGAGCGCCGGCCGGATGGCGGCCATGAGGGGAGAGGAGGGGGGTACCAGACGATGTTTCGCTAGCGGGGTGCGGGGTTTTTGGAGCGGTGAGCTGGTGGGAGGCAAGGATCGTGCGTCGCTCTGGTGCGTAGGTTGTCGGCTGTCGTCTTTCATTTTTTCGGCTTTTCGCATCCTTTTCTTTGCGTCTTTACCTTTTTATGGCCGTTGGCGCTGCTCTATTTACTCTCCTTGCCAGGTCTGTCTGTTTGGTCCTCGCTTTTCTTTTACCAGTCTCTTCTTTTGCGTAGTTGTCTCTCTTGTTCTATTTGGTTTTGCTATTTTAGGCTTTGTTCTTCTTTTGTCTCTGGCTATCGCGTTCACTAGTTATTTTTGCTTCTGGATCTCCTCATTTGTGCTTTCTCATGCTCTCGTTCTTGTTCTATACCTATTTCTTCATTCGGCTTTCTGACTGTCCGTAACTACTTTCGTTAGGCGGTTCATTTGGCTCCCTCTCTCTTTCTTAAGTCTCTGCATTCGGGCAGTGCTTTTCTCACCTTTCTTGCGAATAACATCGTCGTTTTTTCTAGACGTCCGTTTTGTTCTTCCCTTATGTTTTCCGTTCTAGCGAACCTGTTGTTCGATTGTGTTCTGCATCATGATGTCGTGGTGCCTTGGGGCTCCGGAGACTTCGTTTTGTCCATGCGGGCCTATTCAGTCTGTGGCGGTTCGTTTTTATGTACGTCTTTGCGTTTTCTGCAGTTGGCTGCCATGATGGTAGTTCTAGCGGATGCTTTTATGCTCTCGGGACTAGAGTGAGCTTGGGGGGTTTTTGGCGCACTCGTCTGGGTAGCGTCACTGTAGTTTGCGCGTGGATGCTCTCTCTTCTTGTGACGCTTGGACGTTCCGCGAGCTTTGACTCTCCTCGTGGTCTTATTTTATTTCGTCATGCTCTTGGCTTTCTAATTCTCGTCTGAGTATTCTTTCTGTTATTCTTTGTCTTCTGCGCGGTCCGTTTTTGTTGGTCGTTCTATTTCAGGGTTTGGCGGCGCCGCAGGACTTGGGAATCCTCTCGCGTAGCGTGGGTTTTTTCGGTGCGTTTCGGTATGAAGACGCCTGTGTGCTAGCCGCTGCTGACCTGGGCTATTCCTGTCAGCTTGTTGATCCTTCTCCTTTCTTGCTGCCCACGTGCTTATGCTCGGCTTGCTTGCGGCATCGTTCGCCCCAGGCCTGGAATTTGTCTCTTTTAACTCTCTTCTTTTCCTTTACTTTTTCTTCGCTCCCATCACTGTCTCTTTTTTGTTCTCATGTTTTTAAAACTTTCTTGTTTTAATGCCAACTTCTCGTCCCTCTTTTTTCTTTCACCTCGGCTTCTCTTTTTTCTATCCTACTACTTCTTTTCTTCCATTGCAAGAGTCTGCCTTCTCTGTTTCCTCTTCTTTTTTCTTCTTTTCCAAATCGCTTATTCTTTGACTCCTTTTTCTTTTTGTTCTGAATCTATAAGTTCCTTATTCTTTCTCGCTTTACTCTTTCTTTTGTGTCTGTTGTTACTTCATTCGATTTTTTCTTTATTGCTCTTCTAGTTTATTTTATCACTGTACTATTCTTTCGTATTTTAGCTCTGCCCTATTCTTCTTCTTTCTTTTTCAAATCTCCTACTCCCCTGCCTGTTCACTTCTCTATCTTTCCTTCTCTATTTATTACATGTCGTTATTCTTCACCTTTCACCTTTTTTTCTTTGGTTCTTTTGCTCGCCTTGATTCTCCCTTGCGTGAACGATTAGTCCTTGGCGTGGTCTAGGCGCCCAGTGTGCGCCAGTTTAGGTGCGGGGGGCCTCTTTGCTTTATCACCGTCTCTTCTTAGCGTGTGTCGCAGTGAGGGCGTCAGGTCGGGAGCTGCTTGATGGCTTCCTGCGAGCTGGCACGAGTTTGTGTGCCGTTCTCGTTATTTCCGCTCCCTCTGGTCCTTATGCGCATATTTAGTTCTCTCGTATTTATCTGTCTGGGACTGCCGGTGACGCTTTCCATCCTCGAGTGTGGCCCTATGCGTGTCTTTGGCGCCTGATCCTTTCTGTAATTTCTTTCTCTCCTGCGCCCCGCTGATTCTGTCATGGCTGTGGCTTGGGTTTCGCGAAGTCACGCTGCGCGGGTCTTTTGTGGGGCTGTCCGTGTAGGCAGTGAGGCGGGCGTCTGGCATGTAGTTGCTCAACTACCGATGGGATTGCTTTTTCGCTTTTTTGCCCTGCTTGTTCTTTTTGATGTCGTTCTTTGTTTTGCTATACAGGACTTCCCTTCTCCTGGATGGCCTTCCGTTTTGGCTTCCCGCTGGTGGGCGTCTCATGCGGTGACTTGCGCCGGTCTTGGTGGTCTCTTGTGCGACTGTCGCCCTAGTTCTGAATTGTCTACCTTTGTGGCTGGCGCTCGGTATCATTCCATTCTTTCTTCATTCTTTCGTTTTCTCCCCTGTTATTCTCCGTTCTTTTCGACATTTTCTTTTAATGGGCTTCTTGTATCGGGCTGAGTTCTGTTCTCTGGCATATTTTTTATTTCCGCTGTTAGTTTGTTTTCGTTATGTGTAGCTTTCTGCTCCAGCTCTGTCGTACCTCTCTATAGTAGGTCATTCTTTTTTCGTCTCTCTCTCTTTTTCTTTTATACCATTCTTGCCATATTTCGCTTTATCTAATTCGCATGTCTTCTATTTGTTCTTCTTCTTTCTCTTTTGGACTCCTGTCCTTGTCTTTTTCTTTTCTCTCCGTTGTCTTTTGTCTCTCTCCTCATTTTTCTTTCTATTCGCTTTGCTTCTCTTTTTTTCTCCCTACCACTTCTATTTTTCGATTGCTATCATTCTCCGCTTTCGCTCTTTGTTTGACCTCTTGTACTTTCAACTGTTATTTGCGACTCTCGTTTGTCTCCTATTACCCTGCATTCTACATTCCTCTCATTTTCTTTGATTTTACTCTTGTTTTTCTTCTGTTTCTTCTTTCAGTGATTCCTTTAATTACGCGCGCTCATTTCCTCTCTCATTTCGATATTACTTCAATTTTACGGCTTCTGCGTTTTTTTCTGTCTCACTCTTGTCCATCCCCTGCTCGGCTCCTCCGGGCTCTGGTCTTGCCTCCCTCCTCTTGATTCTCGCACCTTGTGCTGCCGCACATATTTCGTTTCCTCTTGTGTCATTGCTCCGACTCCTTTTCTGTTCGTTTTGCTTGTATACGTTAGCTCTGGGTCATTCGCGTTCTTTGTTCTATCCTTGAGATATACATCTTCCTGTTCCTCTCCTTTCTTTGCCATTCTCTGCGTCTTTAACAATTATGTTGCTTTTTCTCTCTTATGGTTGTTTTTTCTCCGTATTCTTTCATCGTAAGCCTTCTTCTTTTGGTTACTTTAATCGCCTATTATCTGCCATTTCTTGCTTGTATTTGTTTCGTCTTTGCTCTATTTTTACTTCTCTAAGTCGTGCTTTTTTCTCGGGTTCTTTTCTGGTTCTCGATT
>CAJQUW010010539.1:0-18521 GCA_907163375.1 Prostheceraeus crozeri
ATAAAATTTATCCACATTTTTCATTTACATTTTCTCCTACAATCATATGGTTTTGGAATATTAAGAAAATAATAACCCGTAACATATTTGGCGAGCACCACGCCAGACCCATCTTTTTTTCACTGACGCACACTCGCTGAGAGCCGTGTCGTTTTCTTCGAACTACCACTTCTTTCCGCAGTTAAGGTACTGAACTTTTTCTTTTTTCGCAATTCCTCCTCGTCCACTCTTTTTAAGTTAAGTCTTAAGCTTAATAACTGTATGCCTAAGCATAAGGCTAAAACTAATCCGTGGCGAAGTTTTGAGCTATATATTTCTCGAGTTTTTTTCGCGTTGTTTGATCTTCCTAAATAAAATTTTTCTCGGTTATTTAATAAGGACTGTTAGGAAATAGCTACGACGTAAGAAATGGACGTCGATGCAAAGAGTTCCTTAAACAATTCATGGAAGCCCAAATGTGCAACAGCTAAAGAATTGAAGAAAGCGGAACTATTCATGTGAATCCAGTTGCCATTGCCAGTTAAGATGACTATGGCGAATGAGCAATACTCCTGAGAAATCAAAGGCATTTTTTCAGCGAAAATCAAATAGAAACGGATGTCCGAAGGAAGGTTGGCCGGAAAATTCAATGTGTATGTTTAGAATTGAAAAAATAGAATTGGAAGAAAAGCGATTAGAAACGAGAACGAGAAGAAAAGCGATTAGAAACGAGAACGAAAAAAAAGAAACAAGGGAGGACCGAAAAGAGCTCAGAGAAAAAGAGATGAATATGCAAAGAGAAATTGAGACTAGAAGATAGAACAAAAAGCAGAAACTGAAAAAAGAATCAGAAGCATCATAAAAGAAAATGCATCTATAGTTCCAAGTTTTCCGAAAGAGAACGTGGAACAATTTTTCCTGTGTTTTGAGAGGGTTGCAAAACGGCAAACTGCACAAAGAAAAATGGACCTTCCCTGATCAGACAGTTTTAATGGTAAAAGCACAAAACGTATGGCAGCCTTACCTACTGGCGATGCCAAAGATATAAAAGGTAAAAACAAGTAATCCTTGAAGGCATATGAGTTGGTGCCAGAAGCCACCGACAGAAATTCCGTCATGGCAAAGAATGATCCAGCAAAATAACATTTTACAATTTGCCAAAGATAAAGAAGTCATTGTTTGATAAGTGGACGAAAGCCGAAAAAACGCCGATACGTTTGAGAAACTACGAAATGTCATCCCTCCATCTGAAGAATTTAAGAACTGTTTGAGCCCACAAATCAAAGTTTAATTTAGATGAGAGAATGCCACCAAAAACATACCGAAGCAGCAAGAATCACTCCCGATTCAATACGAATTGACGGCATATAAAGCTCACGGTTCGTATTACCAGTTATTGAAAAGCCAAAGAAACCTATTACACCAAGAAGTGCAGAAAAATATCATGATGAAGACAAAAGTCAGGAAACTGGTCAACAGACAATATGACAATAAAAACAAACAGCCCAGAAGATATGAAGAAAACGAGAAACGACCAAGATGGAAAATAGAATGTAAGAGAAAGGGACATGCAAAAACAGAATGTTGGAAATTGCATGGACTACCAGAAAAGTACGATAGAAAAAAGGCCCACCGTAATCAACTTGTTCGTGAAACGAACTGTCCATCTTGAGACTTGAGCAGGAAAAATCCTTTTCCTACTAGTTTTTTTATGGTGTTCAGGTCAATGAGCATGATAGGTTATACTTCAGTCGACGAAAGTGAACAAACTAATTGAAGAAGGGAAGCAAAGCTTTTCACGCAAAGGGACGGTCTAGTTGGTTAATGATAAAGATTATTCATGATCTAGTTACAAGTATGGCGAGATACCGGAGCATTTCAATCATAATTAGTGAAAGACATAGTTCCAGTGTCACATGCTACTTACACGGAAATTATGTGTTCCACTTCTCCGCGGCGTCGGAGGATGTATCTCAGCTCCACTGCATAAGTTTGTACGTAAAAACCGAGATTAGTGGAAGGCTTAACCATCATAATTGGTTTAGTCGATCGAGAAGAAATTCCCCATTTGAAGGGATCGATTTGATTGTTGCAAACGACTTAGCTGGATGCAAAGTTCCAGGTACCACGTATGGATAACAGACATGAAAGAAATTGAAGCAAACGAAGGGAGAAATAAAAGATCATGAAGCGAAAGAGAATGAACTGAAAGAGATTGAACTAGCGAAAGAAAGTGAACAAACAGTATGGTGCCGTCACAAGATCCATGTAGTCAGAAAGCGAAATCAGAAAAAGAGAATGAAATTGATGAAACATTCGAAACGAATATAGATCGGGGTCAACTAATAAAAGAACAAGAAAGCGATGAAGAATTACAAAACATCTCCGCAGAACTGAACGAGAGTGATAAGAATGAGCGCATTTACTTTTACAAGCAAAATGGTATCCTATTTCGTTGCTGGAAACCAGATGAAAGAAGCCCACTATCCTGAAGAAACTTTGGCAAGAAAGTACATCAACATTCAAAATTGTAATACCTAAGTCATATCGGACAAAAAGCTTAAGCGTTGCACACGAAAACGTATTAAGTGGTCATCTCGGTGTACGCAAAACTCATTATCGAATATTGAAGCATTTTTACTGGCCGAAAATGTACAAAGATGTAGCTAACTTCTGTCGAACTTGTCATACATGTCAGATAGTTGGTATATATATATTCGTATGAAATGTACAGTGATAAAGAGAAAGAAAGTTAAACACAAAGATCAGTTTCACGAAGCCACGTGCGTAAGTCACGATCGACGGTCTTCAGGTCACCACACATTCCAATTACAGGACACATCAGGACGTGTTCACTAGTTTGAACGTCTCCGCATCCTGCAGGAATCACTTGAGGACAGACCGATCTTATGCATGAATGCAGCGAATCTGCCGTGTCCGGATCGGAGGCGATTCAGGAGGACCCACTGTCCTCTGGTGAGATCGGACCCGGGAGGATGGTAAGCCGGTTCGGATATGAAGCGCCGCAAGTCCGTGACTCGCCTGCGTCCATTTTCGTCTCCATTCATCCTGCAGCCCATGATTGGAATAGGTTGTTGATAGTGGGATAAGGCCGTTGTGTCCGTCTGGATAGAGGGTTTGCGTGAACTTAAGTCTTCCTTGATGGTCGGTTCGTTGGCGAAGAGCTTCTTATGCAGCAGGTGGTCACTGTCCGAAGCCTCTTTGGTGAAGTCGTATCGCGAGTCCTTTCGCGGCGGATGTCAGGAGGTTTCCAAATGCCACTCAGAATGGGAGGCAGGATGTCAATTGGTGTTACTGCGTATACAACCAGAGATTAGTCGCATAGTGTTCATTTAAGAGCGCCAAGTCTATTCTTCTGGGTGGGTGGTACTCTGCATCCAGAATTGGAAGAGCAATACTCCAGCGCTGGATTGAGTAGCACAGAGCAAGGGGCTGAGGTTCGAATTGCCACAGAGAACTCTCGCGCCCCAACGGCAACTAGCAGGGTGCTTAATATTGAATTACGGGCGTTGATCTTCGGCTGCGACTTGTTTAAGGTGTTGCCCGTACGTAAGTGATCGGTCTTAGCGTTATGCCGAGTACTCTCGGAGGAGATAACAGGTGAGATGGACTTTCCCTCGTAAATGGACGTTTTAACTTTTGTTGCCTGACAGTTCTTGAGATGAAAAAACACTGCATACTGTTTTTTCGGGCATTTAGTCTTTTGTCTCCATCATGAAAGTAACAAGTCAAGTATTTTTGTTGTGTGGTTTGGTTTGGTCAGGTCATTGCTAAGTGTCCGCTCGATTTCGGTAGTAACGTTTCCTTTAGTTAGTAGGGCTATGTCATCAGCGTAGATATACTTATGGCTAGTCGTAACAGGTAAGTCGTGAGTGTAGATGTTGAACAGCAATGGTGCAAGTACAGAGCCTTGTGGTAAGCCATTACGAAGAAAACGACGTCGAGATGACTGCCCACGGAGATTGACCACAAAGCTTCGTTGACTAACCAGTGTCATAATCATTTTCATAATCATAATCATAATCATCAAGATAGTTGGTAAACATCAGTTAGATCCTACGAAAGCGCCGTTAATTCCAATCCCTGCGTGCGAAGAACCATTCAGAAATATCATTATTGATTGTGTTGGACCTTTACCACGAACCAAAATGGGACATGAATATCTATTTACAATTATGTGTTCGTCAACCAGATTTCCCGAAGCTATCCCATTGAGAAGCATTAACGCCAAAAATATTTGTTCGGCTTTGATCAATTTCTTTACTATGGTGGGATTACCGAAAGTCATACGCTCAGATCAAGGCACGAACTTTACATCGAAGATATTTAGTCAAGTGATCAGAAGTACTTGGAGTAAAACAATATTTGTCTCAAACTGCTTATCATACCAGAATCTCAAGGTGCGTTAGAACGATTCCATCAAACATTGAAAGTTTATGATGAAAACTTAACTGTGAAGAACATCAAAAGGACTGGAACTTTAGGTATACCAATGCTATTATTTGCCATCCGCGAAACAGTTTCAAGATTCACATCGGATTTAGTCCATTTTGAATTAATTTACACGGTCATTAGAAGTATAGAGGATCCTTGAAGTTGGAATGAAAGAAAAATAATGCTCAGCGAAGAGAAGAAAAACACGAATTTGTTAGACTACTGTGTCTGAGATCAAAGAAAGACTCACTTGAGATACAAAAGTCTGCAAAGGCTAATCTAATAAATTCCAAAGTAAAATGAAGAAGCAATTTGACAGAAACACAAAAGAAAGAACTTTTCAGCAAGGTGAAAAAGTACTCTTATATATTGCCAATCTCGGAGATCCGATGAAGCCAGGTATCAAGGTCCTTATATGATACAAAAGAAAATAAGCCGAAGTCAACTATGTTATAAAACCTCCGGATAGAAGAAAGAAACAAAGAATGTGTCACATAAATATGCTCAAGAAAATATCACGACCGAGACGAAAGTCAACAATTGAGTCAAACCCCTCAGGTGCTGTGCCGGAGAGTCTGGTGTCAGCATCGCAACGAATTTGCCTGCACTGGGTGATATAAAAGAAAATTCTACAGGCACTTCGATCACTATGGATTGCGTCAGGGAGTCTGCATGGCAACATCGTTGACGAACTTGGCATCGCCGGGGTGAATGCAGAAGAGGAAGTCAATCTCATCATGCCAAGAATGAATAATTCAAAGATATTAGAAAATCTTGATAGCCATTTCCAGCATGTCGATTCCGAACAGAAAGAAAAGATAAAAGAAATAATTAAAGAGCACAAAGGAATATTTGCCGATCATCCGCAAATAACTGGCAAACATGATGTCGAATTATATGAAGAAAGGCCAATAAAACAGAGTCCGTACAGAATTGAAATCCAGAGAAGAGAGAAATTATGAAAAAGGAAGTAAAATATCTGAAAGATCATAACATAATAGAAAATACAACAGCAATTGGTAGTTCACCATGCATTTTGGTTACCAAAACCAGATAAAACTCATCTTTTGTAACCGATTATAGAAAAGTAAATGAATTGACAATCGCAGACAATTATCCCTTGCCGAATATCGAGACTTGCATTGAACAAGTAGAGATTCGAAAATAATCACAAGTTTGACTTATTGAAAGGATATTATCAAGTTCCTATAACAGAAAGAGCAAAACGAATTTCAGCCTTCGTCACCGAAGAGGGTTTATTTCAATACAAAGTTATGCCCTTCGGAATGAAAAATGCCGCATCAACATTTTAAAGATTAGCTAATAAAGTCATCGAAGATTTAGACAACTGCGCCGTATTGACGACATAATCATTTATATTAATGACTGGCCAGATCACTTGGAACAAATACGAAAATTATTCCAAAGAATCAGCGAGGCCGATTTAACAATCAACCTCAGCAAAAGTGAGATTGGGAAACAGTCGCCAAACTATTTAGGTTTTGAAATCGGATATGGGAAAATAAAACCTATTATGGCAAAAGTTCAAGCCGTTGTAAATTTTCCTGTACCTAACTCAAGAAAGGAACTAAGAAGATTCCTTGGTATGGCTGGGGTATTATAAGAAAATTTTGCAAAAATTACGCGGATGTTGTACACTCCTTTGACAAGCCTCACGAGCCCAAAAATAAAATATACTGTGGAGTAATGAATGCCAAGTAGCTTTCGAACAAGGTTCAAAACAATGTTGGCATCACCACCGATTTTATCAGTACCTACATTTGAAAAGCCATTCAAAATTATATGTCCGATGCTAGCGGCCTTGGTCTTGGTGCATTGTTGGCTCAAGATGATGAGGAAGAGAACGCCAGCATCCATTATCATATTATTCGAAGAAATTCAATCATAAACGAAAGAAATTACAGTACATTGAAAAAGAAGGCCTAGCTTTGGTTCAAAGTTTGAGATAACCACTTTGCGTATTTCCTCAAGGCCGCGAGCTTACTTTTGTTTACACAGATCACAATCCGTTAGTTTTCAATTAACAGAATGAAAATGACAATCAGACTTTTGAGATGGAGTCTGTTGTTACAGGAATATAATATTATCATTCAACATGTACCACGGAGAGATAACATCATAGCAGATCGTTTGTCGAGAAGTAAATAAAAATGTGATTATTTATTTTTTTTGGTGGGGCGTGTTGTGTGCTAGGCAGCTTGTCTTCTTGCTTTATTATGCATTTATTATGCATTTTTTAATTGTTTTGTGAGAGCAATCTCCTTCCATTGGTTAGAGCAATAACTTTTCCGCGGCATGCATTTCAAGTTCCAAGTCCAAACAAAAGTCCAACTTGTCAGCTATCTACGGTACACTATGACTGACAACAGACATGACAATGTCATCAGACAATGGATACCAAACAATTGGGTAAGCTTGACCGTGAGCGAAATCTTCCAGACGTAATTTTAACAACCGCGGCATGAACACACGCCCGCAAAACGCATTCTGGTCTCTCCAAGCCGAAGTTTGTCCGGCGAAGCCGTTGACGGCGGTGTTTTCAGCCTATCTTCTATGTTGCGAACTATCATCGAACTGCCTGCGGACGTGATCACCAACGGCTTGTGGTCCTGGAAGAATCTGGAGACCTCTGTTGTGCTGTGACTGTCTTATCACTGTGAACGTACCATACTGTCCTTGTTAAGGACCTGTTTGCACGCAATTATATTATTTTCACAATATAATTTATCCACATTTTTCAATTACATTTTCAATCATATGTTTTTGGGGAATATTAAGAAAAATAATAATCCCGTAACAAGTGTGCTTTAAAAGGTTCTCGAAAACTTAAATATCCCATGAATTTAATTGAAAGTGCTTTTCTTCGTGCATCAGAGGAGAGCACAAGTATCGGAGATCAAATAGTATAAGTATGGATAAATAATATGACGTTTATTACGCACATATAACGAACATCAAAGGTCACTACGCAATATGGATACTTACTCAGAAATTACTAATCACTCGATAACATCTGACCAATAGAATCAACTGGAATACACAAATAATTGAAACAGAACAAAACAACAAAGAACGGGCGTTGGTAAAAAGAAGCCATATGGACAAAAGATACCAACAGTGGCAATAAAGTGAAATTTACTCTGAGTGATGCCTGGAGCAATATCATTTCCCCAGGCAGTGAGTTTTGAGTCTTTTTCCCATCTTGCTGTAATATTTAGATATCTCCTACTCATGAAACCTTTTTGTCTTATTGTGCTATGTTTATCTTCACATTTCCTCAACACTCTATATCTCAATTCTCATACAAATTTCTGACTTTTCAGTGATTTTGAATTTCATATCCTGTTTGCTTTTTATCGTGAACATGCTTGTCCGAAGGACATCGAAATGCATCGACATTAAAAGTTGAACATTTTTCGATTAGTAAATTTTTGCTCTATCCTTTATTTTTTTTCGAACATTTTTTTTTTTAAATTTTTTCGCTAGCACAGAAAAACAACGCATGTAGCAGATTCAACTTTAATAGTGCGTGTGCCTCCCTCTAGCTCCAATACATTCAGTAATCCGAGATGGCATGGATTCACAAAGTTTCTGAATGAAGGATGTTTCAAGGAGAAGCCACTGCTCTGTCAGTCTTTCAGAGAGAATCTTCAGGGACACTGGTGGAAGTGAATAGCGGTCTCTCATTCGCGCCCTGAGCTCGTCCCAGACTTGTTCAATGGTGACAAGTCAGGTGAGCGTGCAGGCCAGTCAAGAGTTTGAATGTTCCATCTCCTTTCTGTGGCAATGACAGCCGAGGAGCGATGTGGTCTTGCGTTGTCGTCTTGGAAGACGAGATCCTCCACCTGACCACTGGGCAACAACAGGAAGCACAATTTCATTGAGATAGGCCCTACCTCCCCTCCAGTCAACGTGCCTTTTGATGATGACTGCTGTCGTTCGTCCGCCATGCCAAATGCCACCCCACAGCACAAACATTTCCACCGCCATATCTGTCGTGTTCTTTAATACAGCATGTAGGGCAAAGCGTTCACCTGTGAAGACGATGCACTCTAACACGACCGTCATTGAAATCCAGAGTGAATCTCGATTCATCGGTTCCACAAGACTTTCTGCATCACACCCGGCATACTCGTCTTCTGCGGTGCTCAAAAACAAAACTCAATGGAATTAGTGACACTGGTCGTCGCGATTGAATTCCAGCTTCTCGCAATCTTCGGTAAGCCGTTCGAACGCTACAGTCTATATTTGAGGCACTCTTCCAGTGTACGACTGGCTTTGGGACTGACACAAATCTATTCCTCTTTGCAGATAAAACTAGACGTGCGTCTGTCCTTTCTGCAGACTTTCTTGGTCGACCAGATCCCTTCTTCTTTTTAACATCTCCTTATGCTTTCCATCGACACCACCACATCCAAACAACGACTCTCGATAGTTGCAGCTGTTCGGCAACACTCGCACAACTTCTACCACAACGAATCATTCCAATAGCCATACCTCTGGTAGACTGATCGTGTGCAATTTTTTTTTACAAAAGCTGGATTTCAGTTCACGTTTATGTTCAATTTGTAAAAGCAATTGTGACAGCAGTATCGATATCAAAATTTGAAATTTAACCACCATAAGATCGTTCTCCATTCTCTAATGTGTTGAATGGTAATACATAGAAAGCGAGATATTGCATCATACCTGAGAAAAAAATGAAACAAACTTCAATTCAAGCCAATGATAGTTTGTTTCATTAATTATGTCAATGAGTATATATAGTATAAAAAGTAAAACAAAAATGGCAAGTGATAAAGATAAATCCAAAAACGTGGAAAGTCAAGGAAAATACTTAAGTGTATGCCGACCCGTTTCACTGTAAACCAAGTTTTCTCAAGGGCGTTCAATTTAATGAAAATCATATACAAAAAAATCATTGCATAATTCAAAAAATATTTAACATATCAGGCGGAGTCAATATCATAGCTGCAGAAAAGATAATCAAATGCTATGGATCACGATTGAGCATTTGGTTTGAAGATGTCTATACACTGCCTTTCTTTACTCTCTCTGTAATATCTGTCACAATTAGCTTGAAGTTTCAAGATGGAACTAGTGTATGTTAAAAGGTTGGTCCATAATTTTTGGAACACACATGAATATGACGACTAACATGCACAAATACGATATTTCTCATCCGTTACCTGTTACCGATGAACTCTGGTCCTGGCCCGTAGAGTGTCTCCCGTTTGCCCAACGTATAGAGCACGACAACCCTTGCATACCATGACATAGATGCAGGGGCGTGCGCCAGCGGGTGTCAGAGGGTGTCGAACAGGTCGACACCCCGTCGGGGAAATCGGACTAAAATGCTATCGGGGAATTTGAGAGAAAATGCATGGCACTCTAAGTTGCCTATAGCTCAGTTTCCCCGACAAGATTAGCGATTCCCGGCAAGATCATCAATTTCCCCGACATACGACTGATTTCAATTAGTTGTCAAGTCTAAAAATAATATATATTCTTAGAATCTTTTATAGATTGCAATTGATCCATAAGCCACTTGTTTTGCATAAAATCAGTAGTATGATAAAATCTTATATTAAGAGAAATGTCCGGGATTTCTTCTTATTTTACTTGTTGAGATTTCAATCGGGAAATTCTGGACTGGAAATGTTCGAATGAAGCTTGTTGCTGCCCAAGAAACTTGATTTAATTATTCTTGGCCAGTATCTGGCTGTCATATGAACCCCTTTACCTAGTTCGGTCTCTCTGAACCGACCGCAAAAATTTAGTATGCTTGTTTGCACACATCATTATATTTTATTGCATGTTTTTTATAGGATTTGGGCTGAAAACGCCGGGGAGGAAATATGACTCCAGACAAATGGACTGACTCTGTAGTCTATCAGAAAGCTCAGGTGAGTAAATAACTTTCTGCAACGTCTAAAGAGCTAAAATAAGTCTGTACGGTCGATACAGGCTTCACAGTCTTTAGTTCTCCCTTCTGACCTAGGATTGATTGATTTGTCATACAGCGAAGTTTAGATTTAATCAGCATTAAGCTTTATTGTACATGATTAGTATTATAGGAAGTTGGCGAAGTTAACTGTCCGAAGATTGGCCCTTATCTATATTTTATCAGTATATTAACTCATTTAATCACAGTTTTTCAGGTAGAAGTTACGAATAATATCTAATTAATAACCGTTTAAAGAATTTTGAAACAAATAATAAAATTATCTTTATTTTTACTATGTTCTCAACAGCTGATAATTTGATGTATACCCTACAGTACTTCTGTTATGTATTAACAAAAATCCGTTCGATAAGATCGTTGGTAGCGAAAACATCAATGCTAATGGGGGGTAAAGTTGTTTTCTTGCACCGTCAATCAAATCTGAAAACTTTAATGCGTGGTAAAAGGTGTGCCGTGTGAGGAATTCGAAACATAGATCGCTGGATCTACTTGCAAGGAAAAACCTGACGACCTTAATTTCATGTACGCGTAAGTGTGTCGTCTACATTATTAATCAAAATACATAGATGTAATTGACTAATCATTTCAATTTCATACTTTATAAATTGCAAACAATCAAAACAAACCTATACAACTTTGTAAAAAAATAATCGGTGATATGCGCATATTTCTATGTCATTCTAGCCAAAATCTAAGCAAGTGCTGTACCCGTTTCATAGCAGTTCAATGTTTTGTTTCTAATAGTTTGTTGTTTACCCGAGTATTGTTTTTGACCACAATTTGAACGAGTATTTTTTCATGCTGTTTTTGTCAATCAGAGAGACAGTTACTTTAAGTACTTCATGTCATGAATAATGATATGCAAATTGACTTATCTTACAACCGAATCAGGAATACCTTATTAGACGTTATTTGTTGTTGACAATTTTACATTGAAGGTAGAAATCCTTGTTTTAACCTTTATCCAAAACCATCCAATTTTATCCTTATGCGCATTTGTGCACATTTTTTGGTTATAGTCAATTATTTCAATTTTCCACTAATAGATCATGTTGTTTTTTACAAATCATATTGTTCTTTATTTTATTTGATTAAACATTTTCATACTGTTTGTTTAACTACTCGTAAGTCAATCATATAATGCATTCAAATAAAGCCCATTTGATGATTTTGCCCGCTATGTAGGCCTGATTTCAACACATTTTTGATAGTCGTTCGCATGATTAAGAGGCTCGATAGTTAGGTCATTCGGTTAAATTGCATACTATCAATTTCGCATGTAAACCACCGTAGCCTACTATTTTCGTATTTCTACTACGCATGTTTAAGCTTCACGTAAGCCAATATTGGCAATGGATATAGGCTAGGGATTGACCCCTATCATCAGACTTAGGAAATTAAGATATCAGCGTGTTATGGCCTAATATAGCATCTTATGCTCGATACTATCCTGCAGCGAACATGTCCTTTGTGAGCATGAATAGCTACTGCATAGCATATATGCCAACTTAATCAGGAAGTAGGCTTAATATGCAGGTAGGGAGCTACAAGGAAAAATAGGAGAGGAAGGGATCGAGATAAACAGGACAAAACCACACTGCGAGAAAGATAGGAAAGAACAAAGGAATAAGGAGGTGCTAAGGCGAAGACTAGTGAAGAAATTTTTAAGTTTTACTGCTTTGTCGGGAGGTCAGGTACTCGATACAACCCTGGGGGGGCCGCGGGAATCACGACCACCTCTCGGGGAAAAACCACCCTGGCGCCGCCCCTGCATAGATGACGTCTTTCGAGTTGCAAGTCCATGTGTTTGATGTTAAAAGTCGTTCTTCATTTCCAAATTTGGTAATTAAAATGCTTTGCCTTTATTAAATGGTCGCACCTAGCACCTGATTGACCACACTTTGCTACACCTGTTAAAACTGTTCGATTATTTTTTCGATAGCATGTCAAAAAGGAAGACGATGTCGATACTAAGGTCTGATCGATATTCTATTCTCTAAAATGATCGGAATCCTCAACTTGAAAAAAAAGGAGAATCAAATCTTCGAAAAAGTTAAATTGTTAGGATTATAGGTTTGAACATTATGAAATGATTTTTCTGTCATCTTGTCTTGAACTTCAGCTGAGTTTTAGTAAAAGAGGGATTTTTGCTAGTAGACTTGCAATCTTCAATCATGATTTGTCAGGATAACCCAAATTTTCAGCCTATTATGCAATTTCTGTCTAAACCTCATTTCTTTAGGGTTATCTTTCATTTGAGACAATACCTTACAAGATGCGGTTCGGATAACGCGTATGGGAATATTGCGTTTCACATGTCCTCGGATTGATGAATCAAAGAGGCACATACGCATGGCTATTCCGTTGCTTGAACAGAAAATATCTGTTTCCAATTTTTTATCATCTTTACTAAAACAACGATACATCAATAAAATGAGAGGGCAATTTGTCCGGTTCCGATTTTGATAGTAAACATGAATGTCGATTATCGCAAAGAGTTTAGAAAAGAAGTGAAACTCTATTAACATCCCCAAAATTGTTGTTCCGGATTATAAAGCAATCGTCTAAGTATCTTAACCAAGAGTGACAAAATGTTTCGAGAATTAGATGGAGAAAGTATTTGTCTAGAGAAAGCGGAATAAATCTTTTCTCTTCTATGAAGCCCATTACGAAGGCAGACATATGTCGTGCAATCTTTGTACCACATTGCTGTGCCCAATTTGCAAAATACGTGCTACATTTCAAAGGAGCGAAATAGTTGTTATTTCAAGATTATTATTTATCTCCTCTAGTTAATAAACCCTTGTGGAAATCTTTCTTTCGGATCAGCTCCCTAAATCTATCTAATCCCAGAAGTCAAATAGCTGTCTCAGTTTCCTAAATCGAATTTGATAATTGGTGGTAGCGATGTTAGCATCCGCGAAGGATGCCGATGAATGTCCCATACATCTGGTGTTTCCTTAAGAAGTAAATTTTCACGCGACAAGCGATAATCAAATGTTTCTTTACAATAGACTTTTGCATAAGTAAGAACTACTGGTTTTAGCGGAGCTCGTTCCAGAAAAAAACTACAAACGGGAACAGTCGACGCGTTGATGACTGCGCCTACACAATTGGGGGGCGCACAAATTTTTTTGAGTCATTTGGAATAGCCCGCGTAATTTTAAATCTAACCAACCTATCATAAACCTATTTTTGCTAGCGACAAAAAACCTAATAGCTTGTGAATTCTTGGTAGACCATAACACAATGGTAGAGCATTCGGATGAAATTTATATAAAAATTCACGCTTCTTGTTTTCGTCTCAACGAACTAACTAAATTTCTTACAATGAAATTTTGATCCCTTATTTATCTTGTGCGTAGAAGGTTCATATTTTTTTTAATACAGCTCATAAGTTTGCCTTTTATTTAAATGTTCCTTTAAACATGCATTTTCCTGTAGTCATGCGTAAATCCTTGAAAGAACAAAGGCTCCTCCTTTAATCTGCATTAATTATGTGCAAATCACTGTCTTTTTTCAACGCATCTAGGGCTTTCCGCTCTTCATATGACAGGATTTACTTGTCGACATTTTTTCCAATCAACGTTGTTCTTAAGGAGCTAGCATTATCACTAGCATGATATCAATACAATGATCAGGATTATTATTTAGACCTTTAGAAGGCAGGAAGTTAGACGGACTTTGAGCTTAACGAGATTACAGTCCCGTATCGTAAGTTGCCAGCGTTGTTATCTACTATGAAAAAAAAATCAACTAAGCCTTATACGTCTGCAAAAACTTAAGGAATCAGAATGAATTACCTGGAAGAATTCTTAGTGGTACAATGGAAGAAATTTGCAGCCTCTAGATTAACAAAAGCTATTAGATGCAGAACTAATATCCTTTCTTGAGAAAATTTCACGGATTTTTACATTACTTTTAGGCATAAAAAATGATGTTTGATTGAGGTTTAAATTCGTGATCATAACGGAAAATTTGCGATTATAAGTCATCCGATTGGTCATATCGATGGTCAGCATACAGATCAGCCGGCTTTCTATGTACATCCCACCTAACCAGATGGTTTTGTGCATACAACGCAACGCACGAACTTAGCTATTTGCATTCGTGCGTGCAAAGTTCAAATTTTTGAAACTCCGAGCATCTAACCGAAACTAGGATTCTGGCATATTATTTTCATTAATTGTAGATGTCTGGAGTCGCGATGATCGATTTATCGGCATCTGAGTTACTGATTCTCTACAATAGGAGGTATACTACCATGGAGATTCCTATATAGAAATACTATAATTGACTAGCCTATGCCTACTATATACTCATACTATATTATAAATCCATGCCAGTGACTTTGGAAGAGCTTGATACTAAATGACGGCGAATGTTCATCTGGCGATAAAACCATGGAAAAAAAAGGGTTGGCTCAAGCCAATTCATTTCATATTGTAAAAAGACCCAATATAAAATCAGAATCCAGCTGACATGTATTCGTGGTACGATACTTAATACGCCTGCCCAGTCTTGAAGAGAAATTGGTGCGAAAGAATCTGTGCATTGTGCATGTACATTATTTCACATACCAAGCATCGATGGTAACGATTTCAAATAAATTGTGACTTTCTATATTCAGCTGATTTTCCTAATTCACCCCCCCCAACACTATCTAAAACATCTTCCTTTATATACATGGTGCGGACTTTATTCGAGAAAATTCAAGAAGCAATGAAGCGATATAACATGTGTGGATTCGCCTTGAATTGCTCAACTTTCATTAAACCCATTTAACGCCTGGTGGCATAAAAATATGCCACTAAAAACATTTTTGAGCTCTTAAAGTCGTGTATTTGAGGTTATAATAAGGCTTTTCGTAATTTCATTATTATATTTTAAAATCATATTCAAATTTGTGAACAAATAGCATGCCTCATTCTTGTTTAAATTATTTTTTTCCGCCCTCGAAAATTCAATTTCATTTTATTGCTAAAATGGTGTATGTGGGAATTCAGCCAAACGAAGATAAAACAAGAAAGTCACCAAATTTTCAAATGTCAAATCCTTTAACATACTTCTAGCGTAGATCAGTAACCTGAGATTGGTGTATTGAGAAGGACGTTCAATGGTAAGAATGACTGTGTTTGACTTACTATCTATAGTATTAGATATATCACTTTTCTTTCCTACTGGCATAGTTTATATGCCACCACAGGCAGAAACCTGCTGCTAATTCATGAACTAATCGAAAGACAGTGGTCTTAACCACTCTTTAGGTGAAATAATGGTTCACAATGCATTGACTTATCTCTTAATTCTTAGTTTCAGTCAACGCAAGATGTAGAAGAACTTCATTAATTTTTCGTGTCATTTATAGCGAGGTTCGCGCGCGAAACCGGGTAACGCATATTTAGAATAAAAATAATGAAATATTGAGTTTCATTGCACTATATGCAAGAATTTATCTCTAATTAGTGGTTGAAATAAGAGATGCTATATTCAATTTTGATTGGATAAAATGGAAAGTCTCAAAATGTTTTATACCGTCAATAGTATTGTAAAATATCTGACATTTAATCCATGTTTACTCAGCTACATAGATGCGTAAAAATGTAGAGATATCCCGGTTTCGATGCACAGTCAACAAACTGTCAGAGAATCGGCCGTTTTGTTACACACAGTACTGTCGATCCTAACCGCCTCATTCTATGTGATGCTCGGAATTTTTATTTTATCCGGTTATAACCGTGTACCCTGTCGCAGGATGGATTGGGAAATGCAGGCGGACTGTCACAACAACCTTATATTTAACACACATTTTTATATTTTTTTCACAACAACCTTTTATATTAGGCGAAATAGTCAAATATCTTCATTTCCAAGACAATACCCAACTTTATCAGAATGATAGACTTACGAAAATGCGACCTTTGCTGAACTGAATTGTCTGAATAAAAAAATTTGCTGATCTTGCTCCAGTCGAACAAAATGTTTGCGGTGTCGAAAGCATGATGACATACTAATGGCAACAGTCTTCTTTGCAAGCAGTTTGTAAAAGGAAAACCCGCAGTAAGAATAACGGATACAAGTGCCTGGTGTCTAAAACTATCGCGACGGGCTAACATGTTTGCAATTTGACATATATCAAGGAAGAAATGCAGATATCAATGCAGAATACGATAACGCCCTGAGCAAATGTGGAAGTCTCGTTTGACTTGACACCTTGATCGTTGTTAGCGCCGCCACAGGTTACAAGATTTGCCACTGACATTTTAAATGGACAACCTATTTACTAGCATGGCATTGGACATTCAAGTGACTACCAGAAATTACGCGCTCTTTAGAACAAGTCCGGAGAATCGAATTCCGAAATCATGTCCACGCTAAGACCTTTCGAAAAAGAATTGAAGTAGGAACAGCGACTCGTAAAACAACCAGCGTTCGTTCCTTGGAAAGAAGCAGAGAAATCGTCGTCGTAAATGAGTGGCTACCTCTATTTGTTCAGTGCAATCAAATTTTTTCACGCGTGATTTCTCTATTGATGTCAGCTAACTTGGAAAATCGAGAACAGATGAAAAACATGAGATCAGGATTAAAGGATTGCGAGGTACTACACTTAAATTCAGTTCATGAATGTACTCGCATAGGAGATTTTCCAGTTGAACGACCGAATGAGCCATCGGATTTGTACAAACCAACAATAGGAACGGACCGACCGAATGACAAAAATACGTAGATATCGAATCACTATCAAATCAAGAAGTGGTACTGGGTCAATCACGACGTGGGCGCTTGGTCCCAATATCCTATACGCTTGGATGTTTGCATTGTATGTCTGGATCGAACATTAGGGTCTAGCGAGATTGTCTAAGGAATATTGGAGCTTTCAGCGCTCCTAATAGGTTTGGGAAAGTCCCTCCCGCATCAGGTATAACAGATGGAGGCACGAAAAACCGCAGCAAAACGATTCAGAAATACGGTTCGATTCGACCAAACGGCACTTTCTTACGAAGTCATTCTAAAGCAACCAAGTCAGATGATGACACGTCTCACGTGTTGCTCAGGTAGACGAACGACGATTTGGTGAAAGTGACAGAAGTCTGGAGTTCACTGCACATTGTTTTCTGCACCATAGGGAACACAACACAAACTGAGTTTTAATTCTCTTGACTAACCTCGTCACATGTTCTTATTAAAAATGATTGCTGTCGCGATATGATATCGTAATACCTTTGAGGCCATAAATTACAACCAGAAAAACAATTTTCTGTTTTAATATCACCTATTGATACTGAATATTTTTTTCATTGCAAAGTCCATCATTTATACATAATTGCGCTCGTCAAAGATCACTCTACAAAAAATGTTCTAAACGTGTGATCGTTTCTGTACTGCAGTCTTCTTGTCGTTTATCTGTATGGATCTCGTAGTGTTCTAATCCGCGCCTCTGTGATAAAATCTTTATATCGTTTGGCATCCTCGTGATTCCCGCATATCCTCTGTTTTCTCGATTATCTTTGCACACAGTGCTCTTGGCGTTACCTAGTCTGAATGGGGAGATATTCTAGCGAGACAAAGACACTTCGACTGATGTTGTTCATCTTGCAATCCGTTGTCACTTCGGCAAACAAAATCTCATCTCGCATCAGTTCAAGTCGTGCGTAGCGGTTTTCTGGTACATCTCAAGCGATTGATCAGACTGTTTTATCATTGTCATTGTGCCAATCGCCTTCTGTGGCCTTTTGTTGGAACCCTGCTGCCTTTGATTGGAAAGTCTGGGGTTCAAGTCTCTTTACGTTTTTGTCTGTTGCTTAAGTGGCAATGTCTCACAAACAAACATACATTTGCTTTCGGATGATGATTGCTGAAAGAAACAAGAATTCTATCATAAGCATGAACTGATAAACCAGTGCTTCTACAACCAGGAAGAAAGAAACTTGATTCAATGTATGCGATTAAACTATGAGCACTTCAACTCAGTCTTTAGAGCTAGAGACAAAACGCAAAATACCAAATGAAGATATTTGGAATGCATTCGTCAGCGACTAATCGTAGAAACTAACGAAAGTTTTCAGTGAGTCCCCGAAAATATTACAGTTTCTTTAATGGA
>CAJQUW010010540.1:0-75000 GCA_907163375.1 Prostheceraeus crozeri
GAAGTTGATAATCAGCAGAGTTATTTATATTTACCTGATTCATTTTTACACTGTGAATATTCTTTATATAGTGATGCTAATTTTACAACACCATTACCAATACCGATAATATTACACTAGAGAATAATTTTTTCCCAAGTTTATTTACACAAATGCGTTTAGATGTTGCAACTCAAAATATAGAAACAATAAGTGATTCTCCAGGTGTAATTGATACATGCTTAGATTTGTAACAATTGGTGAAAATAATAAAAAGTATGAAATCGAAGGTTGGTTTTCCTGATACTAATGATGGTTATAATTGTTGATGATTTAACTCACGCTGGAACAGATGCAGCAGAATTGCGAAAGATGTAGAAAATATTGCAAAACATTTAAATAAAACAAATAATGAAGCATATAAAGAAAGACGTGAATTTAACAAGAAAAGTAAACAGACAGTTAATTGGTCATTGTCTCCATTATTCGGATATTTAGATTATGATAAAATATCATATCAATTAAAATTTAAATTAATAATTCATCGTACATTAAATAATGAATTAATCTTTTTTGGTAAGACTGGAAAAAAAGCATATTTAAAAATTGATAGACTTGAATGGTGGATTAAGCATATTACTCCTAGTTTAGAGATTGAAACAGCTATTGCAAAAAGATTAAATACTAACAAACCAATTCCAGTAAATTTTCTAAAGAGAACTGCTAGTTCAGTAACTTTTTCCGAACAAAGATTTAACTGGCATTTTACTAGAACTGCGAATACTCCAAGATATTTATTACTAACATTTCAAAGAAATAATTCTCCAAGTTTTGATAAGAACAATCATATTTTTCATATTAATACAATTCGAAGTTTACAAGTTTCATTAAATCAAACTCGATATCCAATTGATCCATTAAGATTCGATGATACCAATAATCAATTTATGGAAGGATATGATTCTTATAGAAATCTTTGTATAGAATTTGGAGTTGAACCACAATTAACTCCTGGAGATTGGAGACATTTATATCCAATTTCTGTTTCGATTTAAGTGCACAATCTGAAGATATTATTAAAAATGGTTGTGATGTAACAATTAATATTGAAAAGAAAGATTCCACAACTTCATTGATGGCTTATGGTTCATTGCTAGAAGATGTAAAATATTCTATTGAAGTTCTTAATGGGAAGATGGTTAGGATCGGCTAAAGCCAGAGGAGCTTCGCTCCGATAGGTTAAAACCCAAGACTTAGTCGATTAATTAATTTTTTTCATAACAAGAATAGATTAAAATTTTTGTTAACTTAAAAATTCTTAACTAAAAATTTTTTCATAACTAGAATAGATTAAAAAAAATCTTAACTTAAAATTTTTTCATAACTAGAATAGATTTAAATTTTTGATAACTTAAAATTTTTTTATTAAAAATGTCGCAAGCGAAAAGTAATATTAATAATAAAACTGTTGAATTAAAATTACGTAATATTGTTGACAAAAATACCCCTAAAACTATTACGATTAATAAAAAAAAGTATTACATAAGTAAACCAATGATAGAGAATATTCAATTACAAGAAGAAAAGAATGGTGGGATTCTCCCATTAATTCCACTAATAATAGGTGGCATAGCAGCTGCAGGAAGTGTTGCAGGTGGGACAGCTGGTATTGTCCAAGCAGTAAATAAAAATAAATCAGAGAAGGCAGCTTTAGAAGAACAAAAACGACATAATAGAGAGTTAGAGAAAGTTGCTAGGGGTGACGGAATATTAGATAATTTTATTAGTAAATTTAAATTATTTGATGAAGGAAAACGAGTTCTTAAAAATATTCTCCACAATGTTGATGATTTAATTGAAATTAAAGAAACTAAGGATGGTTCTGGAATATATCTAAGTCCTAGTATGATTCGGTAATAACCTCAGGACCTTTGGTTCTTTTCGGTAAAACAATTTTTTTATCTTTTAAAATGAATTCTACAAATTCCGAAAATTTAACTAAATTAAAAATTTCTAATTTAGATTTATTGAATTATCTATTAAACAAAAATAAAAACTCAAACTGTCAGCATATTGGAGGTGACAAGAACAAAGTTCCATACCACTTCGGTGGTGATGTACAAAAAACATTAGAAAACTTTCCTGGATTTATTTGGAGTAAATATTCGAAAGAAAAACATCTTCCTGGTCATTCATATACTGGGACAGGAACTCGATTAGATATAAGACTAGATGAGAATAATAATCCGAAACCAGGTGAAGAACCAATAAATAGAGTAGATGCCGCAGCTTACAGGCATGATTTAGCTTATCGAAATCATGATCTAAGTTCTCGACATGCAGCTGATAAGAAAATGATTCAAGAATTAGATAGTATTCAAAATCCTTCCTTTAGAGAAAGAATTGAAAGAATGTTTGTTAAGAAAGCTTTACAAGCTAAAATATTATTCGGTCAGGGTTTAAATGAAACGACAGCAAATGAAACGACAGCAAAGCTGTCTGAGAGCAACGCTCGAACTAATAACTCTGAGAGCAACGCTCGAACTAATAACTCTGAGAGCAACGCTCGAACCTACGCGTCTGAAATTCATAAAGAAAATAGAAGGCCTAAATATTTATTAAAAGTAAAAGTATTTAATAAAGATGATATTTGGAGTGCTGATCTTATTCATATGCCGAATGAAAGGGACTACAAATCTGCATTGACAGTTATAGATTTATATACACGATACGCTTGGGTAAAACCTTTAAAAAATAAAAGTGGTCTATCAGTTAAATATGCGTTTGAAGAAATCTTTAAAGAAAGTAATAGAAAGCCAAAAAAATTGTTTGTTGATAAAGGGTCGGAATTTTATAACCGATACGTTCAGCCAGTATTTGAAACTGTTTATTCAACTGAAAACGCTGGGAAGGCCGTAGTGATAGAAAGATTCAATCGGACGTTAAAAAATAAAATTTTCAAGAAATTTACTCAGCAAGGAAATCAGAAATGGTTAAAAATATTACCAGGAATTGTAGAGCAGTACAATAATAAAGTTCATTCAGGTATTGAAGAAACCCCAAAGAATGCTTCTGACGACCCTGATTTAATACGAAAGAAAATATTCGAGAATAATTATTCGAATGAGAGTAATCCGAATTTGCAGAAACTTAAGCCGAAATTTAAAATTGGAGATAGAGTTAGAATATTTAAATATAAGAATAAATTTGAAAAAGGCTTTGTTGGTTATTGGACTAAAGAAATATTTGAAATTTCTAAAATAAATCAAAGTTATCCGATTACTTATGAAATTAAAGATTTAGATAATGAGGATATCAGAGGCCGTTTTTATCAAAATGAATTACAGAAAACAGAGCTTTAACCTTTAGGTGGCGCTTTAGCTAGCTTCGCTTAAGTTATAGATTGTTTAACTCTAACATAATATCTAGAAATGGTACTCCTTTTTGTAATTTGTACAAAACGTATAAACATAATTGTCCACAATAGGTAGTGCCTGTTGTTTGAATTTGAAACGTATTGCATGTTCCCGTTCCAAGTAATTCTTTTACTTCATTTTTAGGGGGCAAACCGTATGAATCGAACCAATAGTTCTCAGCCTCCGGGCGATCAAAATAATAGTTTTGCTGATGATTTTTAACGCCTGCTGACCAATGTACACCTTTTTCATTTGACGTATGAAGATTTGTTATGAAATTTACAGTTATTGATGGAACTTTATTCCGGGAACTGAAGGTTCCTGTTGGCCTATTTTTTAGGAATTGTAATTCATCTCTCATCAATATGTGAAAATTCTTTATTCCCAATTGATTAGCAATCTTATTTAAATCGAAATTCGTTGTTGTCTGTGTTCCATATAATTTCAAAAACTCATTTATGTTGCTCATTTTATAATAAAAAAATTTCTTAAGGGACCCCTAGAAGACAGGGGGGGTATTGATTTAAAACTGTTCTCTAATGATGTCTTTCCTTACTACTTAGTCAGAAGGGGGTATTGATTTAAAACATTTTTATAATGATGACTTTCCTTACTACTTGGGGGGGTATTGATTTAAAACTGGTCTCTAATGATGTCTTTCTTTACTACTTATTCGATTTTGAAATTATTTAATTTAATCTAAATTTAAACGTTACATTGTTGCATTGTGTTAGTGTTTAACTACATAGAGTTGGTGTTTCGCTCATCTTTTAACAATAGTAATTCATTACTCATCAATATGTGAAAATTCTTTACTCCCAATTGCTTAGCAATCTCATTTAAATCGAAATTTAATGTGGTTT
This sequence comes from Prostheceraeus crozeri, assembly GCA_907163375.1. Classification (NCBI taxonomy): domain Eukaryota; kingdom Metazoa; phylum Platyhelminthes; order Polycladida; family Euryleptidae; genus Prostheceraeus; species Prostheceraeus crozeri. The sequence goes on from CAJQUW010010540.1 coordinate 4,259, forward strand.
TGTTTGCTGTATATTTTTTGGAACTCAGTCATGTTATTAACCTGAGGACATATATCACCTATATTACTCAGTCCCACAGAAGGAGATAAGTGACGTGTAGCTGACGGATTTTCACCATTCATTTTAAATGAAATAAAAATGTATAACTTGCTGACACGGTGTGATGATTTACTAAAATAATACAACAAATTCAATAGCACTTTTGGAGATGATTTACTAAAATAATACAACAAATTCAATAGCACTTTGGGAGATGAAACAATAATAGCATCAAATAAATCACTATTTCCCTTGAAGAATGAATTCAGTTTTCTCCTGATGGTGGTGCATGTGAGGGCGTCGCATGTGTTGGTTGTTGCGCTGTGCGTTCTTCCTCCATTTGTAAAAGAACCTGCTCATAACTTGGTGGATTAAATGGACGTTGGACGATGGACGATGGTCGTTGGCGAGTTTCTTCAATTAAAACTTCATCTTCCTCTTGCAATAAAGTTCTTTGCAATGAAATGTACGCCTGCTGTCTGCGTTCTATTAAGTTCAATATTCTTTTATCAATTGCATAATTGACATGTGAGTCACCCAGATTATGAAAAATGTCATTCATATTTATGTGAGAAAATATTTTACTCCGTGGTTGGAGTCTGGCTATCTGTCTTGTTACGTCAGTAAGTCTCTGCTTTTTCATTTCCAACCGTAAATCGCGTTCTTGATTTCCTACCATTGTAAAATAACAGCACAAACAGACAACTGCAATTTTCAATGTAACTGGTTTGCAAGAAAGTGAATTCAATAAACTGCACACCCTTTTAAAGTAACGTCCTTCAAGCGCAAATACAACGTTAATTTTCCCTTCAATGCGGGTTGTGAAATTCCATTTCCACTATGGGAACAAAAGAACAAGTACAATCTAAAGACAATGGACATATGAGAGAGAGAGGATGAATTAATGAATGAGAATTTCTCTTCGTTTTGGTTTCCATAACAATCATTCATGCGACATTGCTTGAATGGAAAAATACACCAACTGTCGCGCCGATGTCAGAAAGTTTGTCGATAAAGCTGTCGACATGGCGCGACAGTTGGTGTATTTTTCCATTAGCGTTCAAGGTCATTCTATTAAAAGCATATGGGAATTATTCTCATTGAAGACAAGCAATTGTTTTAAAGAATGCATGTCATTGTGAATACAATATTCCTGTAACAGACAGGAACGAGAGAGAGAGAGAAAGAAAGAAAGAAGACACGCTGCTCCGTAAAAGTTTAATTGAGATAACGAAGGATATATTCTTGCGGTTCCTTCCACTTTTGTTTCTTCCATTTCTGAAGTTCCTTCCATTTTTGTTCCTTCCATTTCTGAAGTTCCTTCCACTTTTGTTTCATCCATTTTTAAAGAAATATTTTTAGTCACATGATATATTTTAAAAACCTGAAAGATGGATAAAATTCATGAATTTGAAATTCTCAACTTTTATGATTTTCGGTGTCCGGTTTTACATGACCTGGAACGGTCATGATTTAAGCAATGAAAATCGAACCGAAGGTTCTAGGGCTTCGCCCGATTGTAATTCTCAAATTTTGAAATTCTCAACTTTTATGATTTTCGGTGTCCTAGAACGGTCATGATTTAAGCAATGAAAAATGTCATAATCACAAATTTGAGATTTTGAAAAATTTGAAAAACTGGGTATTTTTAAAAACGCCCAAATCGGAGCGAAGCTCCTCTGGCTTTAGCCGATTTATGAATTTAGGTCTTCATAACCTGAAAAAGGGTTCAAATTCATGAATTTATGTTGTTTTTAAAAAGTACCATTTTTGAAAAAATGGTACTTTTTGAAAGGACTAAATTCATGAATTCAGGTCTTTAAAACCTGAAAAAGGGACTAAATTCATGAATTTATGTCGTTTTTAAAGATACTATTTTTTTGAATTTTATGGTGGCCTGGAACGGTCTTTTATCCATTACTGTATTGTTCCAACGATTGATGTTTGCTTGTCGGTCAAATATTGAACCAGTGACAGTGAGGTGAAAAAGTTGTCTGTGCATACATTATAGCCATGGTGCAGCAGCGGTTGCATCAAGCGAGCAACGACGTCTTCGCCAAGAGGCTTCCCGTCTCTCGATTGCTTTTCTTGGGCCCCTAAGTATGGAAGTATGTTACACACGTATTTCGAATCCACCTCCGCCAGCACCCAGAACTTCAGCCCATATTTATCAGGCTTGTTAGGCATGAATGTGATCATTTTGCACCTAGTCTTCAGTGGCAACAACTGCTCGTCGACTGTTAAATTGAAATTTGGTGTGTATGACTCGGCGCAACTAGTGCGGAAATTTTCAAAAACCTCCCGGATAAGTGCAAACTTGTCGGACTCGACTCTCGATCGTCGTGTTGTTTTCTTGTCAAATCGAAGATATTTGAGAATTTTGTAAAATCGATTACGTGACATTGTTTCTCGAAGCAACTGCGGGCCATATTTTTCACTCCAAAGGAAGGAAACCGGGTGAGTTTTGCCATAAATGCCTCGAGCATATTGTACAGCAATAAAAGACTCCAGTTCATCCACGTCAATGTTGAAATCAATGTCACCACTAAGTGACGCCATTTCCCTTGTACATTCAACTATATGAATTAGAGTCCTCCGGTCAATGATCTTCCGCCATGCATCGTAAGCCGAACGAATCGGATAATTACCGGGACCATGTCTTGCTGTGAAAAACATTATGAGATGCAGCTCTGCCAACCATCGATGTAGTCATGGGAACCCACGTTGTGCCATCTGGAGACTTGAAAATCGATGTGGAAGGTGCAGAGTCTTCGACTTCTTCCTCACTATCATCACCAGAGCTGTCAACTGTCAAGGAAGTAGCCACATGTACATCACCAGTTGAACCAGGGGCATACACAGGATCTCCGTCTTCGCTATCACAATCACTGCCCGAGGCTTCCGATGCCAAGTCCATCAAACGCTGATAAGCATGTTCGGCAGCATATCTCCTCTTCATCGTAATTTACTAACTCGAAAAGATTTAAGGAAAATTATCATAAGACGAAGACAATGTGTCATAGTCAGGTTATGTAAATTCATGTGCATGTATTTCTACAATTTTGAAATTATCATGTTGAACGGATATTTCACTAATTATTCACTAACTGCTCAAATAGCAACCCATCAATGTAAGTATGACATCCAAACAATTCAAATGATTGGTATCAATATAACAAGTGCTCGCTGTGAAAGCCTGGATACTTGTCAGTAACACTTTCCATGTTTGCCACTTAGACTACTAATAATTCCAAAAGCAGTAGTCCACTGGTGTCAAATTTGACACCTCGGTAAAAATAGGTGTACAAGTTTGCCAGCAAAAATCTGTTTGAGTACAGTGGATCAAAATACGTTATCTGGTTACTCAAAATGAAATAAATAATTGTCACAAGAGGAAAAATGCCACTGACTAGTTAAACATGCATAACTCATGGGTAGAAAATTGGATGGTGTCAAATTCGACACCATGGAAATTCTAGTGTTAACCAGCTCATCAGCGATTATATTGAAGAATCACGTCACAGTACCTAGTTATTTCAATACTTAAATCAAAGACTGCATAAATTAATACATTGATCGTCTCCGTTACCGCTGTTTTGAACTCCAGATCCAAGCGAATACTATGAGAAACGTTAGTTTGACGATAAGCTACACTAATATCGCTGTCGGCAGTCAAATCAAATGCATAGATAGTATATCCATTTTTAAACTCTTTCATTGTGAGTCCGTTGGTATCGTTGTGTTGCAAAAGACAAAGACATTAATATAATCAACATAACTACGCAGAAATTGACAAGAAGTAAAATCTGTGTATAGGGTGGTCCAGGATGACTAACACGATTTACACTCAAAGTAATTTCACTTAAATTGCTGTGTTTGAAGTTGAGAGGATTCTTCTTGACATAACTATTGAATGCATCATTTTCAACCATTGCCACCATGAGGAGCTTTGGCGCTCCGATGAAAAAATACCATCTTTCATAAAACTCTTTTGATCTTTGGGAATAGTAGATGTGAGAAGCTTTGTATGTTGAATGGGATAAATGGCATTGTTGCGGTTAAGACCCTCAGCATGTTCTCTAATTTCATTTAGATTAGCTACCACTCGACGAATGCATGCTGTAAAATCTTCCACATGAATTACAAATTTCGCAGCTGAAGCAAATGCATTCAACAAAAATTCAGGTATATTCAATTTAAGTTTGAGTTGCATAATACTGGTATTACAGAGTAAAAATGTTGATTGTCTGAGGAAGTCAAAATTAAATGGACCATACAGCTGACATAATTTACTATCTTTTATCAAAGCAGATCACTTTACAAAACCAGTGTCTGTCTCACTATCAAATAGTGCTGCTTGATCTCTATACCATCCCATTGCTTCCATATGACTGTTTTGAGTTGCTGGATGAAACTGTGATAGAGCATTTAAATATGCTTTACAGGGATAATCGCGTTGACCACCTTACACCTGCTGCTCTCCAATAGTTAGAGAAACATCGCGAAATAATGTAGCCAGCGGTAAATTGTTTAGACCAACATTATATGCATCTTCAATTTTAGTTCCATCTTCTTGTTGAATTCTACATGTAAATCTCACATCAGCTATCGCATAACTCAAATCAATGTAGTCATCGCTAGCGCCAGGAATGACAAATTCAATAGGACCAGTATTTCTCAGCTGTACGAGGATGATAATCTACAATACTTGAACTAAGAATCTGTCTGTATCGCTTGTTGATCAAACAAACAAAACCCTGAAGTTTTGCACTCCATGATTAGAACACAATGACAGCGTCGTCGTTTAGCACTTGATGAAAAATTACAGCGCGCGCGACGTCTGCGTGAATGCCTTTTCTTAGTTTTGTTTGAAGTTCGCTTCTTACCGCTCTTCCTCCGCGCTGTTTTCTTTTTCTTCTAACATTCATTCATTTAGGTGCTTTCTTTTGTTGAGTAGCATTAAAACTTTGCTGTAATGTTCTTAAACCGCGTTCCTTCCCGCAATTCAGTGAAGTACTCTTTACATTTTTACCACTGGCAATATCATTAACAACATGACTAGCAAAGCCGATAGCATTATTGAAAGCAGTTCATTTTGAAGATCTTCCGACAGTAGATAAGAGAGGAGTTACAACAGATTTCGGCGCACCAAACATGCTACCTCCACGTTGACGGCGAGCACCGCTGTCAATTGTACCCTCGTCACTTATGTAGGAGGGACGTGAATAAAACGACACAGTCGGATTCATTACTTAAACCTTGAACTCACAAGTTATAGCTTTGCATAGATTACTGACGATCGCGTAGATGAAACATGTCTGCACAACGCATCCAAGTATTCATGCTTGAAGGACAAACGACCCATTAAACAAGACACCATTCTTTCTACACAAGACACCATTTTCGTTTTTTGCTTCAAATGATTTTCTCTACTAAATATGTTAGACTTTGAGCGACCAACTCAATCTCATCACGATAAAAGCTACATCAATTTCTTCATTATCGCAATCTTTTGACTTGTAAGTTGTCGGGGAGTCTTTTTTATTGATACTTGAAACTGAAAATATCTTCTGTCCAATTCGGGAGATAACCTTTGGCAAAAACACTCTTTACTTTTGCTATGCGAACTTCATCACCCATTTTCACATCACTTTTTGCATTATTACACTTGCGTTTGAATATTTCACGCACTCTCTCTCTGCGTTGTCAGCATTCACATCCGCTGGTCTGAGTCCAATAGAATGATAAACATAGTGATTGCAGGCATGTAGCGTATCTTTTAGAACCTTTGTCCAATTTTGTGTTAAGTTGGCAGTGAAATGTCGCTACAAGCGATTTTTTAATGTGCGATTAGAACGTTCAACTAGTGCAGCCTTACAAGCACTCTTTACACCAAACAGCTCTTTGGAATGCGACCCTCTCGGAAAATTGACTGGAGCGCCTATGCTACTTGTTTACCTTCAGTTTTTAAAGGTTGAGCCCACGCAGAGCGCGAGAAAATTTCAATTACGGTTAAGATAAAATTGTATCCCGAGTTATGTTTTGAAATAGCGGGAACGTCACACAAATCTGCTTGCCACTGTTCATCAATGTCATGAGCAATATAAAATAGCGGGTCGGTACTTCCTTTTCGCTTGTTTGTGGAATGTATATATAGCTTGACTCTTTAACTATTGTGGAAGGCCGCTCGCTTTTGACAATTTCTTTATAGATGCAAATCCTGCCGGATGTTTTACATCATAATATATTGATTGACTTTAAAAGTTCTTCCGATGACGACTGACTCTTTCCCCTTCTTATGTCTTTGCTTTCTTACCTTCTTGCATTTACAGCAACCACAGGATTTAAGGGATTTGCGTTTGCATTGCTTAGGAGTCTTATTGTGCGAGCTGGCACAGCAATATAAGTTGCAGATACGTTTTCTTCCGGCGGTTCATTACATGGTAAGCAACACATCTGCTTCATATTAATAGTCTGAGAACATGTATTTCTTCGGAGGAGTTCTTCTACGTCGTTCTCTTCCCCTTGTTTGCTTGATGGGTGCGGGAGGGGATTTAGAAAGTGATCTCTTAAACCAATTCCTTGGCATTTTGATTTTACGCGTAACCGGTGAAGTAGATGAAGTAGCATCAACTGCTGAAATAGAATCAAGTTCTTTCGATGTTTCATTATTCAAAGCAAATTTTGGAACATTGTGCTGTTTCAATAGTTTAAGAAAGTCAGACCAACCAGGTTTGTTATAGCCTTGACGGCGCTTTCCGCGTGTTGCATACTGAATCAAGTCTTCATAGCGTAAAGCGTTAATAATTTCATTATCATCTGTGTAAAACGCGTCGTTAAAACTCATCCTTTCGGTATTTCATGGACTTGTATTCAGTAATTATACACCAAGTAAAGGATGGCCTTAGGGAGACGGTTTCTAAAAATGACGTAAATGGGGACTGAAACATGCATTATTACAGAAACTGACAATTCACAAAACTCACCAACTTAGTTTGACATTTCACCATGCATAGAATTATTTGCTTTGTAGACTAACTATAGGTAGGAAAATTTAAACTTGGGATATACATGGACATCTATAATGACATAAATGTCATAGATGTCATAGACATGTATATTGTACATAGCACAATCGTAGTACACTGATCAACTTAACACCAAGAATTCTATGGTGACCATAAACATAAAAGTCAAGAAGAGAACGATTGGAATTTATAAAATAGGATGATCTCTAAAAACTTTACACCGGCCCCACAAATACAAAATAGTTTATTTGCAAACAATAAATCACTTTTGGGTCGCAAAAGTATCAATTTCGACACCGGTCTAATCAATTCCGTATTTTTAGGTAAGGTTTTATAGTCGTTTTTCTTTTTGATAAGAGCACGACTTGTGGTGCGCAGGGAGACAGCACGAGCTTGTCCGCTATCACCAAACAGTAATCGAGTTATAACTCCTTTCAACCAATGATTTCGTGGTAAGTTATCATCCATCAACAGGACTAAATCTCCAACACAGTAATTAGGACGAAGAACATTCCATTTTTGTCTACTTTGTAGAACTGATAGGTATTCTTTCTTCCATCGTGTCCAGAATAAATCGGAAAGATATTGAATTTGTTTCCATCGGCGTCCAGCATAAGAATCAGTTTTTGAGAAAAGACCCGGAGGATAAGTTGGCTCAGACTTTAGCAACAATATATGATTTGGAGTTATGGGACATGGATCGTTAGGATCAGCTGAGACAGGGGTCAAAGGTCTACAATTTAAAATAGATTCCCCCTCACACATGAGAGTATTCAATGAATCGTCCGATAAACGTGTGTTCTGTTCGTGCATAACCGAATCAAGAACTTTGCGGATTGATCGATTATCTCTTTCCCAAACACCTCCGAAATGGGAACCAGATGGAGGATTAAATATCCATTCGATATTTTTCTGTTTCATTGTCTCACCGATGAAAATATTATCTAGTCGCTTGAATTCACGACTTAATTCTTGATTAGAACCTACTAAATTTTTTCCGTTATCGCTTCATATCACTTTGACATTTTCTCTTCGGGCAATAAACCGTCGAAGAGCGTTAATAAATGAATTCGTTTCAAGTGTATGACAAATTTCTATATGAACTGCACGACTTACAAGACATGTGAAAATGACTCCATATCGCTTCAATTTTGTTCTCTTTTGAATAACTTGGAAAGCACCGAAACAATCAACACCTACGTTAGTGAAAGGGGGCTGATCACCTTGAAGACGATGGCTTGGCAAATCCGACATCATTGGGATTATTGGTTTCCCATGACGCCTTCGACAGTGTAGACAATTTTTGATCACACTGAGACAGTTCTGCCTAACACCGAGTATCCAGAATTTTTGTCTTATATCATTCATCGTAGCTTCTCGACTCATGCAACCCAGTTTTAGATGAGTATATCGGACAATCAATTCGCAAACGTAGTGTTTCTTTGGCAACAATATCGGATGTTTTTCATCCCAAGATATTAAAGCTCTCGATATTCTCCCGCCAACACGAAGTATACCTTTATTGTCGATGAATGGATTCAGTTTGTAAATTGGACTATTCTTAGGTAAGTTTCTTTTCTTTTCAATGCAATCGAACTCTTCTGCGAAATATGTACGTTGAACGTGCATGATGATCGCCAATTCACCAACTCTTAAATCATCTAACGATAAAGAATTTTCAAGTTTTGTTTTCGTCTTTAAACACTCTTTAATTTTCAGGAACCATGCTACTTTCCTTTTCAATCTGTACCAATCAGAGGCGGACGAGAGCAACTTTTCTATCGAAGTCGTAAATTCTGCTACTTTAGTCTGACAAACGTGAACTTCTTGCGCTCTTTTGATTTCATCATCGTCGTCATCAAGCTCATACTCACAAATATTCTTCGGCCACTTGATTTGAGATTTTCGAAGAAATTCAGGACCGTTGCGCCATGTCATGTTGCTGATGAAATCCTTTATCTTGACACCTCGACTTGCCGGATCAGCAGGATTCAAATGAGTGGGAACAAAACGCCACTGTGAAACGTTGGAGCGGTCGTGAATTTACGAAACACGGTTAGCTACGAATCTATGGAAACGCGTTGTAGTGTTTTGAAGGTACTTCAGAACTGTAGTGCTGTCAGTCCAAAATGTAAAATCTTGAATTGTTATGTCCAGTTCTTTACTTAACACACTTTTGATCGAAACCTCTAATTTTGCAGCGGCTAGCTCAAGTCTAGGAATACTGATTTTCTTTATGGGAGCAAGACGAGACTTAGCGAAGATAATAGAGCAATGTGTGCGGTCATTGGAGTCAACAAATCTAGCATTTGCAACAGCTCCATAGCCAATTTCGCTGCCATCACAAAAGATATGAATTGAGCAATCTGAATCAATGAAATGATAAGGCTTGATGCATCGTGGAATATCGTATTCCGTAAGCTTTGGTAAATCTGAGACCCATTTCTTTATCGCAGTACTTTCATTTTCTGATATTTGTTCGTCCCATCCGAGTTTCGAACGACATATTTCTTGAAAGATTTGCTTTGCTGGTAACACAGCAGGACCAACTAGGCCAAGTGGATCGAAAATGGAGAATATCAAGGAAAGAATTCCACGGCGTGTCTGACTAAGAACCTGTATATTGACCTTGAAACTCAATGTGTCTCTACGTAAGTTCCATCTTATTCCAAGAGCTTGATGGGTAGGTGCGTCATGATCAAGATCTAGGGAAAATGATTCGGGATCGACTATTCGATCAGCTTCGGGGACAGAATCAATCACTATTTTTGAATTACTCATGAATTTCGTTAATCGAAAACCACCAGAAGAACAGACATCTTTTACGCTGTGCAGAAGAGAAATCGCTTCTTCTTCATGATCAACAGACTTCAAGAGATCATCAACGTAAAAATTTCTCAACACAGTCTGAACAACTGATTCCTGCATGCGAACTCTTCCATCAAGGACAGATTGTCGCAGTGCGAAGTTCGCACAACTAGGGGAAGATATTGCGCCAAATACATGGACTGTAAGCCTGTATTCACATGGTTCGCGATCAAGATTACCATTTGGGTACCAGAAAAATCTCATGTAATCATACTGAGTTCTAGGAACTTTCACTTGGTAAAACATTTTTTCAATGTCTCCTGCAAAAACTACGTTTCTCTGTCGAAACCGAAGTAAGATTCCTACAAGATTATTCGTCAAGTCTGGTCCCTGGAGCAATTTCGAGTTCAAAGAGACCCCCTCAAGCTTCAGCGAACAATTGAAAACTACGCGGACTTTCTGCTTTTCTTTATGATAGACACCATGATGCACTAAATACCAAATATGGTCAGTCAAGGATAATTCATCATCGGGAACCTTTTCCATGTAGCCAGCCTGCAACATACTTTCAAAAAATGAGGAATAATCATTTTTGAAATTGGTATCTTTCAATAACCGATTTCTCATCGAGTGAAGTCGCCTTAATGCTTGCCTTCTGTTATCTGGAAACCTGCAACTTTCATTACGAAACGGTAATGGAACGATATAGTGACCATCTTGGAAAGTACTAGAAGAAACCCTTTTTTTCCTCATCTTATCTTCCACAGACAGCCCTACTTCGTCTAATTCAACGTCCTTGAACTCGTGAGAGTACATATGATTTAATTTTTCTTCGATGTCTCTAAACTTTTCTACTTCAGTTCTGTAAACTTTCAAATTTCTTAGTGAGCCAGGCGAAAAAGGACCACTTACTGTCCAACCGAGTTTGTGCCTGGTTGCGAATGGTTCGTTATCCGACCCGCTTAAAACCTCTAACGGTTTAAGAACTTCTGGAACATTCATTCCAATTAACAATCCAACGTCGGCCTCCACTTCAATAATTGGAACATCAACGAGATGTGGATACTTTTCGAGGTCACATTTCTTAACTAGATCATCGACGGAAATCGGCAGTTTGGGACGAGAGTACGTGACAGGAAGGGAAACAAATTCACTTTCACTAAGATCACTTATTTCCAAGCCGTTAACTACGCGGGTGAGGGTAGGGCTTTGAACTTTTTCTAATGTGGTCAGCTTTATTTCTTCTTGTTTGCCTTGGACTCCTAGAGTCTGCATTAAATCTTCCGATACAAAGCAGTCGGAGCTAAAATTGTCCAGAGCAGCGTAGGTAACTACTGACTGAGCACAACCTTCCAATTTGACTTTAACTGGAACGATGGCCAACGCAACTTCCTTTTCACCACCGGCCTCAGTATGAAGGTTTTTACTTTCAACCTCTCGCGACGACTTTTCCTTATCGAAAATAGTACCTGTTACGCTATGCTCCTTATTCATATGTAAACATGTTGGATGTTTCCTATGACAAGTTCTACATGTCATCCGATTTCTGCAGAGTTTAGATTGGTGATATTTTCTGAGGCAACCGAAACACAGTGAATTGTTCCTAATAAAAGTATGTCTTTCACTAAGTGGTAAAGCTTCAAAAGAAATACAGGCGTCAAGAACATGGTCATGTGCGTTACAAAAAGGACATATGAAATTACGTGGTTCAAATCTAGAGGAAGGCATCTTTGCTTGAGTGCTGCTACTAAATTTACTTTCGTCTACATTTGTTGACAAGGAAAAAGATTTTCCATTCTTATTTTGGACGTTTTTAAAAGAACTGGCTTCACTCTTACTAAAACTACGTCCACACTTTTCGGCGCCTTTCAAATCTCCATACACGGGCATATTTATCAATTTAGATTGTCGTTCGACGAAATCTGAGAGATGCTTGAACGTGACATCTAATCCAGATTCTCTTATGTTGAGAACATTGCTTCTCCATCTTTCACGCATTTTATATGGAAGCTTCTGTATTATCATTTTGATTTCCTTCGGACTCTCTAATTGGTTAAGTGCACTCACGTTTTCCATGTAGTTCATACAGCTTTTTAAAAATACGCTAAACTTTTCTAGTGCAAGGCCATCTTCATGCTTTATCTCATACCATCTGTCCAATTTTTCTAAGTACGCATTGGAGATTTCGTAATCATCACCGTATTTTTCTGTGAGCATCTGCCATGCTTTTAGGTAACCTTTTGCCGGTTGCATATGGCAACAACTTTGGACTAGCTCCTTTGGCATGCCTGAAGTATATTGCTCTAAATAATAAAGCCGGTCGGAATTGTCATCGACTTTATCCTCAACAATTCGGGAGAAAGCATTCTTAAATAGTTTGAATCGAGTGATATCGCTACCATCGAATACTTCTAACTTTCTTTGTGGAAGACAAGAACGACTTTGCATCTTGGCAAGAGAAAGAGATACTTCGTTTTGATTACGAAATAGTTCTGACAATTGGTCTATATCTCCATCACGATTGCTTGATGTACTTCGTATACCTGTAGAGTTATTGTCGTTTGCACATGAATGTTTATTCAATACGTTTATCATATCCTGAATTTTCAATTCATAGTCTAGAGAAGTCTCTATTTCTTCGTCAGCGTCGGAATCATCAATTAAATCAAGAATTTGTTGGTTTTGTTCAGTTACAGTAGTCAAACAATCTTTTAGACACGAATGCAATGATGCGAATTCAGCAACTTTATCATTGTCAACGGCTTCTTTAGCCTTATTCAATGACTTGGTGATTTTTGCTCTTGTGAAGCCTCTTAGACGCAGTAATCGGTTTAAATCTGACATAATAATGCACAAAATTCGTATAAACTGACTATCACAAAATCACAATGATACCTATGAAATACTTATGGAAACAATGACTTAAAATCCCAGTTAAATCTCAGTAGCTTGGTAGAGTATTCACAAAAAACATCACGTTAATATCACTGCATGAATTTCACAAAACTATGCTTAAAGCCTGCACGAATGAACAAAGTTACAGATGGCAACACATGCAATAAAAATTATCGATAGATAAGAAGAATAGTATTGCAGTTATCACGGAAGGTGCCGAAGTTTGAGTTACTGTCTGAGTTAGTTGAGCTACCACTTTTTAATTAGTTAGCAAGAAATCGTTCGACTTACTAGAAACTTCCGATTGTCACTTAATTCAAGGTTACCAATGTACTCACAGAATCTTGACTAAACTTGACCACACCACTACTTGTACCACGGACTTGAATTCAACTTGAATTATTGACCAAACTTGAACTTCTGTAACTTGAAGACTTGGTGAACTTGAACTTAAAGACTTGAGGACTTGTTGGCTTGAACTTGACTTGATGACTTACGAACTTGCGGACTTGGACTTGACTTGATGACTTACGAACTTGAGAACTTGGACTTGACTTTAATGGATCATTGTGCATAAGTTGAAACTGTAAAACGCGTCGTTAAAACTCATCCTTTCGGTATTTCATGGACTTGTATTCAGTAATTATACACCAAGTAAAGGATGGCCTTAGGGAGACGGTTTCTAAAAATGACGTAAATGGGGACTGAAACATGCATTATTACAGAAACTGACAATTCACAAAACTCACCAACTTAGTTTGACATTTCACCATGCATAGAATTATTTGCTTTGTAGACTAACTATAGGTAGGAAAATTTAAACTTGGGATATACATGGACATCTATAATGACATAAATGTCATAGATGTCATAGACATGTACATTGTACATAGCACAATCGTAGTACACTGATCAACTTAACACCAAGAATTCTATGGTGACCATAAACATAAAAGTCAAGAAGAGAACGATTGGAATTTATAAAATAGGATGATCTCTAAAAACTTTACAATCTGAAATGATTTCACCTCTATCATTCACACTGAGATATGGTTCAATGCTGTTGAAAAGGGACATTGCATGTGCGCGAGATGCTAAAGGTGTAGCAGTCGAAACAGAGTCACGCACCTTATTCTTCAAACTTTCAAATTCTTCGACAGTTTCCGATTGCAATAATACAGCACGATGTGGATCTTTAACATGTGCATTTTGTTGATAATTTAATTCATTCTTATAAATTTGATTTGCGAGAGGCTGTCTTACTTGCTGCATATCAGTCAATTGCACATATTCATCCTGAGGAGTAACAATCATGCGAGAACAAGAAATCATAGTTTGTAGACAATCATAGACTCCTTCAAAATATCACTTCGAAATCTAAATTCTTCCGGACACTCTTGTGTAAAATCAAAAAATAGGTAACCGTGTGGTTTTTCAGTTGCTGCTTAAAAAATTTCAATTAAAGTTTTTGAACTTCTTGGCGAAACTTGTCGCGCTAAAATTTCAAATTGATTTCTATCTCGTGGATTCTTAAAGATAGCGTAATAGTGCGTATTCAGGTATCGTGTGCGGGCTTCTCTCACATCAGGAAACACATTTTGCGTGATAAGGATTATAAAGCACCTTTTGTGATGTGTTACACGAGTGACCATATCTGTAACATCTTTAGAATAATTTTGAATTAATTTAGAATAATCTTCATTTGCATATATATATACATGGTATGTATATATATATATATACCATCTTCTTCTGCAATTCGCCTATCCTCTCAAGTTGTGACATTCATTTCTCATAACCTTGACGAAATCCTTAAAAGCCATCCCAGTTATGAAATAGTTCTGACAGGAGACTTTAATCATTTGAATCTATCATACCTGAGCAATGCTTTTGACCTCTTGAATATTGTGAAGCATGCCACCCGCGGAGAATCCATACTGGACCTAGTACTGATAACATCGACTTTGAATTCCTTGCTTGATGTTGAGATCGGTCCACCAATATCCTCTTCCGACCACAAAACAGTTCTGTGCTCTACGACAGATTCATCACATCAAATAAATGGAACGGCTCAGGTTGTATACGACGTGCGTGAATCACACGTCAACACCTTTTTGGACAGAATGAATCATGTGAATTTTGACAAGATTTATCACATGAGTTCATCACCTGATGATAAGTGTGCCATCTTCACGAGTTTGATAGAACTCCGCTTTTCAAATACTATTCCATCATCCATGGCAATTATGATAAGGAATGACAAGCCTTACATCACCCCTCTCATCAAGTTATTGATTAACAAACACTGGAACGCATTTCGTTGTAAGAACTACTCACTGTATCGCCACTTGAGCACCAAAGTTGAAAATCTCATTTTTCAGGAAAAGTGTAAGTGGGCCACAAAGGCAAGCAAGTATCCAAAGGACATGTGGAATGTGGTGAATAAAGTAAGGGGTACAGAAAGTTCCCGTTTTTCGACTATCGACCCACTGACTCGTGAGTTCCAGTCTCCGGTACAAGCAGCGCAATGTCTAAATTCGAAATTTTTTGAAGCTGAGTCTCAACGACCATCACCCGCTCAAATAACAGATTTTGATGACTGGTCCCCCATTGTGAACACCGATTCAGTTCATAACGCCCTGAAGACCCTCAAATCTGGTAAATCACCTGGTATTGATGGCCTCCCGAATATCTTATACACACTGGCTGCAGACATCATTGCCCCACCTTTGTCTCGCATTATAAATGTTTCAATCTCATCCAGACAATTTCCAACAGTTTGGAAGGAGACTGTCATCATTCCAGTGCCTAAAACGAGCCCACCTTCAATTATCAACCTTCGCCCAATATCTCTATTGACCTTTCCATCTAGAATCTGCGAAAGACTAATTCTCAAGACAGACATCGAAGGAAAATTAACAGAAGCATTCGATGTTTTCCAGTTTGGTGGCAAAAAAATTCTTCTAGATCATCAACACTGATACGTCTTCATGACTTTATTACTCGGGAGTTTGATAAGTTTGAAGTGACCGGAGTCCTTGTTTTGGCCTGCGATTATAGCAAAGCCTTCGATTCTCTTAGCCACGTTATAATTATCAACGCCTTATCAGAGAACAGTTTCCCCTTGGGTTTCGCGAAGTGGACCCGCAGTTACCTGGTAGGGAGATCCGAAAGGGTCAAGATGAACAAACACCTCAGCGACAGCCTGCCCGTCGTTTCCGGGATCCCCCAGGGATCGATTTTATGTCCGTTCCTATTTAACGCAGTAGTAGGATCAATCAAGCCGGTATTTCCCCAAAGCCTCATTATAAAGTACATTGACGACTGCACTCTTGCCATTCCAATTCAGAAAGGGGACCATGCGATACACCTCATTGAACACAGCAACATGGTAACGTGGTCAACAAAAATTAGACCAAATCTCAATTTTAGCAAGTGCAAAGTCATGTGGATTCCCAAAGGCGCTATGTCTGCCCCTCCCTTTCCTTCTGATATGACCCAAACTGATGAGCTACGAATATGGGGCATCATATGTACTCGAGACCTCAAATGGCACAAACAAGTTGCTCATATTGCCAAAATCGCATCGAGACGTCTTTTCGCTCTTCGTACTCTTCGCCCATTCCTCTCACGTTCACAATTAGTCCAAGTTTATTCTGACCTTATCTTATCAGTCATTGAAAACTGCTCTGTTCTCTTGGTCGGAATGTCAAGTAAGGATGAAGATACGCTGGAAAAGCTTCGGAAAAGAGCTCATCGCATCGTGTGTGACCGTGACTGTACGTGCGAAATCCTTGAGGATTTGAATAGTCGTCGTGAAAGCACCGCAATTAAGTTTCTCCATGGGATTTCGTCGAACGTGAAACATCCCTTGTATGACTTAAGTTCCTGCAAACTCCTCGTAAAACTTCTCGCAGACGCGCTCTTTCTTTCCTGCAAGTATTATTCTCTCAAATAACACCTGGATTGATTAATAAATAACTTGTACTCATATCTTGGTCACGTTGTTTCTATATGTGTCTTGTATTTATGTATCAATGTAACTGCACTGTTCTGTCGATTTTTAGTAATTTTGAAAATTGCACGATTCCTTACCTTACCTTAGAATTCTTGCTTTCTTTTAATAGATCATTCAATACAGCGACATCATTGGACTGAATCTCATCCACTGGAATAATTCCTTCATTTCAACTAAAGTTACGACGTTGCAATTTCTGAAAGAGTGACGGCTGATAAATGCCATAACACCAAATCACTCGATTGATAGGTTCCCTAAACAACTCTTTTCTTTTATCTAGCAAATTCAGGGAGAAAACAGTTTTACCTGCATGGGATGGACCCCATACAGTCAGAACTTTATCACATTGACATCTGAAATCCATTTCAATATTTTGAGATTCAACATTTGCATAATTTACGCTTAGAGCCAAAGATACTACCCAATAGGTTATCCACTACAGGAGCTAACATCGGAAGTAACACTTAAAGAAAACCACCCTTTTGTGTTAGAGTTTTCCTCTTTCTTTGAAGGGTAACTTTATGATTGGAGATCACTAGAGTATGTCACTCAAGTATCTTTCGTTGTTGTGGTGATCTCACATGAGAAACAATTTCTCGAATAAATTTATCATTAGCATGTCGTATTGCATTATATCGCTGATTTCCTTTCATTCGTTGAAGAGCTCGAATGGCCTCAGAAAATTTTTAAGACTTTCGACTTTCACGTTTCGCCATTTTTCTCTTAACCATTGTTACAACTTGAGTTTTCCACATTTGCATGGGTGCTAACTTTTATGACAGAAGTGACACTTGAAATGAGCTACATCACAGTGGCCACATTGACAAAGTTGGATACATTATCGTATGAAATAGAGCTGGCAGAAAATATGCTTACATCTCTTAAAGATGCGTTTTTCACTTCCATCCTTTCGCTTACATACATCGCATATATTTTCACTCTCACTAACAACTTCTAAAGCAAGTCGATTTGACGACATGAACTTGCTAGCCTTTTCTAAATGATAGACACATCTATAGAAGGAATATACTTCGAGAGTAAGTAGACACAACTCGAAAACCAATTGTGCTGCGATCAAGTACCATTGCATCATTAAGTTTCTTTTATACAAAGTTGAATGTGAACATGTGAAATCGCTTCAGTCACTAGACTGACACCATGATGGTTAAATGCATCAAGACGTTGAGCAATTTTCCCCATATGTCTTTCAAAAAATTCTTCGGGATTATCGACAACTTCCATCGAATAAGAAGCAAAGTGGAAGAAGCGATCTTCTACCTCTTATTTCCCAAAATGACTGAAATGAATTTTCGCAACTAATCTCGCCATTACAATTCTATCAGAAAACGTATCCATTAACTTCAAAAATAGAGTGCTGGTATCACCAATAACTGATTTGATGTTGATCTCATCTTTATAAAAAGTTATCACATAATCTTGAATAGCTCCCTTTAAACTTTGTCTTTGAAAACTTGAGGTTCCACAATCATTTGAGAAAGACATTGTAATCCTTCATCTATCCCACCCGTTGCATGAAAATAACAAATCTTTTCATATAAAGCATTTAGTGTGCGACTTTAACAAGCATGCATTACAAAATTTGGGTTTGAAGCAGATAATTTAAAAAAACAGGATCATTACAAAGGATTTGCACAATATTGAAAAAACTGTTAACCATCTTCTAAAGTCAATAAGAAGAACACTTTCATTAGAAAAGCCATAGTCTTGCAAGTATTGCTGATTAAGTCCATGGATGTGTTTTCTCGCACAGTTATCAGCGTTGGGATCACACTTGGCATGTTGATGGTAGACACTAACAATTTGATACGACCAATTCTGTACCTTCGTGTTAAAGTGACCTAAGCGACATTTTTTCGAAAATTCAACTAATACTATTTTTGGCCAAATTTACTATTTATTCGACCCGACCAAAAAGTAAGTCAAAGTGAATGTAGGACATTGTTTATGTGAAATCATTCACTTGCGTGAAAAGAAAACAAGCGATGGAAAGATCATGGGCTGGAGTATGCCAACAGGAATGGTGAGAAAAAAAATTGCCAGGAAATTGCAGCCAGTTGTATGAAAAGATGATCCAACGTGGAAAGATTTTTAGTCAATTTTATAAGCTTAGTGCCAACGAACAAGATCAATTTACATCGAAATGTATTATTGAAATGGCAGTTAACCCATTAATGCCCAAATTTTTCTTGTAGAAAAAAACACTGTTTCCACTTCACATATGTGCAATTAGGCATAAAAATGCACTCTCCTGCAATTAAAACAATCACACAACTTCTCTACGTGAAAAAATTTCTGTGCACCCTCTAAGGGAGCAGTAGGCACGAAAGGGTGTGTGCATTATTTGCATACACAAAGGGTGCACCCTCTAAGGGCGTATGCATTGTTATTACTAAATGAATATACATCAGTAAAGATACAAGCAGGTGGAAAATTTGTGCAGTCAGATTACCAAAAGTCCAACAGATGAAAGGGTAGGCGTGCACGGTACATATTGTCATGAATGAGTGTCAAGAATATGGTTCTACTATACAAGAATATTGCCGACTAGGGCCTCCATGTCGACATTATTATTTAAGTAATCATGCCAGTCAGCAGATCAATGGTCATGTAGACCAATGTCACACTTGAAACTCAAACGCTTTGTGTTTTTTTACATAATTTGCGCATCTTTTTTGTGTTTGAGATGCAATCTCAACTTGTATAGCACCTGGACACACACACACACACACACACACACACATGGAATGTGATTCCGTTCATGCCATTATTGAGAAAGCGATAAAGAGAATGAATGTGATCGTACTAAATGATTGGTTCAATCTCGCTAGAATGGCCAAATCCTCTCCGCATTTCCTCGATGTAATTCCAATCAGTGAAAGTAGCTTCTACAAATGGGATAAAGTATCAGAGGAAATATTGAAATTGCCCAGAGCTGGTGAATTTAAGTTTTCGTGGATCAGAAATTACTCTATTGAAATTGAAGACCCAAATTTGATGCTTTACAACTACAATGTGCATGATGAACATGGAAGAGTGAGCCTCGATGATGAAACAAGTTTAAAACAAGTAGGTTCAAAATATTTTCATAAATATATGTACGTGATGGCTCAAATAGTAACTCTATTTTTAGTGCTACTCAACGCCGCTCGCCATTTCGGAGAAGAAGAAAGCAGATCTCCTCAGTTTGCGATCCTACATCCCTGTTACATGCCACCCATATTATGAAGGTTTGAGGTCGACCTCAGAAAAAGATGAGCACTAGGACTTCATTTAGTGACACCTGCAACATTGTAGTCTTCATTGTGTCTTGGATACTGTGATTACCAACCTATTATTCAGATTTTTGATAAATGTTGGTTTTACAAACAATGTGTCATTTTGACCTAACCGCGATCATACGAAAGAAAATCGTGTCAAATCAACCTAAATCCAAAATAGCACATGAGAAAGGTTATACTGTCAATACAGATCTAATCTATTAAGAAGTACGAACACTAGAGTCAAATCTGTTCAATAAAATGAATGCCTTCATTCGATAATTGAATTTTAGAAAGCTTTTTTCGTCTCCTGCGAAATTCAGATTTTGTCACTTAGGTCACTTTGACACGAAGGTACAGAATTGTCCATAGCAATAGCACTGAGCTCCTGTACAGGTTCACCCTCACAATCCATAAAAATGATGATAGATGACAAAAAAGGAAATTACATATTTTTACTCATCTGATGAAGAGTCCTATAACATATTACAAAATGATGAAGTACATCGATACTGTTCACGGCAAAATACACAAATAACATGATGGCAGCGAAGAAGTAAAATGTGTCTGATAAGTCTACGTTTACGACACTCATAGCACATAAGCGAAATGTCATAACGTAGAGAGAGGTAGGAACTAGGGATTCTCCTTCCTTGGCTTGCGTTTACCGGCAGCATTCTTCTCTGACTTGCGGTTCGCACCGCTCTCGTTGAAGATTTGATCAATAGTGTCATGAATGTCTGGTAGCTTTGGTATATATAGGATGGATTGAGCATACATCGATATAGAGGCTAATTTGTTGTTCTGGTGATAGCCATAATATATTCCACTGACAGTAAAACCAACATTGCAAGTGCCTTCTGCGAGGTCTTCACATCTGATGGGTGCTACTTGATCTCCATCCCTTTTATAGTATGAACACCAATGCGATACTGGTAAAGAAAGCTTTGTACCATCCCATATCTTTCTATATGGAGTATCATTGTCATCTCTCGCCTTCCATTCCTTGCTAAGGGGAGTAGGGATGTCCATATTTAATGTTGCAAACTCTTCAATAATATCGAGTTGGCGACGAATGTATGGATTCACAGGAATGACTACGTTGCCCCCATACTGATTGCTCCATATCTTCACTTCAGTGGAAGGAATCATTCCGTTTGCAATACTATACTATGATCGTAATAACGTATGGCTTGTCTAAATTTACGCTGTAGTGGGGTAGGATTATGTACCTTTGTTGTCTCTTCTAATGGCCTCAGCATAAGACGATCTGATTGTAGAGAAACTTGTAACGCCTGAACACTATCTTGTCCTGTAAATGTAGTAGATGTAGTAGATGCCTGAAAATAAAAGAGATGCTACTAAGTTAGCACTCAAAGAAGGAGAGGAAGGAAGATTCCAACTTACCATAGTTGGGTAATATGATAGTTCAACTGAGAGAATGTGCGTCCGTCACTTGTGCGACTCAAAGATAGAATGATTTTAAATCTGTTAACCTCATTATTTATAGAGAAATCCTGGATTCTCATTGGACGACGACCCTCATTGACCAATGTCACCAAGCTGATTCCAATCTCCGTTTTCTCGTCCGATGCTTCGTTTGGTCGCTAGAGACCAAAACCCAAATTTCAATTTTGCGAAAATATCCTAAGTGTCAGAAATCATAAAAATCGACGAGTCTCAACTCTGGCTATAAACCATGTAGTCGGGTGTAAAATGTCATGAGCATTCCAAATCTGGTCTCAGTTTTCTCATACGATGCTTCGTTCGCCCGCTAGAGCCCAAAAACGAAATTTCAATTTTGCGAAAAAATCCCAAGTCCACCTTTTCGCTAATTTCCAAAATCTTAAATGGCGTCTCAAATCTAAACGAATAAAGACATGGACTTGAAACTCACCATACTGATGCAGAATTTCACGCTAAATCCGAATCTGGACTCAGATTGAACATTCGAGTTGGCGGTCAGACCCTACCAGGACGGCCGTCCCAGACCGCCGCACCAACCACACGCCTTCGCCGCCAAAATAGCAGGCCCGCACTGTGCGCAAATGGGAGGATATCCTACTACTATCATCGGATAATGGCATTAATAATTAATGATGCTAACAACATGGCGATTAATGATATCAAGTTTCAAAATATCATGGGGTTAATGATATTAAAATATCATGAAAGTTGATGATACATTTCCGTGAGATTAACTTTATATTGAATCGAATGAAGAATGAGCAAGAATATTCTAAGACTGATCAAATGTAGCGGTTGAACAGTTGGTTCTTTGTTTGATAGTAGAGGCCATAATTTGCGCCGAGCAAATCTTTAGTTGACTGACCTTGAAAGTTTTTATATATGTAGATTCCATGTTGGATCTTAACTTTTCGAGAGAGGGAAGCCCAAAACGATCGATATCGTCGATTTCTCTTTATTGGCGAGGCCTTTCAGCCCCTACAGGCAGCCATCTTCAGGCGAATGTTTACAAGCCATGCACGGAATGAATAATACTCAAGGTCTGACAAACTAAACGTGACAAGCAAAATCTATGCGTACACAAATAACATTCTCTCGTCAAAAGAATGATTAAGACATAATACTAATGAAGAAAAGTAAGTAGTAAAGAAAAAAGTCAAAAAAGGATGAAAGTCAAAAAAAGTTCCAGTGGTCACTAAAACTGTTCTTCACGCTGTTGAAAGACTGAACTTTTCGTGTCCAGAGTGTCTCCTTCACAATACTTTTTCGCCACTGCGACTCCTTCTCCAACACTTCCATGGACCCCATGTCAGTAAAATGGTCGCTCTCAAAAGAATGTCGAGCAACCTCCGAACGGTCAAGTGTTGGAGAAGGAGTCGCAGTGACGAAAACGTATTGTGAAGGAGGCACTCTGGACACGAAAAGTTCAGTCTTTCAACAGCGTGAAGAACAGTATTAGTGACCACTGGAACTTTTTTTGACTTTCATTCTTTTTTGACTTTTTTCTTTACTACTTACTTTTCTTCATTAGTATTATGTCTTAATCGTTCTTTTGACGAGAGAATGTTATTTGTGTACGCATAGATTTTGCTTGTCACGTTTAGTTTGTCAGACCTTGAGTATTATTCATTCCGTGCATGGCTTGTAAACATTCGCCTGAAGATGGCTGCCTGTAGCGGCTGAAAGGCCTCGCCAATAAAGAGAAATCGACGACATCGATCGTTTTGGGCTTCCCTCTCTCGAAAAGTTACAATGCCTGGCCCTCTCTTCTGTGAAATGTTGGATCTTTTTGAATCGTCAACCCAAGTAATGTTGATGAATCCAGAATCTCAACATTTGTCTCATCTGGCGACATGTCTGTTTGCCTTTTCAAAACAAATAGTGCTCTTGATTTAGACAGATTGATTGTGAGGCCATCTATCACACACCAATCAGTCACCCATGAAATTTCATTGTTGATGGCTTGCGATATATCTTTAGAGTCATTAGTGTATATTGGAATAATAAGATTCAAACCGTCTACGTATCTAGTTTGAATGGCCGATGGCAGAAGATGCAAGGAGTCCCCGAAAAATGCGGCGAAGATGTACGGTGCCAAAACTGTTCATTGTGGAACCCCAGAAATTATAGAAAAGTGCCTTGAATAATTGTCTCTCAATTTCACACAGGCTTCACGATTGTATAAAAAATCTTTAGCAATCAATAGTGAACCGGTCGGTAAGCCAGAACTACACAATTTATTGATGATGACACTGTGATCTTACATGTCGAAGGCTTTATGAAGGTCGAATGTGAGTAGTACGGAGCCATTACATTTTACATCATCATGTACAGCTGGCTCATTATTGATATGAGAGCTGTTGTTGTGGAGCACTTTTCACGAAATCCATGCTGGTTAGTATCAAAAAGGCGGGTGAAATGTGTCTTAGTTTCGGCAAGTAGGAACTTTTCAAAGATCTTTCATGGTAAAAGGGATTGTGAGATTGGTCTCAGATTAGCGACGTCTTTTTTTTGCTTTTGGGAATCGGTGTTATTGTAGCATTCTTCCATGCAGTCGCATAAGTCCGATTATCAAAAACTGACTGAAAAATGTCAGTTTAGGGCAGAGCAATCACTTGAGCTAAATATTTGTACAATATAAACGGCATCTTTGGGTCCCAAGAAAATTGGTTTGTCGGTACTTTAGTCAACATTTGAATAACTTCGACAATTTCTACATTCATATACCAATCATCGTCAATAAATTCAGTCACGTCGGGTGATTGTGAAATTCCGAGGTCGAGAAAGTTGATGAGCAATGTGCAATCTACAGTACGTTGTCACCAAATTATCAGCTGACGAATGGCTTTTTTCACTGACAATAACAGAGATTACAATAAATTGATCGATTGGAATCACTATGAGAATCACTATGAGAATGAAATATATTCAATCACTGTGCAGAGCACACGATAAATGATAGCCAGTGACGAATATATTATGCCGAATATGATGTGAAGAGCAGAGACTGCACAGATATCGGAAATGCAGTAGCTATAGGTAGACCTGCAACGGACACTGGGGAAATCAAGAAATGAATCACCAAGAAATTCACGACAATGAGTGGCAATCATCAACCAAGCACCATCAGATGAAAGAAAATCAAATTCCAAACGAACGCCACATAAACGACGTTAATCAAATGCTCTCCGTTAATGACCACACCAATACGATCAAACTGATATAAAATTTATTGCTCAACCACTGAATATAAGCAGTTAAATATCCGTGTAAGAATAACTGCTGAACAGCAATATCAGCGCACAAACTTCGTCACAGAACTGCGCCTGTGATTGATGGTTGAGGGAAGCATGCCTGAATAGGGAAAGCGCTCTTGTCTTTAGGTCTTCCTTTGGAATATTCTGTGATTAGTTAATCTTCATATGCATGCCTTGAAATCGACGGCCCAGGAAATCATCGCATACTCATTGGAGACATTAAGTCATTTGAGAGAACAGCGGTCTTAGTAAGAGACATGAATGAAAATGACCCGATTTTGCCTTACACAGTTCACATTATTCGACGCTCTCTAACTTGCAACACGACTGGAACCATAACTTGAACTTCATCAGCACGTCTGAAACAACACACGTTTACTGACTTCTGTCAACATGACATATCGAAAGAGAATGACAGCTATTAAGTCAATACAAGACACCAACACCCTTGATTCCCCGACCGCACTCGCCTGACCTAGGAATCGAACCGAAGTCCGCGGTGGAGACGAGCTCGCACCTTCTTCACCAGGCCACGCTGACGGTTCAAAAGGAATGCGAGTGAAGGCAGAAGTCATCTCTAAGTGATATCGACAGCATATTGTCCTATTATTATTGACAGAACGCTAACAGCGTTCATATTGTAGCGAGACAGCATATCAGCATGTCATACGACTACGTCACAGTGTAGATTGACAACAAAGGTCTGTCGTAGTTCATTGAATATCGAAAGAGAATGACAGCTATTAAGTCAATACAAGACACCAACACCCTTGATTCCCCGACCGCACTCGCCTGACCTAGGAATCGAACCGAAGTCCGTGGTGGATGTCATTCTCTTTCGATATTCAATGAACTACGACAGACCTTTGTTGTCAATCTACACTGTGACGTAGTCGTATGACATGCTGATATGCTGTCTCGCTACAATATGAACGCTGTTAGCGTTCTGTCAATAATAATAGGACAATATGCTGTCGATATCACTTAGAGATGACTTCTGCCTTCACTCGCATTCCTTTTGAACCGTCAGCGTGGCCTGGTGAAGAAGGTGCGAGCTCGTCTCCACCGCGGACTTCGGTTCGATTCCTAGGTCAGGCGAGTGCGGTCGGGGAATCAAGGGTGTTGGTGTCTTGTATTGACTTAATAGCTGTCATTCTCTTTCGATATTCAATGAACTACGACAGACCTTTGTTGTCATTCTGTCAACATGACATCACATTATTGACTATCAAATCAACGGCACAGTTAAAAACATTATTTATGAAGAATGTATTATTGTAAATAATTGAAATAGTGGCTTTATTACGTGCGATATGTCTACTAGATCTAATTGATCTTTGAATTCAAAACATTAATGATTAATTAATTAGTACTGGTATTCGTAGTTGCAATTCAAATCATAGATTAAAAGGCAGTCATTCCAAACAGCAACACTTAAAACAAGAACGAAAGCTCTGCATGATGTTGATTTGCAAAGAACAAGTGAAGCGGGCACACATGCTGAGATCACTGCTCACAAGTTGAGCGGGTCATTTTGCCGCAGACGTAGCATCGTCGAGCACTTCCATGTGAATGATCGACACTTGATGACATTAGGATGCTTTCATCTATGAATTTAGTCGCAAGAGCAGCATTTCGAACACTTTTCTTGACTTTCGGCCGTTGAAGACGACTTTTGACAAGGTTCTCATTGAGGGATAAAAAGATTCTTCAAAAATTGCTTTTTGTTCCGTCTATATCCGTTTTTCTTCATAATAATATGTGCATTATTGCTTGCCACATCGATGAGATGTTAAAAAAGAAGAGGCCATTGATTTGCTTTTCTTTGAGATTTTCGTCAAACATGACAACACCACCTTTCAAGCAATTGTAGTCGGATATGAGAGATTGCTTTTTCATTTTATCATTCGCAACGTCGGAGTATGTATCCGAGGAGCTCATAAGAATAACTTGTTTGTTTCTCTTTGCTTGATAGCAAACTACCACAATTTGGATACAATGATCACGGATATAGTGATTCTCTAAGCAAGACTTCCTCTGACGGAGAATCCTTTCTATGCCTTCGAATGGTGCCAACTAAAGTTAAATTCTTTTGAAAGAGAGTAGAGCAATTGTCTGTACAGACATTTCGTCCGCTTCCAAACAAAGGAACGCACAAATCGGTCACAACATCAAAAGCAAGAGCAAGGCATGATTCACATAATCTCAATTATGAAGCATTTGTGATTCTATCGAATTCTATTCGCCCATGAGTAACCCGCGCGTACATTGAGAAACTTCAAAAATTAATTGATCATGTCTCATGTGACTGTTCCCGAAGTGCCATGAATGTGTGCTACTGTAGATTACAAGAAATTCAAAAGTGGAATTGTGATGCTAAGTGCTTTTATGTGATAGATTTCATGGAGTAAAGCATATTTCGGTCGTCAACATTTTGTTGACAGAAGTCCGGAAGAGGATGCACTACCTGTAAATTATAAGATTTATGTAACTTGTGTGTTCCATACTTGATTGCATGTTTGATTCATACTCCTATAGACTGACTTTTATTGACGAGATACATCATTGTTAAAATATGAAAATGTGCACGATGTCAACAAAATTTTGACTGACGACAGGGACAAGAATTGACATTCTATGGATTAAAAACAATAGTGCGCGAATTAAGGAAGAAAACGTCGGTAGCTATCAGACTGTGTAGTGTAGACTACACAAAGATGTGACAAGTGAAGACTAATTCAAAACAATGGCACATGCAGGAATTTAGTAAGTGAACAAAAAGGAATTTCTTATACTTTACAGAGATAAGAAAAGGTCGTGGGTCGCTTGCCGATTCCTGTAAATTCCATTTAAATGGAATTAATTTTAAGGATCGCCACGATTCCTTCAGATTCGATGAATTTAGATCATTCTGCACAATTTCTCTTGTTTATGTTGGTCCCTCAGATTCTTAGTATGGAAGTTGGCATGCGCACGGGAACATGGGTTCACTCAGTCTCTTCGGAGGACTCATCAATAAATGGTACTGTCACAGCGATGTGTGATATTATAACACACACTCCACTGGCTGATGTCCAGAGCTCTCTCTGCACATTCAATGACGACTATTGTTTGAGAGTATTGGGGTGCGTGCCATTTCATTATAGCATCCAAGATATGACTTTTCTCTTCTACACTGTTATTCATGTACATGTGGTCTCAAATGATTAGTAGGAAGAGTTACTGACCCTGAGTATTGACTACCATTACTAAATGAGTACAAATTCTAGCACTCTTTGAGTGTAAAAATATTAGCACTAAATTTAGAACTCTTTGGGTTGGAAAGCAGAGTACACTGTACTTCATTCGCACTCATTTCAGTGCTCATTAAATGAGTTGCATAGGAGTAGCACCCTCTACTAATAAAGCGACAATTCTTAAGCAATAGTTCCAGCCGTCTTGCATGCTACGGAGCGTCGAATAACGCAATACTGCATTTTTTATGCAACTACGAATGATCTCACGTTTGACTTGCTCCATAACTAAAGAGAATGATATTTGTACATTTTTGTGATGCACTAATTTTGGTAGGCTGACTAGAATGTCTCTGTTGAGATTAGGTTTATTCTTTATAAGACGAAAGGTTGGCTTCGCATCGATGATGTTTGTTATTTGATGGAAGTCATAAAACCATCTCAAATACTTACAAAGTCCCAAATGAGTTCTGGAAAGAGTGCTGAGCCTCAGTACTAACTACGTCTAAGAAATTAGTCCAACATTCTAGTAGTCTTGGATTTCGAAAATATTGGCACTCATTTTAGAACTCTTTGGGTTCGAAGGTGCAGTACTTAATTCGAACTCATTAAATGAGGTACATAGGAGTAGCATGTCCACTACATGCTGACAGCGGAAGTAAAGCACATCGACCAGGCCAACACGACCAGTGGCAAAGAGACGGTCATGTGAAATGTAATAAGTGATGGCATGGCAATGCAGTGATGCACCCCGGATCAATGCTCCGTACTATTATCCTACACTTGTATGCCCTTCTCTTTAAGTGATTCACTGCTATATTGGCATTTCATCATATTAGTACTTAGTAAGGATTTTAGTCAGGGTTGGCTTTTTGCCACTAAGTGGTGAAAACTGGCAAAAACCGGTAAATACTGGTAAAAACCGGCTAAAACTAAAATTCCGAAAAATCAGTCTATTTCTTCACGAAATGATCGACAGCAAGTTGGGGGTTAAGTATTGCGGTGCATGCGGGTTTGCAGTTTCCAACTCTTATCTTCCAAAACATGATATTCATTCTGTGATGGAACCACATGATATGTTTTTATAACGAACGACAAACGATGTTGCCGTTCTTTACGATTGCTCTGCCCTTTTCTTGTGATTTAAGAGAAAATGTAGGCTTCGGCACCATTTTAGCTCTTTGGTTCATGTAACAGAAGTTGTTAGATACTCGCAGAATTATCATCAAATGAATGAAAAAATGAAAAAATATATATGAATATTATTGGTTTATACACAGAGCTAAATTAAGCAAACCACTTTCTTCATGTGGACGAGCTTCAATAATCCCTTTGTCGTTTTTCTGTGTTGAGTGTTCAGCAAGAATGTAGAGTGTATTTTAATAGTAGCTTAGGTTTCATCAGATCTAAATTCGAACCCAGGTCTCATGAACGCATAGAAAACACTCTATTAAAAAGTCTGCACCGGAAAATCTCACCTCCCAAATCAAGCAATGTGCAACAGTCACTTAGAATGCATTTCTAGTTTTCGTAGAAATATACTAAATGTACTAATGCTTGTGACTGTAGCAGAAAATCATGATTTGCAAGAACAAATAATGATTAAATAACATATTTCGCACCAGCAATCTTGATACAGTGAGGTATAATGTATGTCTGAACAGCTTCAGTTATACTTTCAACAAAAGAACATGTCCAGTAAGCTGTAAAATTGATCTTGTTGACAGAACCTGAGAGCGACAAACAATTTTGACATCATTGTGATATACAAGTTTGTTTAAAGTTCTTGAAATTTCCATATTTTGAGCTCAAATCAAAATTTTACTTTCGGTTTTGAATTCATTTAACATAACGTTGTCCTCTAAATATGTGAGGGTAAATTACCATGACATGAAAAATGTTGAAGGGCAAAATTTTTAATCTAGTCCTTCAGGGAGTGCAGGATAAATTTCATATTAATATTCGTGTAATCACAATGGGTATGGGACATTTGCCACAGATTTAGAAGACAATCTATTCTACATGTATGAGATCAGCAGGGAGGTTAATCGTAGAAATCCGAAGCCAGATTTCTACATTTTCCTACCCTTCTAGCTTCATGAAATGCCTGTTTTCGATCTTTCATATAGATCCAAGTGATTTCCTTCCAGCATGGACGTCTGTTGCATCTTGCAATGAATGAAATTCGTAAAGCAACAAAATGCGTGCACACTTAGAAGAATAATGCACAGCAGCTTTATAAAAATATTTCTTATAATAATTCATATTCTTACATTCACCATTGCTTGATCGAAATCAAAAATAAGATCTCTCCCTTTTTATGTCACGAGGTTTTATTGTAAATAAAATAAAGTGACCCGACGCGTTTCGTCTTAAAGACTGTCTCAAGGGTACACTGACACGGCTATATGATGCGGGTTATATACTCAGGTCTTGGATTTGATATCTCCTCACACTAACTCATGACGTCTATTCATTAAATTAGGCATTTTCGACGCAATCCAGCGAGATTCAGCCGTCTTAGTAGATATCGCCGATTTCTGTTTATCCAAAATACTGCAGTTGGAATAATTAATGTCCATCATTTCAGCGGTATGGTGTTTTAGATGATGATCACTCAGGGCACTTTTCTTGTCTCTATTTCTGACACTACGTTCGTGTTCATTATACTGTGATCGAAAAGGTCGACTACTTTGTCCAATGTACTTTATTTGACAGATTTTACACGAAAATTCGTAAACTAAATAATTGTCGTTACAGTTATATTTAGGACCGATCTGTTTACAAATGTCACATTGACAAAAGTATTTATCATCTATTTTAGATTTTATTGTGTTCCGTCGTCTCTTGCCTGGTCTGGCTGTAATTCTCATGGGCAGACCATATTTACGTTTAAGTTTATTCATTTTTCTATTAGGTACAGGTATCGCTGACAAAGTCTGAAGATAAGTTTATCCAATTAGGAGGCTTATCCAATGGTTTTATTTTTCTGTTATTTTGATATGGTTTAAAGCCATTTTCCGATAGTCTTTTATTCATAATATCTAAAGCAGCAACTTCTTCATTCGGATTTGAACAGCGTTCTGAAACATATTTACGACTGTTGCTAACAAAATTGTCTTTAATATGGTGTGGGAGCCAACTATCTTTCCTAAGGCAAATGCCAGAATGGTTCGGTTTACTATACCATTTATACTGTATTTGAATATTTTCAATATAAATAGTCATGTCTAAAAAGTTCAGACCGCTATCTTTTGGTACTTCAATGGTAAATTGAATATTTTTGTTAATTGAATTAAATGTATTAAGAATATTCGAAAAGATGGCTTCATTATCTCTGGGGAGCGGACCCAAGATGATGTCATCAATGTATCTTTTATAGATTTTTGGTTGAATTTTATACTTATTTTCTAAAATTTTCATTACTTTTACTTCTATATAATTCATAGAAATTATCGCAAAAGGTGGTGAAAAATGTGTGCCCATGGGGCAGCCCTTTACTTGCAAGTAAATTTTATTGTTATACGATATCTCATAATTATATGATATGAATTTCAGCATATCAACTAAATCACTCACAGTAAATCCATAATTTTCTATTTGATCCCAGTGAGAATAAGCAAATTCTTCTATAGCGTTTAACCCTTCATCTATCGGGATGCTAGGGTATAGGTTTTTTACGTCTAATGAGATGAAAATCTGATCGTCGTCTTTTATTTCGCCAAGTTGTGACTCTAATGTTTTAATCAGTGATTTTGAGCTATCTAAGTGAGCTGGCACTTTTTTAACCAATTGGTTTAAAATTACGCTCGTAAGCCAATCAATTTTTTGAGTTGGCGTGATGATTACTGAAGCTATCGGTCGTAAGGGAAAAGCGTTGTTAACTTTATCTTTATGATGTTTTATCGAGACCCGAAATTTAGCTGGACTGCTTCCGGAAGTTAATAATTTTTCATAATCTATCGCTTGCTTGCCATGACACTTACAACGTATCAAGCTGTTCGCCTGGTTTTCAATAGCCTTATTTTTTGATTTGATTCCTAACTTGTAGGTAGAAGCATCTTGTAGAAGGTTAATATAGAGATAATGAAGCCATCTTTTCGAATATTCTTAATAAAAAGGGAGAGATCTTATTTTTGATTTCGATCAAGCAATGGTGAATTTAAAAAACCTGCCGTTCAGTCACCTAATGAAGGTCATATTCTTACACCTATACTTGGAACATATTCTTGATTGAAATGCGATATTGATAGTTTTGAATTGTGAAAATACAGGCCTAAATGTATATCAAATGATGAAAAAGTAAAGTGAACTTATTGCGACTAACGTTCATCAATAAAGTAAGGAGTGACGATGATCCATTATATTGTATGTACCCAAAAAAACCTAAGTAGTAATGCTGGAAAAATAATTTTAGTCAGTTTTTGCCAGTTTTAGCCAAAAAATGGTGACAAAAGCTGGTAGTTTCTACCAGGTTTTTACCGGCCAACCCTGATATTAGGACTTCTGTGAATCTAAGTTCGGTACTCTTTCATTCACCACTCAAATTGGTACTTAAATAGCACTTTATGAGTGACAGTGTAGAATAACCTAGGAGCAACGAGCTAGGTCTAATTCAGTATGTGAAACTGTAGGCGCAATTATCAAGGACAGAGAGAATGATTTGCGCGTTTTAGGGTACTTTGCTTGTCTATGGCATTTGTAGCCAAAGCTAGCATCAGAACTTCTAACTTCCTATTTTAACCTTGATGAGGAGCCGTAATTCTCTGTCATCTGAAATCTGATTAATTCAATTTTTGATGTTGTCGGCGTATTCTCTTTATAAAAAAACCAGTGCATCGTATATCCGCTGTGTCGCCTGGAATCATTGGAGATCACATTTTTTATTAAGCAGCTGATCGCAGTCATTCTCGACAATTTCTCTTCGAATTCTCAATTTCATTTATCCACCATGGCACTTACTTCTTCTAAGTACTTGCACATTTGCCAACTTCTATGAATTCTTGCTGTATTCTTGCTTCATGTACGCATGATAATATCAAGAAATAAACATGTTCTTTTATGATTCTGATTGTTGAGATAAAACGACTAACACTTACGTAGCAACGGATCAAATCCCAAAACTTCAATTTCGCAAATTTCCATAAATTTCTTGTTTCCAGGCCATGCAAGAACTACGTATATTCCCAAAACTGGTTCTCCTCGATGCAGCTGGAATAAACAAACGGAATTAAAACAGTTTATTGGTGGACAGACGATTAACATCAGATGTCGAAGGCTTTGTCTGCAGTGCAGACCAAAGGAATCAGCATTCTATCCAAATGTTCTAGTTAACCGATGTGAAGAGCTTTCACTCTTTATAAATAGGAATGTTCGTGCAGCATTGCTACTCATGAGATGGAGATGGAAGCGAGCCCGATCCCGGACTATCTAGTACCCGGGCCGATTTGTGTCATGTCTGATATTAGAAATATGATCAATTATATTCTGTGACTCACCTCATATGATTGCTTATCAACATGGTTTGCAAGAAGATGAAACAAATACCGGCATATGACCGAATGCTTCCTCGACCAGAAACAACAATCAATAGACGACTAGCTGGCAGCATTTCTCTTGTCTTATTGACCTCACTTTTCAAAATGGGCTATATATCTTCAGTGCCTTCGTTTTATCCGCTTAAAATGAACCAAAATGTAACTTATAACAATAGCAGCTATCGGTACATCAAATAGGATGTACTTTATTTGTGATAGACAGACGTGTTTATACAGTGTACATGTAGAATAAATCAAGATTTACAGAATGTACCACATCATTAGTCACCTCCTTCTTTTTTCGTTTTTCAGCTCTAAAAACTATAATTTCAATCTGTTTTGGCTATGAATGCATTCAAATTTCTTATTTGACACTCGCTTCAATGGGGAGTTTGCCGAACACGCCCCTTTGCTGGTCTCCCAAACTATTGCATTGTCAAACCACGCACCAATCGAATTGGCATTGAGAGGAGGTTCAGAAAAACAGCATCAGGTTTATTTCTAAGGTCATCCCTGGGCTGAGGTAAAAGTCAAAAGTCAAAGGTTATCTAATAAACCATACACCAATCGAAAGATCTGGTCAAAGTGGTCAATAAAATGATGATTACTGACCCAATAAACGTGTTGGCATATAAACATGTGAAAACTCGTTTTTCGGATTGTTTCTTTTTGACAGACGATAATTTAGAGCGCTGTTAAAGATTTGGGAATTGAAATCACCTCTCTATCGTCGTCCATTTGGCGGGAAACTCTATTTGTTCTTCAAAATGGCGCCAAAAAACTCTTCATTTTAGTAAGTTATAGAAAATATTCAGTTATATATAGAGTCAATTCCCAAAATATTTTTATGAGCAAAAGACCATCCAAATCGCTACTCAGAGTTTCATGCACCTAATAACACAATCATTTTGATAAATTATTTATATTTTTTTACTAATGTAATTAATAAATTATAGCGCAATGAGTTTTTGAATCATTTGGAAGTGTCTGCAATCTATGAATTGGTCAAATGAATTCATTTTGTTATTTTGCAATTTAATACTTTTTGACACCATGTTGTCATGTAAATGTCATGCGTGATGAGGTCGCTAAAGGACGTATCCCCGATTCTACAGAATCTACGACAATGACTTGATCAAAAAGTAAATAATAAATTATTAAAACAACACTGATGGGATATTATTCAATCGCTAAAATATTCACAATTCAACGCAATGCAAGCAGTGCGATCATTTGTGCTGTAAACAACACATTTTGAGTCATCGGGATCTTCTTCCTCTTTCATAGATAATGCAGCTAAACTATCTGCTTCGTTTTTCAACAAAAATTGATTAGGTTGCCTTTTTTGGAAATCTCTGAAATCAATAAATATCGATTTATTCAAAAACAGCTCGATGAATGATTTTTTAAATGCCATATTCGGAATCGGCATGCAAAGCTACATCAGAAGAAGCTCATCGTTTTCATGGACATTCATTTCTTCGGGCGCACCGTGTAAGAAGCTGTTGCGCCTTGGCTCAATGTCAAGGTCTTTCACGACAGAAATGCTAGAAATACAGTGTGGGATTCTGCGTCAAGTCCTTCAAGGCCCACCACACTTGGTGACTTATTTCATGATGACATAAGCCGCTATGCATACACAGAAAGACAAGATAGTCGTTTTACAGAGTAAAATAGGCCTAATAAAGAGGAAAACACTGATAGAAGTGCATATGTACAATGCATGAACGTTTAGAAACTGTTATTCGCTGTTGCCAGACCTGCGCTTGTGCCATTTATCAATACCAAAATTATGTTTTGAATAAAACCACAAATAAGAATTATGAAATATATTGTTCTTATTTGATATTGGTTTGCATGTAGCCTACATGTAATTTAATAATCCAACACAGCAGTTGATATGACTGATGCTGCCAGTAAGATGCTTGTACTAGACAAACTGTTTTATGAACGTCAGTACTTCAATTTGCCATGCATCATCAGAGTCAAAATTTACTGATTTTTAAGAGTGGTAGGCCGCGATGGCATATATATATATATATATATATATATATATATATATATATATATATATATATAACAGGAAAACTATTGATAACTCTACTCAGCAACCGGAGAAAAATATAATATAATTGAAATTGAAAACACGACTTTTACTTACGTCGTATAAGCATAAGCGCTTTCTTTTCTTCAGATGCTTTATAAGTATAAATCTATATAAATATATTGTAGAGGTTTTTGGTAATGTCTATGATGATTGTAGTAAGGTAAATCACCAAAGTAAATTATTCTAGTCTCTAACAGCCCGGAGAGAGTTTTTAGAACACCGTCTTGTCTCGCAGTCAGAATAGTTGTGTTTATATTATCATCAGCATTACATTCGCCAAGTGACAGGATGGAAAGGTAATTAAGATAAGGCGAAGAGATTA
The DNA here is from genome assembly GCA_907163375.1 of Prostheceraeus crozeri. Classification (NCBI taxonomy): domain Eukaryota; kingdom Metazoa; phylum Platyhelminthes; order Polycladida; family Euryleptidae; genus Prostheceraeus; species Prostheceraeus crozeri. The sequence goes on from CAJQUW010010540.1 coordinate 40,248, forward strand.
CAAGTGGAAAGTGAAGTAAAGAGAGGTGTTAAAATCAAGGAGAGCAGCAGCTGTACACCATCTGTTAGCGTGCATCGCAACTAAGGCTGATTGATGACACCGCTACAGTACTCCCCTCCCAGCCTTTACATCAGTCAAGGCGATGCCGTAGTAGAATAAAGATGTTCATCCTGGAACGTAACGAGCGGGAGATTGTATGTGCCGGCCAGAGCGCGTGGTCGGAGTAGGAGTGTCAGCACTTGATCTATCTAAGTGGGCGGGCTTGAGGCGGTCGATGGAAATTGTCTCTGAGCGGCCGTTTTTGGAGATACAGTAAAATTTATCGCTCCGACTGAGGATGAATGGTACGTAGGTTGAAGCGGCTTGCGCACAGCATCGTGTCGGATGAAAACATGACTGCATGTTGCCAATTCGCTGGGAAAGAAAATTGGCTTGGACTGAGGGCGTGGAGACGGGGCTTTCAGCTCTCGCATGAATGACTGAAGTTTTGTGACATAATCACAAGCGTCCGTTCCGTTTGCATCAGGCTGTGACTGGGAATGATCACTGCTGAGGAATTGACCAGGTAAACGCAATGTGGTGGCGAGAGTCAATTCAGCTGGGAAGCAATTAATGTCGGTTTTGACGGCTGACCGCAAACCGAGCATAACGATAGGCAAATTGTCTGTCCAATGCTGCGGCGAGGGTTGTGACTTGAGGGCGGTTTTGAGCTGGCGATGTAGACGCTCCACCATCCCGTTTGACATCGGATGATACGCCGTTGTTCGAATGCGAGTACATCCCAGAAGTTGAGTAAGGTCAGTAAATAAAGCAGACTCAAACTGTCGACCGCGATCAGTTGTGATGATCTCAGGAACGCCAAACATGGAGATCCAGCGCTCCACGAAAGCGCGTGCAACCGTTGATGCGGTGATGTCCTTTATAGGGATAGCTTGAGGCCATCGCGTGAAACGGTCGATGCAGGTTAAGATGTAAGTGTAACCGTTGGAGGGAGCAAACGGTCCGACAAGATCAATGTGGACATGACGAAAGCGAGCGTCCGGTGCTGAAAAACGTGCCGATGGGAGCACGAGTATGGCGGTTGACCTTCGACCTTTGGCAGGGAATGCAGGCGCGAGTCCATTGTCTGATATCGCGTTTCATATCAGGCCAAACAAAGCGCTCGGATACCAGTTTGATGCTGGGCTTGATGCCAGGATGTGCGAGACCGTGAATATTCTTCTACGCAAGACAATTGGGATAAAGTGGCGAGGTAAACCAGTAGAGAGGTCACAAGTCACTGATAGAGTAGACGAAGGAATGGGTATGTCTTGCAATTGTAGGCCAGTGTCATGCTTGTTGCGGTAGCCTTGCAGGTCGCTGTCTTGTCGTTGAGCGTTGGCGATTTCTTCATGAGTAGGGCAGGAAGGACGAGTGATGGCTGAGACTTCCACCCGTGACAAAGTATCAGCAACAATGTTATTCTTACCGCTGACATGTCGAATGTCACAAGAAAACTGCAAAATATAGTCTAGGTGTCGGACTTCTCGCGGGGAATGTCGATCAGCAGACGTGGCGACAGCGTAAGTGAGTGGCTTATGGTCAGTCAGTACGGTGAAGGTCCGACCTTCTAAGCAATGGCGAAAATGGTGAATTGCAAGGTAGATGGCCAGCAGCTCTCTGCCGAAAGTGCTGTACCGGGACTCTGTGTCGGATAGTTTCCGTGAAAAGAATACAAGCGGTTGAAGTTCACTGTCTGTCAACTGTTGCAGAGACGCACCAACAGCGAAGTTAGACGCGTCGTCGGCGAGGACCAACTGTGAAGATTGATCGGGAAAAGCCAGACAAGTAGCGCTGGTGAGGGCACGTTTGGCGTCGTTGAAGGATTGTTCAGCTTCGGAGGACCAACTCAGGGACTTGGATGCGCCTTTGAGCAGATTGGTTAGGGGCTGTAGAAGACTTGCACATCGAGGGATAAAGCGGCGGTAAAAATTGATCATGCCGAGGAATCGACGGAGTTCAGCTATCGAGTTCGGCTGGGGAAAGTTCGAGATAGCAGTGACCTTGTCTTCGACGGGTGCTATTCCATGACAGTCGATCTTGTGTCCGAGAAAGGTAATTGATGAGACACCGAAAACACACTTAGACAGGTTCAGTATGAGTCCGTACTCATCAAGGCGCTGAAACAGCATTCTGAGATGGTACTGGTGCTCTTCCGTTGAGGAGCTAGCGACTAGCAGGTCATCAACGTAGGCAAATACGAAGTTAAAACCACGTAAAATTTCGTCGATGAAGCGTTGAAATGTCTGTGCTGCGTTGCGTAGACCGAAGGGCATCCTGGTAAACTCGAAAAGACCGAAAGGACTTGTAACTGCAGTCTTCGCAATATCATCAGGTTCGACAGGAATCTGATGATAGGCACGAGTCAAGTCGATGGATGAGAACACAGTCTTGCCTTTGAGGTTGGACGAAAAGTCTTGGATGTGGGGAACTGGATACCGGTCAGGTACAGTCACATGGTTGAGAGCGCGGTAGTCACCGCAAGGGCGCCAATCGCCAGACTTCTTGGTGACCATGTGCAGAGGAGAGGCCCAAGCGCTATCGGACGATACCCATCTCAAGCATGTGCTGGAACTCCTCTTTAGCACAACGCAAACGGTCCGGTGCTAAACGGCGAGGGCGAGTGAAAACTGGAGGGCCTGTGGTGCGGATGTGGTGAGTCACATTGTGCTTGGCAGCGTCATCATGCAGGGAGTGATTCGTTAATCGAGGAAACTGGCGTAGGAGAGTCAAATAAGGACATTGAGAGGCAGGCGCAGACGGATGAGTCAGGAGAGGACTGAGCTGCTGAACACCGTTGGCCGTGGTGCCAAGAACAAAAAGGCTTGTAAAGCTGTCCAGAAAGCGACGGTGGTTCAGGTCAATCAGGAGGTGGAAGTGGCTGAGGAAGTCAGCTCCGATGATAGGATGAGTGACATCAGCTATCACAAAAATCCACCGAAAGGTACGCCGTAGTCCCAAATTCAAAGTCAACGATCGCTGGCCGAAGGTTGAGATGATGGCGTGATTAGCTGCGAAGAGAGGTTCACCACGGAAGCCCTTTCGACGATCAGCAGTCGTAGGAGGAAGGACACTGACCTCAGCACCACTGTCGATCAGGAACTTGGTGCCAGAGTAGCGGTCCCAAACAAAAAGTCGGCAGCTCGGAGATGAAGGGCCCGTGGCAGCCGCCACCTCTACTGCGGGGCCGAGGAGTCTCCCGATTGGAAGCTGCAGGGCTTAATGCACTTCTCAGCTGCAGTGCTGTATTTTCGGTGGTACCAGCACACATCAGGACGGTCGCCAACAGGACGATTAGAACGGTCCCGGGACTTAGAACGCTCACGTGAGTTCCTAGTAGTGCACAAGGAGGAGATGCGTTCAGCAAGTCGGTTCACTGTCTTCTCCAAGCGATCCAGTCGGTCGCTGAGACTGTCAGGGCGGTTGACTGAAGCGATCGCGGCGTGGAGAGGAACTGGAGCGTCGAGAATTCGATCAGCTATGTCTGCAACATCTTCAAGTGGCATGGAGTCCTTGGAGGCAGCGAGAATGGATTGAGCATGGAGGGGGAGTCTCTGAACGAAGAGTTGTCGCAGAAGTCCTTCATCGAAGTTGCGGTGACCCAGCAGCTGACGCATGCGGCGCAGGAGTTGAGAAGGCTTACGATCACCAAGCTCCTCCTCGCTGAGTAGCTGACGCAACCGTTTGTGTTCGGAGACTGAGGTTCACTTGATGATGGCAGCCTTCAGCTCATCATACTGATCGGTCATCGGTCGAGAAACGATCAGGTCGCGAACTTCTTGAGCGATCTCTTGAGGGAGTGTGCGAATGATGTGGCCAAACATAGTTTCCTGCTTGGTAACTCGACAGACGTCGAATTCCGCCTCGCAGCGTGAGAACCACAGCTCGACGTCGGAGGACCAGAAGGAAGGTAGCTTCACACTTAAAGCGGCGAGTTGAGTTGGGTCGGTCATGATTTTTAGTTGGGCGCCAATTTGTAGAGGTTTTTGGTAATGTATATGATGATTGTAGTAAGGTAAATCACCAAAGTAAATTATTCTAGTCTCTAACAGCCCGGAGAGAGTTGTTAGAACACCGTCTTGTCTCGCAGTCAGAATAGTTGTGTTTATATTATCATCAGCATTACATTCGCCAAGTGACAGGATGGAAAGGTAATTAAGATAAGGCGAAGAGATTACAAGTGGAAAGTGAAGTAAAGAGAGGTGTTAAAATCAAGGAGAGCAGCAGCTGTACACCATCTGTTAGCGTGCATCGCAACTAAGGCTGATTGATGACACCGCTACAATATATTATATCACTTATCACTAATTTTTTTTGAAAATTTCTTTTTATCCTTTTTAGCATCTAAGTTTGAAGCTGCTTTTTTATATACATTTAAGTACCAGCAATAAGCGATCTAGCTGAAATTTTGATTTATATACATATATATATATATACATATATATATATATATATATATTTTAACAAAAAGATGTATTCAGGTATAAGATATTATTTACCACAAATTTTCAGGCTGTTGCTTCAGCTCGTCGTCAGATGGAAAAGGGAAATTACATCGGGAGACATGAGTATAAAATTTTAAAAATTTCGTGATGACATAGCTTGGCGTAAGTTTACATAGATGTTATCAAGTTCTATATGTCTATTGATGGAGTGGTCTGAGGAGTAGCAAGCTTCCATAAATTCACGACCATATCTACAGTATGTTCACATGAGTTGATGGTTTTTGCACTACTCCAATCAAATGCATGGTCTTCTTCAACGCAATGAGTTGATATTTGTGAACGCTGATCAATCCTCCTTACTGCTAGTCAATGTTCATGAACTCTTGTTGACAGCTGTTTTCCAGTTTGTCCAATGTATTTTGTTGACAGTTGGAGCAATCAATTTGGTAAATGACGTTTCTTCGTTCTGAATCAGATTTTAATTTCTTTGGTTTAAAGAGATGATTTTTCAATGTAGTTGTTGGTTTGTGGGCGATCTTTATATCGTGCTTTTGAAACATACGGCTTAATGTTTCAGAAATACCATTAATGTATGCACTGTAAATCGCTCGATACGAAAATTACATACAAACATATACCAAAATTACATACAATTTGAAACTAACATTTGATACGAGATTCTCGTATGTTTACAGAGATCTGGTATGTTTTTCACACCAAATCTCATTTACCTTCGTATGTGATTGGTATGTAGCGATACGAACTATTCTATCTGTGATTGGATGTTTTACACTGAAATACGAATTGTTGGTATGTTTTATTTACGAGACCCGATGCAAATTCATCCTTATTCGTATGACTCTGGTATCCATCCATTTGGTATGTGCAGCTTTAAGTCACATAGCAAAAAAATGTATGTATTACATACTACTGTCAAATAACTTTTTTCGGTAATACAAGTGGTGAATATTTTTTGTTTGATAGAGTGATATTTGAGTACATTAGATCTATTGTGAATTTTATGTTCCACGACTATGCGGTCGATGCTACATGTCTAGCAACATTAACAGGACTCTTAGTTAGCTCTAATTTATGGGCCAAGTTGATTAACGTCAATTCATTCAAACGATATTTTTCGTGCAATCATGTTGACTTATATATCTCAAACATATCTATTTTTTGCGTTCATGAATTATAATGTGTTTTTATCTCGGATTGATAATGTGCTTAATTTCAAAATTACATAATGCATAATTGTTGATGATTGAATACTTATTGATTATTCATGAAATACTTTAGACTTACGTGTACTAAAATCGAATTCATTATTGAAAGTATGACGTTTGAATGTCATTATCTCACTACTTACAGAACAGTAGTAACATTAGTGTGATCTTTATTGACAAAAGGCCTTAAATCAACATACTTTGGAAATGATTTATGCTTTCTTTTAACATTGTGCTGGTATGGCTTTAGTATGTAAAGCATACCACATTTGAAAAAACATACGAAAAGCATACAAATATATACCAAGAGAATACAGAAATATACCAAAAATATATTTTGGTATGCATCCTTCGTATGTGATTGGTATTGAGCGATTTACAGTGTGGTAGTGTGTAATAAGTTTGTTTTCTTTGTTCTTGTTCTTCTATTGTTGTGGTTTGTTGTACTTCGTTATTTTGTTTTAATTGTTGTTTCATTTGTGACCAAGTTCTTTCAATGAATTGCTTTGGATAATTGTTATTTTGGAAAAGTTGGAAAAGAAATTTAATTTCATTGTTTTTATTCTCCTCAGTGCTGCAGTGAGTTATTGTTCTCTGAAATTGTCGTCAGTCAACGTCGTCGTCAGCCAAGCCATGTCATCACGAAATTTTTATAATTTTATACTCATGTCTCCCGATGTAATTTCCCTTTTCCAGCTGACGACGAGCTGAAGCAACAGCCTGAAAATTTGTGGTAAATAATATCTTATTCCTGAAGACATCTTTTTGTTAAATCAATCACACTCAGGATGCAAATTTTCAAATTAATTCGTAATCAATATGAACCGACTGTCCTTTCATTTGCTAGAAAATGGGAGAAATTTGAACATCGAATAATAACAACAAAACAACAGCTTCATTTCCTTCATGATTGTAAAAGATCTGATATTCTTCCACGTTCAATTCAGTATAAACCTCCAGTACCTTCACGTCTTGGTTTCGAAATAGCAAAGAGTAATGGGAAACAAATGATGAAAGTTTTATTTCAAGATGCCCATTGTCGTTTAGATCGCTTTACCAGTCATGCAGAAGAATTCCAAAGTTTGTGTGAATCCTCTTTAACTCGAATTCTTTTTTCTCAATTGAAATCAGCAATTCCCACAACAAGCAAATATGCAGAAGAAAAGAAGAGACAACAGATGGTAATAAAGCTAAAGAAATTGAAGTTTGATTCTGACAAAGACGTTTTCAACGAAAAGAAGATAGTCAATCTTTCCAGTAGAAACTTATCCGAGAGCGAAGTCGCTGTTTTGAACAAAGGTTTAAAATTTAATACAAAAGATTCTGATCCTCTCAAATTTATGGCTGAAACTGAGTTTATCATGGCTGTCAATGATTTGAAACCAGAAGATAAAAGCACCATTGAGCCGCACATCGAGAAATTGGTGGTTGGCGGTGAGATTGAATTCGTGGCCGTTTTCAAGACTGATGCGCGCGCCCAAGCATCGAGATTGAGATGACGTGAGAGTGGTTCATTTCACGATCTGAGCGAATAGACAGAATTAACACGCGATGAATGCGTCACAGAATGGGCACTCGAGAGGGAGCCCTAACGCTTCTGATTGGTTAACCGTCAATGCAAAGACAATGCATTGTGATTCCCTTTTTACTGAGTGAGGTGATGTGAGGTTAGCACCAGCGATCAGTCCATGAATAGACAAAATGTTGCTTCAACGGTGTAACTAAATGCAGTGACATAGACTTACACATGTATAGTATGTTGCTAACATATTCTTTGCTTTTCATTTACAAAATAAAATCCTTTTAGACTAGATTTTTGATTATCTAAAAATTTCATGCTTATGCCCCACCTGGACCAAATGTCACGAGCCGCCACTGACAATACATCAATTCTACTAAATAGTATTTGATAATGGTCTACATTTGAAACCATGATTTTCCATGATATGAAAGTCTAATAAATTGTGATATAAGTGATGTAATCGGGATGATGTTTTCCGATAGAGGGATATAGTGGTGTAAAACTTGAAATATGGACTTACATAGTATCATGAAAGTTCTAGAGTTCACAGTTCGAACATACATGTACACGTACAGTAGATTATATCAAATGCTAACGGGAATTGATGATTTCTTTGATTCGATATTTTTGCCATTCAATCAAATACTGTGAAATATCTCCAAATCATTCAGAATATCTTCTTTTCAGCTCAGTTATTCTTCTTGCTTCGAACGTTGACGAGAATAGGGGTGAGTTGACTGTCTTACGAAGGCAAAAAGGAACAGCTGACAAAATTCGCGTTGTTTGCCCTAAAGTTATCGATAATTACAATAAATGGATGGGTGGAGTAGACCTCGTGGATCAGAGAACATCTTACTATCAACTGGATAGAAAAGCAAGATTCAGGTTTTACCTGAGAGTGTTTTTTGATATGATGGATATCAGTGTTGTGAATGCATTTATTATATACAATCAACGATTCCCAAGACAACTGACATTATTACAGTTCAAGGAAGCGATTTCTGATGGCCTCACAAGAAATTTCTCGTCTCGGAAGAGAAATTTTCCTCAAATTCGCAGCAACATTCTCATTAAAAGAAGACCAAGCAATGTAAGTCAAGCAGTGCATTTGCCCACGTTTAACAATGCGAGACGCCGCTGTGTTCAATGTTCAAAACAGTCAATTGAACAACGCACTTTCGTAAAGTGCACTTCTTGTGATGTGTCGTTGTGTCTCTTGAAAGAAAGAAACTGTTTTCTCGATTTCCATTTGTAAAAGACGTTATTAGTGTTTTCCAAAAGTTATTATTTAGCTTGGTAACTATATGTTGATTTGTCATCCACAGAGGTTGCAAATAAATTTGTTCAAATTTAATAATATTTCTTCACTTGAGCCCCAGAGGGACACCGGTGTCCCAGTCTGGTGTGGGTATTATATAAATTAATTATGCAATGCCGATATAGATATCTTTCTATTGACCAAAAGCAACAAGAATTATGCTATAAAAAGTAGAAAATTATCTCTCAGTTACTTGTGGGGTTTAAAGGGTTAATCTATCTTCGTGTATTGAGAAACTGCTTACAAAAGTATTAAATGAAAGACTGAATGCCTGGATTGACAAACATGGATTAATTCATGAATGTCAAACAGGATTTCGTAAAGAACATTCTACCTTAGACAATATCTGGATCCTAAAAGAAATTATACAAGTTTATAGAAACAATAAGAAGCAGTTATATATTTGTTTCATTGATTTATCAAAGGCTTTCGATTCAATACCAAAATATCACCTGATCAATAAATTAAGAAGTATCATTCCTGATGGTCATTTTCTTTCTTTAATGGAAAATATTATAGAAAACAAGAAATACAAAATTTTGCTTAACGGAGTGGAAAGTGAAGAATTTATGTTAGAAAATGGAATTCCACAGGGAGATAGTTTATCGCCAACTTTATTCTGTCTATATATAAACGACTTTTTGATAGAACTAGATAGAAACATGAATGACATTGACCCAATTCAAATAGATGATATAAAGCTGGCCTCATTGGTTTATGCTGATGATATTGTTTTATTTAGTGGATCTCAGCAAGGACTAATCAAACAAATAAACCACATGAGAAACTTTTGTAGTGAAAATGGACTCACCGTAAATTATAACAAAACTAAGATCATGATAAATAATGAGAAAGAAAACTTTAAAGAGCTCGTGTTAAAAAATGATGATGATACTACAACATCTATCGAAATAGTAGAAGAATACAAATACTTAGGTATTTGGATAGCTAAAACTGACAGAAAACATATCGAAGAAATTACAGAGAAAGGACGAGCATCATCATATTTGACTGCTAAAACACTGAAAGAATTTGGAAATGTCAATGCAAAAATTTTAAATGAAACTTTTGATATGCTAACCTTATCGAAAATGAGATATGGTTGTGAGTTCCATTTTGATAGAAATTTGAATGATCCTAATAAAATAATTATGCAGTTCTACAAAAAATTTCATCACCTAAGAATCACTACACCGAACTATTGTATTATTGGCGAATTTGACGCGAAACCTATGGAATTTCATTGTTATAAATCAGCCCTGAACTACTATCTTAAATTGAATACCAAAACTGATCAAAGATTAATTACACGTTTATTTAACAAGATAAATGACAACATTGATAAAAAACCATTCCATAACACATGGTGTAATAGGATAATGAAACTTATGGAGAAAATCCATTTACAAGAATTACAGAATCTTGATATGTACGACAAAAAATCTAAAGCTGTTATTACCAATCGTTTAACTGAATATTTCCGAACCGAATGGATCAATAGTGCAAAGAATAGCAACAAAGGACTGAGATACTTATAACTCTGTAGATTCCAAACTGATTTGAAACAATATCTGTGTCTAGTCGATGAAAAAATAAAAACTGATAATATCCTTAAATTGCGAACTGGAAATCACACTCTCGCAGCAGAAGTTGGAACATATCAAAATCGAAGCACTCGTAATGATTTTACTTGCAAATTATGTGAAAATGATGCGACGGAAGATATTTATCATTTCATGTCAATTTGTCCTCGATACAGCGCAGAAAGAAGAACGCTAATTCCGTTCCTAGTAGACTGTACACGATCAGATTTCTATGAAATCATGAATACATTAAAGATAGGACAAATCAAAGCAATTGATGAATTCATTGATAAAGCGATGAAATGTCGAAACAATAGATAATATATTTCATAATAATTTGACACGATGAGAGATATTTCTTTCCAAGTCTTGACCCACAGCATTCGATACGATCTCTATGGCAGACAAAAGAAGAAAGTCACAACTTATCAATTTCCGATTAATCCAACCCTTAAAGCGATAGATTCTATTTATTTTTTCCTTCGCACAATGAACGCTGTCCGATTTCTATGATATCATGATTGGATTGATAATTTATTGATAACTGTGTCATTATTTATCGAGATCTTCGCGAATCAGCATCGAAAGAATTACGTTGCTTCCACTTCCTAGCAAACTGCATTGATCAAACAATGGATTGAAGGACTCAATTACATTACGCACGGTATTGAGCCTAGTCATTGATCAAGAAATCAAAGATATCGATGAATTCATTAATAAATTGACGTTTGATAGATAACACATTCCAGGTTTAATTATAAATATAGAAGATATCTTTCTCCAACTTTGTGAATGATTGAACTCGATCAGATTTCTATGAAACCACAAGTGCCCGTTTCCTTTAAGAATAATCAATGCAATAATGTTGGCGCATCTACCCAGTAATGAACAACAAAGCAATAGCAAATGATTAATATTCACCTTGACACTGACGCACTCAGCGCGGTAAATGTTTCACTCTGCAATCGCTACTGAATATCGGAGGTCGATCGGTGAAATCTCTAGCCGTAAATTTCTCTAATTCCAATATCCATTGCACCATTTCAGTAAAGAGTTGAGATATTTCTCGTTATAATTTTGTGCTTAAACGTGATGCTGTTTCGTTTCTAACTTGTCTTCTATTAATGACCACGGTATTTGCGGTCTTGAATATAAGTATTGGGGAACTCTTTTTTCTTCAATGCTTATCACTTAGGACCGCACTATTTCAAGGGTAATTAAGTAATTGATTTAGCATTTGATAAAATCCTAAATGCATCATGTTTAACCACATTTTATTAAAATATAAACCTACCTTGACATTAATAACCGACCGCATCTCCGATCAAATAATAAGGCTATAGGTAAATAATCTGCTGCGATGGTGTGATGTGCAAATAAATGATTTACTAAAACTTTAATCATCAATCCCGATCATATAATTACATAACATGATATGTTATATGAATATTGTGTCTCCTCTCCTCATTTATCTATGAAATGTTTTTGTTTCATATGCCTTATTTTCATATTCATTCCATGCAATGACTTATCACGTTATCGTCGTCATCATATTAATGTAAAATCTGTAAATAGTCTGTCATCACTCAAGTACTTTGAAGAATTTTTCAGACATCATGCGCCCATCGAAGAACAATTGTGATCACCGCTTTCATCCTACTTCCGAACGCTTATGCCATCCTCATTTCCATAAGTCACTGTTGCCGTATTCATTCATCCGTGTGCATATCATCTTTTCTTTCTTTTTTTTCTCTTTTGTACATGCATTTTTTTTTTCATCTCATGTTTGTACCAAGTTGGTCAATAAACATTCTGAGTTCTGAGTTCTGAGTTCTGAGAGAGAGGGCGAGAGAGAGAGAGAGAGAGAGAGAGAGGGCGATAGAGAGAGAGAGAGAGGGCGAGAGAGAGAGAGAGGGCGAGAGAGAGAGAGAGAGAGAGAGGGAGAGAGAGAGAGAGAGGGCGAGAGAGAGAGAGAGAGAGCGAGAGAGAGCGAGAGAGCGAGAGAGCGAGAGAGAGCGAGAGAGCGAGAGAGAGAGCGAGAGAGCGAGAGAGAGCGAGAGAGCGAGAGAGAGCGAGAGAGAGCGAGAGAGAGAGAGAGAGCGAGAGAGCGAGAGAGAGCGAGAGAGAGCGAGAGAGAGCGAGAGAGCGAGAGAGCGAGAGCGAGAGAGAGCGGGAGCGAGAGCGAGAGCGAGAGCTGGAGCGAGAGCGAGAGGGCGAGAGAGAGAGCGAGAGAGAGAGAGGGCGAGAGAGAGAGAGAGAGAGAGAGAGAGCGAGAGAGAGGGCGAGAGAGAGGGCGAGAGAGAGGGCGAGAGAGAGGGCGAGAGAGAGGGCGAGAGAGAGGGCGAGAGAGAGGGCGAGAGAGAGAGGGCGAGAGAGAAAACTAGATCAGATTTCTATGAATACATTATTGCCTACGATAAACAACGAAGCAATAGCAAATGAGTACTATTTACCTTGACACTGATACACCAAGCACGGTAAATTTTTCACTCTGCTATCGATACTGAACATTGGAGGTCGATCGGTGAAATCACTGTGAATCACATAATTTTTCTAATTCCAACGTTCATTGCACCATTTCAGGTAAGTGTCGAGACATCTTTCATTGTAATTATGTGTTTAGACATGATGCTTTTTGGTTTCCAACTTGATCTACATTAATATCAAGTTTGTTAGCAGTCTTGGTTGAGCAGACATTGGGGAATTCTATCTTCAATGCTTACTACTTAAGACCACACTACTTCAAGGGTGACTTGTCATTTGATAAAATCCTAAAATGCATCATGTTTAACCACATTTGATTAACACATCAACCTTCCTTATTAATAACCGACCGGACCTCCGATAAAATAATAAGGCTATAGGTAAATAATCTGCTGCGATGGTGTGATGTGCAAATAAACCATTTACTAACAACTTAATTAATCATCAATTCCGACTCTAAAATCAGATTACATGATCAGTTTATCTTGCATGAATATTGTCTCCTCTCCTCATTTATCTATGAAGTAATTTGTCATATGCCATATTTTCACTTTCATGTCATCGTCATCATATCATGCCACATCTACAAATAGTCTCCTATCGTTTCTTAAAACACTTTCAAGACTCATTTCAGACATTATGCGCCCATCGAAGCAAAACTGTGATCACCGCTTTCATCTGAACTGCGAGAGAACGCTTATACCATCATTTCCATCAGTCACTGTTGCTGCATTCATTCATTCATTCATGTGTACCTTATCTTTCCTCTTTTCTACATGTACTTTTTCTTGCCATGTTTGTACCAAGTTGGTCAATAAACGTTCTCAGTCCTGAGAGAGAGAGAGAGGGCGAGAGAGAGAGAGAGGGGGCGAGAGAGAGAGAGAGAGGACGAGAGAGAGAGGGCGAGAGAGAGAGGGCGAGAGGGCGAGAGAGAGAGGGCGAGAGAGAGAGAGAGAGGGCGAGAGAGAAAGAGAGGGCGAGAGAGAGAGAGAGAGGGCGAGAGAGAGAGAGAGAGAGAGGGCGAGAGAGAGAGAGAGAGAGAGAGGGAGAGGGCGAGAGGTCGAGAGGGCGAGAGGGCGAGAGGGCGAGAGGGCGAGAGGGCGAGAGGGCGAGAGGGCGAGAGGGCGAGAGGGCGAGAGGGCGAGAGGGCGAGAGGGCGAGAGGGCGAGAGAGAGAGAGGACGAGAGAGAGAGAGGGGCGAGAGAGAGAGAGGGCGAGAGAGAGAGAGAGAGGGCGAGAGAGAGAGGGCGAGAGGGCGAGAGAGAGAGGGCGAGAGGGCGAGAGGGCGAGAGGGCGAGAGAGCGAGAGAGAGAGAGAGCGAGAGAGAGAGAGAGGGCGAGAGAGAGAGAGGACGAGAGAGAGAGAGGGGGCGAGAGAGAGAGAGGGCGAGAGAGAGAGAGAGAGGGCGAGAGGGCGAGAGAGAGAGGGCGAGAGGGAGAGAGGGCGAGAGGGCGAGAGAGAGAGAGGGAGAGAGAGAGAGAGGGCGAGAGAGAGAGAGAGAGAGAGAGAGAGAGAGAGGGCGAGAGAGAGAGAGAGAGAGAGAGAGGGCGAGAGAGAGAGAGAGAGCGAGAGAGAGAGAGGGCGAGAGAGAGAGGGAGAGAGAGAGAGAGGGCCAGAGAGAGAGAGAGAGGGCGAGAGAGAGAGAGAGAGGGCGAGAGAGAGAGGGCGAGAGAGAGAGAGAGCGAGAGAGAGAGAGAGAGAGAGAGAGAGAGAGAGAGAGAGAGAGAGAGAGAGGGCGAGAGAGAGAGAGGGCGAGAGAGAGAGAGAGGGCGAGAGAGAGAGAGAGAGAGAGAGAGCGAGAGAGCGAGAGAGCGAGAGAGAGCGAGAGAGCGAGAGAGCGAGAGAGAGCGAGAGGGCGAGAGAGAGAGCGAGAGAGAGAGAGCGAGAGAGAGAGAGCGAGAGAGAGAGAGCGAGAGAGAGGGCGAGAGAGAGGGCGAGAGAGAGAGAGAGAGAGAGAGAGGGCGAGAGAGAAAACTAGATCAGATTTCTATGAATACATTATTGCCTACGATAAACAACGAAGCAATAGCAAATGAGTACTATTTACCTTGACACTGATACACCAAGCACGGTAAATTTTTCACTCTGCTATCGATACTGAACATTGGAGGTCGATCGGTGAAATCACTGTGAATCACATAATTTTTCTAATTCCAACGTTCATTGCACCATTTCAGGTAAGTGTCGAGACATCTTTCATTGTAATTATGTGTTTAGACATGATGCTTTTTGGTTTCCAACTTGATCTACATTAATATCAAGTTTGTTAGCAGTCTTGGTTGAGCAGACATTGGGGAATTCTATCTTCAATGCTTACTACTTAAGACCACACTACTTCAAGGGTGACTTGTCATTTGATAAAATCCTAAAATGCATCATGTTTAACCACATTTGATTAACACATCAACCTTCCTTATTAATAACCGACCGGACCTCCGATAAAATAATAAGGCTATAGGTAAATAATCTGCTGCGATGGTGTGATGTGCAAATAAACCATTTACTAACAACTTAATTAATCATCAATTCCGACTCTAAAATCAGATTACATGATCAGTTTATCTTGCATGAATATTGTCTCCTCTCCTCATTTATCTATGAAGTAATTTGTCATATGCCATATTTTCACTTTCATGTCATCGTCATCATATCATGCCACATCTACAAATAGTCTCCTATCGTTTCTTAAAACACTTTCAAGACTCATTTCAGACATTATGCGCCCATCGAAGCAAAACTGTGATCACCGCTTTCATCTGAACTGCGAGAGAACGCTTATACCATCATTTCCATCAGTCACTGTTGCTGCATTCATTCATTCATTCATGTGTACCTTATCTTTCCTCTTTTCTACATGTACTTTTTCTTGCCATGTTTGTACCAAGTTGGTCAATAAACGTTCTGAGTTCTGAGTTCTGAGGCGAGAGGGCGAGAGAGAGAGAGAGGGCGAGAAAGAGAGAGAGAGAGGGCGAGAGAGGGCGAGAGAGAGAGAGAGAGAGAGGGCGAGAGAGGGCGAGAGAGAGAGAGAGGGCGAGAGAGAGAGAGAGAGGGCGAGAGAGAGAGGGCGAGAGAGGGCGAGAGAGAGAGAGAGAGGGCGAGAGAGAGAGAGAGCGAGAGAGAGAGAGAGGGCGAGAGACTACGCTAAAAGACTACGTCGGAGGTCGGAGACAAAATTGATTGTGCTGTCAGCTCATAATTTTCAACTACTTTCCAGAATGACTTCGGCAGCTCCTGTGACTTCTCAACCCCTATCCCCAAATCATCCCAATCCTTCATCTGCATCCTCATCATCTCAACCCCAAGAAGGTTTCATCACCTCGCACGTCAGCTGCAAACTTTGCAAACAGGATATAGAAGATCAGCTTTTCCTTTCGTGCAAAAGATGTGAAATCCAACTACATTACGGTTGCACTGATCTGGGTATCTACGAACTAGTCAAGTATCACAAGGAAAATCTGTACAAAAGGAAGTACACGTGTGACGAATGTGTCAAGAAAGTTCATGAAAATGAGTATGCTTTCATCAAGGAAAATATAAAGAAATACGATGGAAATAAACAGCTCGTAGAAGAATACAAAAGGCGCAACAGCATCAAGGAAAGAGAAATGAGTGATTTGAAGCAGACTATCCGCCAAATAAGCTTGAAGCGAGATGCAGTAACCGACGAATTCGAAGCATACAAGGAGGAAATGAAAATCGTGCAAAGGAAGAATGACGACCTGCTACTGACATTAGCGACTTATGAAGCAAAACTTAGCGAGTACGAAGAAAGAGAAAAGAAGAACCAAACTACCAATGATACGAAAGAGAACAATCAAATGACGACAAACCAACCTGGCAATAACAATGACCTTAGAAGACTGATTGACGACCAATGGGAGAATACTGAGACTGAATTGACTGTAATGAAACACATGATTGACGACTTAAAGGCTACCGTGAACAACACAATGCGACAACAAATACCAAATCAGACTTACTTCCAACCACAATCCCGACAACAATCGAGACCTTACGAACGAACCAATTACCGACCCAATCGATCAAATTACCAACGAAGGCCAGCTCCTGTCTGCCATTCATGCGGGCGACGAGGGCACATAGCTCGAAATTGCTACTCGAGACCACGATGGTACACAAATTCAAGAAGTAACTACCAACAACAGCAGCAACAACCTTATAGACCAACATACCAGCCACACCAACGGTACCAACCATATCCGCCACAACAACCTGTTCAACCTAACTATCCATCGACATATCCACCTGTGACTCAAGGACAATTTCAACAAAACGTGAATCAAGTTGGTCCTCAGCAGTATTTTTAACGAAAGTGAGCAAGGAGAGGAGACAGTAGCGTCAGAGACAAAAAGTAAGAATGAAATGCAAACAATTAAGCTATTCTATACCAACATTAATGGATTAAATGTCAATAAAATTAAGGATGCTAATGTAATCAAAGATACACTTGATGCAGATATAATATGTTTCACGGAGACGCACCTATCAGAACATAATTTATTACCAATCGATCAATATGACATGATAGAAACGACCAGTAAAACTAAAAATAATTTTGGCCGCCAAATCAAGGGAATCAATTTGTATTATAAAACTAAAGACATGGTTATTGAGAACATAATAGCTGAAAATGGAGACATGATAATAATAGAAGTGAAAAACAAACAATGGAAAGAAGTGGATAAAATACATATGATTTTCTGTTACAGAGAGAGCAGAGAATCTAAATATGCTGATAAATATTACCTTAATAAAATTAAAGACTACATAGGAAAATTTAGAATGAAACATGTAATCATACTGGGAGATTTTAATAGCAGAACAGGCAACATAAATGATAACAAGCACTTAAATATTCCGATAAGAAATTCTGAAGATCTGATTATTAATAAGCAAGGACGAGAACTGATAGACTTTTGCAATGAAAATTCATTAATAATAGCTAATGGTAGACTCGAAAACGGTGAACATACATTTTGCAGGCTTCAAAATGATGAATGCTATAAGTCAGTCATAGACTATTTAATACTTTCGGAATCTATGCTGAAGAATATAGAAGCCTTCAAAATAATGGAGCCAAAATTGTATACTGACCATAGACCAATAAAAATTGATTTAAAAATACCTATAAAACCAGCGGCACATAGAGCAGCAAATATGAGAAGCTTAATTCAAAAGGATCTTAAGAAGCGTATCATCCCCTTCAGATGGAGAACTGAGAGAAATCTGGAAAAGTATCGTCAAACTGTTTCAGAAAAAGGTTCAAAACTTTTGGAAGATATGAAGGACAAAAAACTAAATAAAACTGAAATATATGATGAAATTGTTAAGATTAATAAGGAATCATTACCTACTGCGATGAGCTCTAACAGCCGGCCAATATACTCTGAAGATACAAGAATTCTCAGAAAAGCACATAAACAAAATGTTGAAGTATATAAAAATGATAAATCTGAGCAAAATTTATGTTTACTATTACAAACGAAAAGGAAACTTAACAAAAATATTAAAAGAGAAAGAAGGATATTACAGCAAATGGAGTTAAAGGAATTACATGCAGCCAAAGCTAAGAATGACGTCAAAAAATATTGGGAATTACTTAATAAAAATAAACCTCACAGGAAAAATAAGTATAAAACTACCCTAAATGTTCAATCATTTAAAAATAATATTCAAAAGAGAGACAATGAAACTAAAAATCTTAATGATAATACAAATATATCTATAAATCAAAAGCCACCATCTAGAAATGATGATGCTCTTAATCAAAATATTACAATAACAGAAGTGGAAAATGCAATTAAATATTCAAAATCCTCCAAATCCAGTGGTCCAGATGAAATTGTATATGAGATGCTAAAGAATGACACGAATCAAGCGCAAATTCTGTGCACCTTGTTTAATCAAGTAATGAATGACCATAATACCCCATGGCATTCTAGCTGGATTACCCCCAATTTTTAAAAAGGGTAATAGAAATGAAGCTGACTCATATAGATGTCTCAATTTATCTTCATGTATTGAAAAACTACTAACACGAATATTAACCCCTTGGGGTTTATAAGGAATGTAGATTAAGTAGAACGAAAATTATTATATAATCTTGCTTAAATATCGCAAATTAGTAAATTCATTTGAAAAAATCGAATATTTAGTCTTAATTTACCGATTTTCTGATGTGGTGCAAAAATGCACCACAAAACGGATTGGACTAAAAAATGTCGAGCTTATAATTATATGAAATAAAACAGGTTTTTCCAAATAAATTTATTCAGGATAGAATCAGAGCTCACAATTAGGTAGAATTTAGTAAAAATTATATGGGAAGATATCTATGGCTATCGAAACCTGATCACTTATGAATGGTAGTCCTGGAAGCAATTACGGGAGCTATTCAAACAAAGTGCGACATCACAGTAGTAAAAATTATATGGGAAGATATCTATGGCTATCAAAACCTGATCACTTATGAATGGTAGTCCTGGAAGCAATTACGGGAGCTATTCAAACAAAGTGCGACATCACAGTCAGTGCACTGAATGTTACTTCTGTTGTCCACCAAACGAGAATTGCAATGATTGCACCGTTCTCTAACCGTGGCAACTCTTGGGAGGTGTAGAGGCTCGTTTGAAACTCGAACACGTAACCGCTTGGTAGGTGGTCCACACCTTGACTCTCTTTCTCTACTTGAGAAGCCCGAATCAAGCTGTTAGCAACTGATCGGCGAAAGTCGTACGAAGAAATGTTTTCACATTTCCTTTGACAGTACACAACATACGCGTTGTTGATGGAAATGTCCAAAAGGTCAAAGAAAAGACGCAGATAGTATTTCTTTGGGGATCTATGTCCAATCTCATGGGAAACTTTTTTCTGGTCACACAAGTCCACACCTTTCATCGCTGAGTTGTACTTCACGACAATAGATGGGATGGCCTGTGGTTGTCTTCCTAATTGTCCTCTTCTTCGTCTTTCCACCACAGTTGTTTTCGAGGGATCAGTAAAGTTCGAGGCAAAAGAACTAGTCGTTTGTCCATCCACAAACACACGGACACCTTCTTGTCGTGTGAGAGGAAAGAATTTGTCTCTCCTTCTTTCATCTTCTTCATTTCTCTTGCCTTTGACGGGAGGCCCTACCGATGAGAACGCATTGTTCCCACAGCTTTGATTCCATTTGCATGGAGACTTTGAAGAAGATTGATTGACGTGAAGAAGTTATCCATCCCAATAACGCATCCCGTTCCTTCCACACACTGGCTTGACTTCAAAACGACCTTTTGACCCAATCCAAGATTGGCATTTTCTGTATCTTTTCCAGTATAAAGATATATTTGATAAGCATAACCTGATTTAGCTGCCGCCAGGATCCACTCTTTGAAACCCCATGGAGTCAGTTTTCATTTCATTTTATTGTTTGATAGAATTGTTTCCTTTGAATTTCACCATATGCTCATCTACCGATAATTCTTCTTCATATTCATATGCATTCTGAAACGCCTCGTTAGCATGATCCAAAACTGGTTGAATCTTCCATGACTTTCCCGACTGATTTGCTTCTCTGTCGTTGAAATGTAAATGAGCTCTCAGTATTTCAAATCTTCTGCTGGTCATTGTTTGGGAAACTTCGCGCGTAGGTCGTCATCTTTCTTCCAATGATCTCATAACTCCGGCAATCTATGATAATCCATAAGTATGTGCAGACAAAGCAACGCCTTCATCTCTTCAAGATTGGTGTTCAAATCAACTCCCTTTCTTTGAGCGTACAGAACGGACTGTGATCATCAGCTTTTCCTTTGATTATTTTAAGTAAAAGTATCTCTATGTGTGCCTTTAAATTATCATTGATAATGATATTTTTCACAACTTATGCTCTGATACTTTAAAACTACGTCTCATGTAACGAATGATCAGTTGTTGTAAATTTTACTTCATGGATAAAAAAATTCATATCCTGTTTTGTGGTGCATATTTGTACCACCAAGTTATTTCAGTGAATTACACGAAATCGGTTGATCGTATATGATTGCTAATAAAAGTAATCAAAAAGTACAGCAATGTAATTGAGTAATAAGTATAAATAAGATTGTTCGATCACTTAATTATCTGAAAATATCATTTCGTCTTTACAGATGTTGAAAGAGAAAATGATTTCAAAAATTTGTGTCTGTTACAACGATAAACAAGCATAAAAATTATTATCCAAAATGAAAAATGAAAGTAAATCGCTTTTTAGGATCCTTGTGTACGATAAAGATGATTTCTGTAAAAGATAATCCCAAACATAACATTGAAATTCGTCTTTACTTATGTGGTGCATTTTTATACCACAAAACCCCAAAGGGTTAAACGATAGATTAAATTACTGGATTGAGAAATTTGAATTATTGCATGAATCACAAACAGGATTTCGAAAAGAGCATTCTACGATTGATAACATCTGGATATTAAAAGAAAGTATACAAATATATAAAAACGACAAAAGACCACTATACACATGTTTCGTCGATCTATCTAAAGCATTTGATTCGATTCCAAAAAACAGATTGATCGGCAAATTGAAGGCCATTCTGCCCACCGGTAACTATCTTTCATTATTGGAAAATATTATAAAAGACAAAACTTACAAAATTTTATTTGACGGGAAAGAAAGTGAAGAATTTCAGATAGAAAATGGAATCCCACAAGGAGATAGCTTATTACCTGCTCTATTTTGCATATATATCAATGATTTTTTGACAGACTTGTATCATGATATCGATTGTTTTGATCCAATAAAGTTAGGCAACTCAAAATTAGCGGCACTTATTTATGCAGATGATATTCTACTGTTGAGTGAAACGCATACCGGAATTATCAAACAAATTAGGCTTCTTCATAAGTTTTGTAAGATAAATAGTTTGAAAATAAATTATGACAAAACTAAAATAATGACATTTGGTGAGAAGCAAAAATATGACAAGGTAGTTATTTTGGGTGATAACATATCCGCAATTGAAGTTGTAGATCAATACAAATACTTAGGTTTTTGGATTGCTAAAAATGATAGGAAACACATAGAAGAGCTAACCAAAAAAGGAAAGTCATCTTCATATGTAACTGCCAAAACTTTAAAGGAATTCAATTCAGTGGATGGTAGGATCATTAATGAAACATTTGAAATGCTAACGCTTTCAAAAATGAAATATGGCAGTGAACTATTCTTCGATAAAAATTTAACCGATTTAAATCGCATCATTATGCAATTTTATAAAAGGTATTATCATTTGAGGATGACTACTCCTACTTATTGCATCATCGGTGAATTTGGAGTCAAACCGATTGAGTATTATTGTTATAAATCTGCTATAATTTTTTTCATCAAATTAAATAAAAGTGAGGACAAAAGACTAATTACACGAATTTTTAAGACCATTAAATGTGACATGGAGAATACATCTTATCGAAATACATGGTATGCAAGAGTTTCGAAACTGTTTAATAAAGTCCATTTCACAGAAACACAGAGCTCGGAATATAGTAGAAATATTAAGAAATTAATAAATAATGTCCTAACTGAATATTTCCGAAAAGATTGGATTGACAGTGCCAAACTTAGCAATAAAGGATTGAAATATTTAGAACTTTGTAGATTTCAATGTGAATTAAAACCTTATATAATGGATAGCAGAGATAAAACCAAAAATCGATAACATTATTAAACTAAGAACTGGAAATCACACACTGGCAGCAGAAGTTGGAACATATCAAAATCGTACCACATATAAAGATTGTATTTGTAAATTTTGCGATTTAGAAGAGAATGAAGATATTTATCATTTCATTGTTGTATGTCCAAGATATTGCAATGAAAGAGATGCTTTAATACCCTATCTGAAAGATGCTACACGATCAGATTTCTATGCGTTCATGAATTCGTTGATAGTCAGACAGATTAGACCGATAGACGATTATATTGATAAGGCAATGAATGTCAGAAACCATAGATAGCGGAATGTAGACTAGATTTTCATTTACGAAATGTTCAGCATGATTGGAGAGAACAATGGTATATCAGCGGAATGCAGACTAACTAATCAACGTGTGCTGGCATTCCACAGCATGACATGATAGACTTAACTAATCAATGTATAAACAAATGATACTGTCTCAAACAATAGGAACTTGACCACGTTTCTGATCAGATTGCTACTACCATGCTACCGCTTAATGCTAAAGGGACTAGAAAACAATAGCAACAATACATTGCTTCATTATCAGATAATGCTGAGACTTACTTACTTGCATTCACACTAGAGCAAACGAATATCTCTGTCACTCGCTAAAAGACTACGTCGGAGGTCGGAGACAAAATTGATTGTGCTGTCAGCTCATAATTTTCAACTACTTTCCAGGTATGTGAAAGTATTTTGAACTTTAAAAACATAAATATCATTATATCCGTGCCTCCGATCAAATAATAGGATTAATAATAGGGTTAGTAATCTGCTGCTGGGTGTGATGCGCAAATAAAATCACTAAATAAATTTAAAATGGAAATTGATAACATGAAATATTGCTCAAATAAATAAGAAACACACTTTCATTGATGCATGCTTTGTCTCCTCTCCTATACAACATGAAATAATGGCTCATTTATAACATTGCTACATTATCATCGACCACATTATGTTACTCATGTATCCCAAGACCTTTTCAGACATTCATCTCACTCCGAACTTCATCTGCGAATACAACAACGATCATGGTGCAAAGTGTGCTTTTATCTTTCAACTCATCCATTTCATCCATCATTGTCATCTTACTTTCCCTGGCCATTACATTAGTATTGTGGTATTATGTAACGTATATGTATATTGTTTGTTCCCATCCTGGGCAATAAACATTTTGAATTTTGAATTTTGAATTTTTTTGAGAGAGAGAGAGGGCGAGAGAGAGAGAGAGAGAGAGGGCGAGAGAGAGAGAGAGAGGGCGAGAGGGCGAGAGAGAGAGGGCGAGAGAGAGAGAGAGGGCGAGAGAGAGAGAGAGAGGGCGAGAGAGAGAGAGAGAGGGCGAGAGAGAGAGAGAGAGGGCGAGAGAGAGAGAGGGCGAGAGAGAGAGAGAGGGCGAGAGAGGGCGAGAGAGAGAGAGAGGGCGAGAGAGCGAGAGAGAGAGGGCGAGAGAGAGAGAGAGAGAGAGGGCGAGAGAGAGAGAGAGAGCGAGAGAGAGAGAGAGAGAGCGAGAGAGCGAGAGAGAGCGAGAGAGCGCGAGAGCGAGAGCGAGAGAGAGAGAGAGAGCGAGAGAGAGCGAGAGAGCGGGAGCGAGAGCGAGAGGGCGAGAGAGAGAGCGAGAGAGAGAGGGCGAGAGAGAGGGCGAGAGAGAGAGAGAGAGAGAGAGGGCGAGAGAGAAAACTAGATCAGATTTTTATGAATACATTATTGCCTACGATAAACAACGAAGCAATAGCAAATGAGTACTATTTACCTTGACACTGATACACCAAGCACGGTAAATTTTTCACTCTGCTATCGATACTGAACATTGGAGGTCGATCGGTGAAATCACTGTGAATCACATAATTTTTCTAATTCCAACGTTCATTGCACCATTTCAGGTAAGTGTCGAGACATCTTTCATTGTAATTATGTGTTTAGACATGATGCTTTTTGGTTTCCAACTTGATCTACATTAATATCAAGTTTGTTAGCAGTCTTGGTTGAGCAGACATTGGGGAATTCTATCTTCAATGCTTACTACTTAAGATCACACTACTTCAAGGGTGACTTGTCATTTGATAAAATCCTAAAATGCATCATGTTTAACCACATTTGATTAACACATCAACCTTCCTTATTAATAACCGACCGGACCTCCGATAAAATAATAAGGCTATAGGTAAATAATCTGCTGCGATGGTGTGATGTGCAAATAAACCATTTACTAACAACTTAATTAATCATCAATTCCGACTCTAAAATCAGATTACATGATCAGTTTATCTTGCATGAATATTGTCTCCTCTCCTCATTTATCTATGAAGTAATTTGTCATATGCCATATTTTCACTTTCATGTCATCGTCATCATATCATGCCACATCTACAAATAGTCTCCTATCGTTTCTTAAAACACTTTCAAGACTCATTTCAGACATTATGCGCCCATCGAAGCAAAACTGTGATCACCGCTTTCATCTGAACTGCGAGAGAACGCTTATACCATCATTTCCATCAGTCACTGTTGCTGCATTCATTCATTCATTCATGTGTACCTCATCTTTCCTCTTTTCTACATGTACTTTTTCTTGCCATGTTTGTACCAAGTTGGTCAATAAACGTTCTCAGTTCTGAGAGAGAGAGAGAGGGCGAGAGAGAGAGAGAGGGGGCGAGAGAGAGAGAGAGGGCGAGAGAGAGAGGGCGAGAGGGCGAGAGAGAGAGAGAGGGCGAGAGAGAGAGGGCGAGAGAGAGAGAGGGCGAGAGAGAGAGGGCGAGAGAGAGAGAGGGCGAGAGAGAGAGAGAGAGAGAGCGAGAGAGAGAGAGGGCGAGAGAGAGAGAGAGAGAGGGCGAGAGAGAGAGAGAGAGGGCGAGAGAGAGAGGGCGAGAGAGAGAGAGAGAGGGCGAGAGAGAGAGAGAGAGAGAGATAGAGGGCGAGAGAGAGAGAGAGGGCGAGAGAGAGAGAGAGGGCGAGAGAGAGAGAGAGAGAGAGGGAGAGAGAGAGGGAGAGTGGGAGAGAGGAAGAGAGAGAGGGAGAAATTGTTTGTACCAAATTGGTCAATAAACTTTCTTGAGTTCTTGAGTTCTTGAGAGAGGGAGGGAGAGAGAGAGGGAGGGAGAAAGGGGAAAGTGAGGCAGAGAGAGAGAGAGAGAGAAGGAGGGAGAGAGGGAGAGAGAAAGGGAGAGAGGGAGAGAGAGAGGCAGAGAGAGGGAGAGAGAGAAGGAGGGAGAGAGGGCGAGAGAGAGAGGGCGAGAGAGAGAGAGAGAGAGGGCGAGAGAGAGAGAGAGAGAGGGCGAGAGAGAGAGAGAGGGCGAGAGAGAGAGAGAGAGAGGGCGAGAGAGAGAGAGAGAGGGCGAGAGAGAGAGAGAGAGGGCGAGAGAGAGAGAGAGAGGGCGAGAGAGAGAGAGAGAGAGGGCGAGAGAGAGAGAGAGCGAGAGAGAGAGAGAGCGAGAGAGCGAGAGAGAGCGAGAGAGCGAGAGAGAGCGAGAGAGAGCGAGAGAGCGAGAGAGAGCGAGAGAGCGAGAGAGAGCGAGAGAGAGCGAGAGAGCGAGAGAGCGAGAGAGCGAGAGAGAGCGAGAGAGCGAGAGAGCGAGAGAGAGCGAGAGAGCGAGAGAGCGAGAGCGAGAGAGAGCGGGAGCGAGAGCGAGAGCGAGAGCGGGAGCGAGAGCGAGAGGGCGAGAGAGAGAGAGCGAGAGAGAGAGAGGGCGAGAGAGAGAGCGAGAGAGAGAGAGCGAGAGAGAGAGAGCGAGAGAGAGGGCGAGAGAGAGGGCGAGAGAGAGAGAGAGAGAGAGAGAGAGGGCGAGAGAGAAAACTAGATCAGATTTCTATGAATACATTATTGCCTACGATAAACAACGAAGCAATAGCAAATGAGTACTATTTACCTTGACACTGATACACCAAGCACGGTAAATTTTTCACTCTGCTATCGATACTGAACATTGGAGGTCGATCGGTGAAATCACTGTGAATCACATAATTTTTCTAATTCCAACGTTCATTGCACCATTTCAGGTAAGTGTCGAGACATCTTTCATTGTAATTATGTGTTTAGACATGATGCTTTTTGGTTTCCAACTTGATCTACATTAATATCAAGTTTGTTAGCAGTCTTGGTTGAGCAGACATTGGGGAATTCTATCTTCAATGCTTACTACTTAAGACCACACTACTTCAAGGGTGACTTGTCATTTGATAAAATCCTAAAATGCATCATGTTTAACCACATTTGATTAACACATCAACCTTCCTTATTAATAACCGACCGGACCTCCGATAAAATAATAAGGCTATAGGTAAATAATCTGCTGCGATGGTGTGATGTGCAAATAAACCATTTACTAACAACTTAATTAATCATCAATTCCGACTCTAAAATCAGATTACATGATCAGTTTATCTTGCATGAATATTGTCTCCTCTCCTCATTTATCTATGAAGTAATTTGTCATATGCCATATTTTCACTTTCATGTCATCGTCATCATATCATGCCACATCTACAAATAGTCTCCTATCGTTTCTTAAAACACTTTCAAGACTCATTTCAGACATTATGCGCCCATCGAAGCAAAACTGTGATCACCGCTTTCATCTGAACTGCGAGAGAACGCTTATACCATCATTTCCATCAGTCACTGTTGCTGCATTCATTCATTCATTCATGTGTACCTCATCTTTCCTCTTTTCTACATGTACTTTTTCTTGCCATGTTTGTACCAAGTTGGTCAATAAACGTTCTGAGTTCTGAGTTCTGAGAGAGAGGGCGAGAGAGAGAGAGAGAGAGGGCGAGAGGGCGAGAGAGAGAGAGAGGGCGAGAGAGAGAGAGAGAGGGCGAGAGAGAGAGAGAGAGAGGGCGAGAGAGAGAGAGAGCGAGAGAGAGAGAGAGGGCGAGAGACTACGCTAAAAGACTACGTCGGAGGTCGGAGACAAAATTGATTGTGCTGTCAGCTCATAATTTTCAACTACTTTCCAGAATGACTTCGGCAGCTCCTGTGACTTCTCAACCCCTATCCCCAAATCATCCCAATCCTTCATCTGCATCCTCATCATCTCAACCCCAAGAAGGTTTCATCACCTCGCACGTCAGCTGCAAACTTTGCAAACAGGATATAGAAGATCAGCTTTTCCTTTCGTGCAAAAGATGTGAAATCCAACTACATTACGGTTGCACTGATCTGGGTATCTACGAACTAGTCAAGTATCACAAGGAAAATCTGTACAAAAGGAAGTACACGTGTGACGAATGTGTCAAGAAAGTTCATGAAAATGAGTATGCTTTCATCAAGGAAAATATAAAGAAATACGATGGAAATAAACAGCTCGTAGAAGAATACAAAAGGCGCAACAGCATCAAGGAAAGAGAAATGAGTGATTTGAAGCAGATTATCCGCCAAATAAGCTTGAAGCGAGATGCAGTAACCGACGAATTCGAAGCATACAAGGAGGAAGTGAAGATGGTGCAAAGGAAGAATGACGACCTGCTACTGACATTAGCGACTTATGAAGCAAAACTTAGCGAGTACGAAGAAAGAGAAAAGAAGAACCAAACTACCAATGATACGAAAGAGAACAATCAAATGACGACAAACCAACCTGGCAATAACAATGACCTTAGAAGACTGATTGACGACCAATGGGAGAATACTGAGACTGAATTGACTGTAATGAAACACATGATTGACGACTTAAAGGCTACCGTGAACAACACAATGCGACAACAAATACCAAATCAGACTTACTTCCAACCACAATCCCGACAACAATCGAGACCTTACGAACGAACCAATTACCGACCCAATCGATCAAATTACCAACGAAGGCCAGCTCCTGTCTGCCATTCATGCGGGCGACGAGGGCACATAGCTCGAAATTGCTACTCGAGACCACGATGGTACACAAATTCAAGAAGTAACTACCAACAACAGCAGCAACAACCTTATAGACCAACATACCAGCCATACCAACGGTACCAACCATATCCGCCACAACAACCTGTTCAACCTAACTATCCATCGACATATCCACCTGTGACTCAAGGACAATTTCAACAAAACGTGAATCAAGTTGGTCCTCAGCAGTATTTTTAACGAAAGTGAGCAAGGAGAGGAGACAGTAGCGTCAGAGACAAAAAGTAAGAATGAAATGCAAACAATTAAGCTATTCTATACCAACATTAATGGATTAAATGTCAATAAAATTAAGGATGCTAATGTAATCAAAGATACACTTGATGCAGATATAATATGTTTCACGGAGACGCACCTATCAGAACATAATTTATTACCAATCGATCAATATGACATGATAGAAACGACCAGTAAAACTAAAAATAATTTTGGCCGCCAAATCAAGGGAATCAATTTGTATTATAAAACTAAAGACATGGTTATTGAGAACATAATAGCTGAAAATGGAGACATGATAATAATAGAAGTGAAAAACAAACAATGGAAAGAAGTGGATAAAATACATATGATTTTCTGTTACAGAGAGAGCAGAGAATCTAAATATGCTGATAAATATTACCTTAATAAAATTAAAGACTACATAGGAAAATTTAGAATGAAACATGTAATCATACTGGGAGATTTTAATAGCAGAACAGGCAACATAAATGATAACAAGCACTTAAATATTCCGATAAGAAATTCTGAAGATCTGATTATTAATAAGCAAGGACGAGAACTGATAGACTTTTGCAATGAAAATTCATTAATAATAGCTAATGGTAGACTCGAAAACGGTGAACATACATTTTGCAGGCTTCAAAATGATGAATGCTATAAGTCAGTCATAGACTATTTAATACTTTCGGAATCTATGCTGAAGAATATAGAAGCCTTCAAAATAATGGAGCCAAAATTGTATACTGACCATAGACCAATAAAAATTGATTTAAAAATACCTATAAAACCAGCGGCACATAGAGCAGCAAATATGAGAAGCTTAATTCAAAAGGATCTTAAGAAGCGTATCATCCCCTTCAGATGGAGAACTGAGAGAAATCTGGAAAAGTATCGTCAAACTGTTTCAGAAAAAGGTTCAAAACTTTTGGAAGATATGAAGGACAAAAAACTAAATAAAACTGAAATATATGATGAAATTGTTAAGATTAATAAGGAATCATTACCTACTGCGATGAGCTCTAACAGTCGGCCAATATACTCTGAAGATACAAGAATTCTCAGAAAAGCACATAAACAAAATGTTGAAGTATATAAAAATGATAAATCTGAGCAAAATTTATGTTTACTATTACAAACGAAAAGGAAACTTAACAAAAATATTAAAAGAGAAAGAAGGATATTACAGCAAATGGAGTTAAAGGAATTACATGCAGCCAAAGCTAAGAATGACGTCAAAAAATATTGGGAATTACTTAATAAAAATAAACCTCACAGGAAAAATAAGTATAAAACTACCCTAAATGTTCAATCATTTAAAAATAATATTCAAAAGAGAGACAATGAAACTAAAAATCTTAATGATAATACAAATATATCTATAAATCAAAAGCCACCATCTAGAAATGATGATGCTCTTAATCAAAATATTACAATAACAGAAGTGGAAAATGCAATTAAATATTCAAAATCCTCCAAATCCAGTGGTCCAGATGAAATTGTATATGAGATGCTAAAGAATGACACGAATCAAGCGCAAATTCTGTGCACCTTGTTTAATCAAGTAATGAATGACCATAATACCCCATGGCATTCTAGCTGGATTACCCCAATTTTTAAAAAGGGTAATAGAAATGAAGCTGACTCATATAGATGTCTCAATTTATCTTCATGTATTGAAAAACTACTAACACGAATATTAAACGATAGATTAAATTACTGGATTGAGAAATTTGAATTATTGCATGAATCACAAACAGGATTTCGAAAAGAGCATTCTACGATTGATAACATCTGGATATTAAAAGAAAGTATACAAATATATAAAAACGACAAAAGACCACTATACACATGTTTCGTCGATCTATCTAAAGCATTTGATTCGATTCCAAAAAACAGATTGATCGGCAAATTGAAGGCCATTCTGCCCACCGGTAACTATCTTTCATTATTGGAAAATATTATAAAAGACAAAACTTACAAAATTTTATTTGACGGGAAAGAAAGTGAAGAATTTCAGATAGAAAATGGAATCCCACAAGGAGATAGCTTATTACCTGCTCTATTTTGCATATATATCAATGATTTTTTGACAGACTTGTATCATGATATCGATTGTTTTGATCCAATAAAGTTAGGCAACTCAAAATTAGCGGCACTTATTTATGCAGATGATATTCTACTGTTGAGTGAAACGCATACCGGAATTATCAAACAAATTAGGCTTCTTCATAAGTTTTGTAAGATAAATAGTTTGAAAATAAATTATGACAAAACTAAAATAATGACATTTGGTGAGAAGCAAAAATATGACAAGGTAGTTATTTTGGGTGATAACATATCCGCAATTGAAGTTGTAGATCAATACAAATACTTAGGTTTTTGGATTGCTAAAAATGATAGGAAACACATAGAAGAGCTAACCAAAAAAGGAAAGTCATCTTCATATGTAACTGCCAAAACTTTAAAGGAATTCAATTCAGTGGATGGTAGGATCATTAATGAAACATTTGAAATGCTAAAGCTTTCAAAAATGAAATATGGCAGTGAACTATTCTTCGATAAAAATTTAACCGATTTAAATCGCATCATTATGCAATTTATAAAAGGTATTATCATTTGAGGATGACTACTCCTACTTATTGCATCATCGGTGAATTTGGAGTCAAACTGATTGAGTATTATTGTTATAAATCTGCTATAATTTTTTTCATCAAATTAAATAAAAGTGAGGACAAAAGACTAATTACACGAATTTTTAAGACCATTAAATGTGACATGGAGAATACATCTTATCGAAATACATGGTATGCAAGAGTTTCGAAACTGTTTAATAAAGTCCATTTCACAGAAACACAGAGCTCGGAATATAGTAGAAATATTAAGAAATTAATAAATAATGTCCTAACTGAATATTTCCGAAAAGATTGGATTGACAGTGCCAAACTTAGCAATAAAGGATTGAAATATTTAGAACTTTGTAGATTTCAATGTGAATTAAAACCTTATATAATGGATAGCAGAGATAAAACCAAAATCGATAACATTATTAAACTAAGAACTGGAAATCACACACTGGCAGCAGAAGTTGGAACATATCAAAATCGTACCACATATAAAGATTGTATTTGTAAATTTTGCGATTTAGAAGAGAATGAAGATATTTATCATTTCATTGTTGTATGTCCAAGATATTGCAATGAAAGAGATGCTTTAATACCCTATCTGAAAGATGCTACACGATCAGATTTCTATGCGTTCATGAATTCGTTGACAGTCAGACAGATTAGACCGATAGACGATTATATTGATAAGGCAATGAATGTCAGAAACCATAGATAGCGGAATGTAGACTAGATTTTCATTTACGAAATGTTCAGCATGATTGGAGAGAACAATGGTATATCAGCGGAATGCAGACTAACTAATCAACGTGTGCTGGCATTCCACAGCATGACATGATAGACTTAACTAATCAATGTATAAACAAATGATACTGTCTCAAACAATAGGAACTTGACCACGTTTCTGATCAGATTGCTACTACCATGCTACCGCTTAATGCTAAAGGGACTAGAAAACAATAGCAACAATACATTGCTTCATTATCAGATAATGCTGAGACTTACTTACTTGCATTCACACTAGAGCAAACGAATATCTCTGTCACTCGCTAAAAGACTACGTCGGAGGTCGGAGACAAAATTGATTGTGCTGTCAGCTCATAATTTTCAACTACTTTCCAGGTATGTGAAAGTATTTTGAACTTTAAAAACATAAATATCATTATATCCGTGCCTCCGATCAAATAATAGGATTAATAATAGGGTTAGTAATCTGCTGCTGGGTGTGATGCGCAAATAAAATCACTAAATAAATTTAAAATGGAAATTGATAACATGAAATATTGCTCAAATAAATAAGAAACACACTTTCATTGATGCATGCTTTGTCTCCTCTCCTATACAACATGAAATAATGGCTCATTTATAACATTGCTACATTATCATCGACCACATTATGTTACTCATGTATCCCAAGACCTTTTCAGACATTCATCTCACTCCGAACTTCATCTGCGAATACAACAACGATCATGGTGCAAAGTGTGCTTTTATCTTTCAACTCATCCATTTCATCCATCATTGTCATCTTACTTTCCCTGGCCATTACATTAGTATTGTGGTATTATGTAACGTATATGTATATTGTTTGTTCCCATCCTGGGCAATAAACATTTTGAATTTTGAATTTTGAATTTTTTTGAGAGAGAGAGAGGGCGAGAGAGAGAGAGAGAGAGAGGGCGAGAGAGAGAGAGAGAGAGGGCGAGAGAGAGAGAGAGGGCGAGAGAGAGAGAGAGAGGGCGAGAGAGAGAGAGAGAGGGCGAGAGAGAGAGAGAGAGAGGGCGAGAGAGAGAGAGAGAGGGCGAGAGAGAGAGAGAGGGCGAGAGAGAGAGAGAGAGGGCGAGAGAGAGAGAGAGGGCGAGAGAGAGAGAGAGAGAGAGGGCGAGAGAGAGAGAGAGAGAGGGCGAGAGAGAGAGAGAGAGGGCGAGAGAGAGAGAGAGAGAGAGAGAGGGCGAGAGAGAGAGAGAGAGAGAGAGAGAGAGAGAGAGAGAGGGCGAGAGAGAGAGAGAGAGAGAGAGAGAGAGAGAGAGAGAGAGAGAGAGTGAGAGAGAGAGAGAGAGAGCGAGAGAGCGAGAGAGAGAGAGAGCGAGAGAGCGGGAGCGAGAGCGAGAGGGCGAGAGAGAGCGAGAGAGAGAGAGAGAGAGCGAGAGAGAGAGAGCGAGAGAGCGAGAGAGCGAGAGAGAGAGCGAGAGAGCGGGAGCGAGAGCGAGAGGGCGAGAGAGAGAGCGAGAGAGAGAGGGCGAGAGAGAGGGCGAGAGAGAGGGCGAGAGAGAGGGCGAGAGAGAGAGAGAGAGAGAGAGAGGGCGAGAGAGAAAACTAGATCAGATTTCTATGAATACATTATTGCCTACGATAAACAACGAAGCAATAGCAAATGAGTACTATTTACCTTGACACTGATACACCAAGCACGGTAAATTTTTCACTCTGCTATCGATACTGAACATTGGAGGTCGATCGGTGAAATCACTGTGAATCACATAATTTTTCTAATTCCAACGTTCATTGCACCATTTCAGGTAAGTGTCGAGACATCTTTCATTGTAATTATGTGTTTAGACATGATGCTTTTTGGTTTCCAACTTGATCTACATTAATATCAAGTTTGTTAGCAGTCTTGGTTGAGCAGACATTGGGGAATTCTATCTTCAATGCTTACTACTTAAGACCACACTACTTCAAGGGTGACTTGTCATTTGATAAAATCCTAAAATGCATCATGTTTAACCACATTTGATTAACACATCAACCTTCCTTATTAATAACCGACCGGACCTCCGATAAAATAATAAGGCTATAGGTAAATAATCTGCTGCGATGGTGTGATGTGCAAATAAACCATTTACTAACAACTTAATTAATCATCAATTCCGACTCTAAAATCAGATTACATGATCAGTTTATCTTGCATGAATATTGTCTCCTCTCCTCATTTATCTATGAAGTAATTTGTCATATGCCATATTTTCACTTTCATGTCATCGTCATCATATCATGCCACATCTACAAATAGTCTCCTATCGTTTCTTAAAACACTTTCAAGACTCATTTCAGACATTATGCGCCCATCGAAGCAAAACTGTGATCACCGCTTTCATCTGAACTGCGAGAGAACGCTTATACCATCATTTCCATCAGTCACTGTTGCTGCATTCATTCATTCATTCATGTGTACCTTATCTTTCCTCTTTTCTACATGTACTTTTTCTTGCCATGTTTGTACCAAGTTGGTCAATAAACGTTCTGAGTTCTGAGTTCTGAGTTCTGAGAGAGAGGGCGAGAGAGAGAGAGAGAGAGGGCGAGAGAGAGAGAGAGAGAGGGCGAGAGAGAGAGAGAGAGGGCGAGAGAGAGAGAGAGAGAGGGCGAGAGAGAGAGAGAGAGAGGGCGAGACAGAGAGAGAGGGCGAGAGAGAGAGAGAGGGCGAGAGAGAGAGAGGGCGAGAGAGTGAGAGAGGGCGAGAGAGAGAGAGAGAGAGGGCGAGAGCGCGAGAGAGAGAGGGCGAGAGCGCGAGAGGGCGAGAGGGCGAGAGGGCGAGAGAGAGAGAGAGGGCGAGAGAGAGAGAGAGAGGGCGAGAGAGAGAGAGAGCGAGAGAGAGAGAGAGGGCGAGAGAGAGAGAGAGGGCGAGAGAGAGAGAGAGAGAGAGAGAGAGAGAGAGAGGGCGAGAGAGAGAGAGAGAGAGAG
>CAJQUW010010540.1:77500-167315 GCA_907163375.1 Prostheceraeus crozeri
GGACTTACCTGCGATACCAGGCTATGATGCCTACCATACTATAGTGAACAGAACTAATTTTCTCGGGAGAAATATTAAAGGAGTTTCAGCGTTTAGTAATTCTGTACAGAGTAATCTAAAATTTGAAAATGAGCTTATTATAAATGAAAATGGCAATCTTCTAATACTAAAAATTTCTGGTAAAAGTTGGAGAAATATCAAAGAAATTTTCTTAATTGTCTGCTACAAAGAAACCAGAGAATCGAAATACAAAGATGATGATTATTTTGATCGAATTAGATATCACATATCTAATCTTAAAATGAAAAACATTATCTTAATAGGGGACTTGAATGGACGAATAGGTCTATTATCTGATAGAAAAAATCATAGACAGCAAAACATATAAAGTTTTATATGAAGGTCAAGAAACTGACACGTTCGCACTTAAAAACGGAATTCCACAAGGCGACAGCCTCTCACCGACTCTCTTCTGCTTGTACATGAATGATCTTCTGGAGTCATTTGACAACAGTATTGTTTCACTTGATCTAGCTATAATAGATGACATCAAAATACCAGCCATAATATATGCAGATGATATACTACTTTTCAGCGAGTCACAGATCGGTCTAACTAAGCAAATAGAGATGGTACATGAATTTTGCGCCATAAATAAATTGGCTATAAATTTTGATAAAACAAAAGTAATGATCAAAAACTTAAATACGAAATTTAGTCACCTTAATATAAAATTAGACAAGTCAATTAAAACAATCCAAATTGTGGAAGAGTATAAATACTTAGGGTTGTGGTTAGCAAAGAACGATAGAAAACATTTAGCATCATTAGAAGAAAAAGGCAGAAAATCTTCTTTCATGACCAGTAAGTCTCTCAGAGAATTTGGAAAGGTAAATGGGACAATACTAGTTAATTCGCTTGAAACGTTGACTCTATCTACTATGAAATATGGCGGCGAATTTCTTTATAACTGTAATCTCAAGACTTTAAATAGAATACAAATGCAGTTTTATAAGAAATTCTGTTTCTTGAAAGGATCAACTGCTGGCTATTGTATAGTTGGTGAGTTCGGAATTAAGCCATTGGAATTCCATTTTTATAAATCTGCAATACGACTTTGGTTAAATATCATTAGTGGAAACCAAACAAGTCTGATGACAAAAGTGTACAAAGCCATCACAAAGCAGTTAGACAGCAGAATGTTTTCGAACACTTGGTGCTACAATATAAGAACGTTATTGCAGAAATTGAATTTAGGAGATCTTTGGAATAATCAAACTAATTATGACAAAAGCCCATTCATCCGCATTGTCAATGAAAGACTAAAGTGTTATTTCCGAGAAGAATGGATTAATAATGCCAAGCATAGTCATAAGGGATTAAGATATCTTGAGTTATGCGGTTTTGACAATAATATTAAATCTTATCTAAATATCAAATTTCAATTAAGTCAAGAAATATTAATCATGCTGAAAATCAGAACAGGCAATCACAGACTAACTGCTGAAATAGGCAGATATGGTAATAGATATCTACATGAAGAATGCGTCTGTCCATATTGTGTGGATAAGATTGACGATATTTTCCATTTATTTATTGAGTGTCAAAAGTACAATGACCATCGCGAGAGAATACTGCCAGAATTCTTAAATCTTGATAGAATGCAGTTCCATCGATTATTTGATACCGACAAACCCTGTAGAATAAAGTCTATTGCCTCATTCATCAAAGAAGTAAATTGTGACAGAGAAATTGTTACCGTCTAAGACAATAGAAATCGGACGACCGCCAACAACTTTATGCATTGCACTCGATGCCGATAAATAAACAATAACAATCGCCGCGAAATGGAAACTGATAGCACATAGAAATCTAATCTTGCCTGAAATACCAAACACGTCTACAGTGTAGACTGTCGTCGTCCATGCCCTTCAATACAAGGTACATTGATACATAGCATGCTTACCTATTAGGTTGAGATATCGACAGCGATGACTATGACACATATCGGCCTAAATTCTAACCCTATTATTGTGTAGCTTCAATTGTACGTGTAGCTCTATGCACTCGTACAACGGTCGATTTTCACCTAGCAGTGACATCACGCTGCTGATTGTTACTCAGATAAGTGCCTTACTGCAACACCATCAGCTGAATCAGTCCATGTGATTTACTAAATGCGACAAGTCAAAGCAAGGGCCGGCGCTTAATTGCAAGTTCATATTCACATTTTGGATCATATTCTTGTCAATCTATTACAGGTGAGATACAGCTATTGATTATGAATAATTATGACTACCTCTATAGTCTCCATTTCTTGTCATGTGGTTTATCATGACATAGTAGTATCAAATGTTCTTTGCATGCTAACTTTTTTCTGCCGGCCCTTGCAACACTTAATAATAATAATAAAAGTTTGCGATGTGATGTCGATCAAGTTGAGTGTAGACTACCTGTTGTTGGCGGTCGTAATAATATCAACTCTAATCATAATTATCGATGTTAAAAAGTCACAGACAATAATAAATGATAGGATCTCGCATTCGTTGGTGACCTCCTCTCCTTCTATATTTCAAATATACATACTGTATAGACACCATTAGAAGATTTTTCTGGTATTTAATTTTCCATTGACTTTCATGCTCATGCCGTTTCAACTATACTGTACATAGCTCATTTCATGTCATGGTGTCTGGTATCATTTCATCCATAATCGTATCATTGTAGAACTGGTTTTTCAGTATCCTGACCATTGACATTATGGTGTTGGTACTTCATTTGTTCATTCATTTGTACATTCATCGTATACTGTACCACCGGGTATTTCATAACGAAATAAACCCCTTGAATTTGAGAATATATCAGTTAATATGTCACCCTTCATTTGTACTTTTCAGGGTATTTTTCCTTATGAAAATAAAACCCATTGAATTTTGAGTTTTGAATTTTTGAATTTTGAGAGAGAGATAATAATGATAAATAATGATATTTAATGAGGCAAAAGAATATGATAAGCTAATTTTGAACGATTGTATCACGCAAATTGAAGTTGTAAAGACATACAAATACTTGGGTGTTTGGATTTCAAAATCCGATAGAATGCATATTGAAGATTTAGCAAAAAAAGGAAAAGCATCTTCATACGTAACCGCCAAAACTCTGAAAGAATTCAATACTGTTGATGGCAAAATATTGACGGAAACATTAGAAATGTTGACTATATCGAAAATGAGATACGGAAGTGAATTGTTTTTTGACAAAAATTTAAGTGACCTACATCGTGTGATTATACAATTTTACAAAAAATATCATCATTTCCGAATAACAACTCCTAATTATTGTATTATTGGTGATTTTGGTGTTAAACCAATAGAATACTATTGCTATAAATCGGCTTTAAATTGCTTTCTCAAATGAAATAGAAACGATGATGATAGGCTAATCACACGAATATTCAGAACCATTAATGAAAATAGAGACCATGCATTATTTCGCAATACGTGGTGCAATAGAATACATAAATTGTTTCAAAAGATTAACCTGCAGGAAATGCAAAACATGGAATGCAGTGGAAAGTCCAAAAAAATGATTGAAAATACATTGAAAGAGTATTTCAGGAAAGAATGGATTGATAGCGCTAAACATAGTGAGAAAGGATTAAGCTATTTAGAATTGTGCAGATTTCAGTGCGAATTAAAAACATACCTAGCAGTAAGTAACAGCAAAACTAAAATAGAAAATATTCCCAGATTAAGAACTGGAAATCACACCCTGGCAGCAGAAGTTGGAACGTATCGAAATCGTAGCACTTATAAAGATTCTGTTTGTAAATTCTGTGATCTGAATAGGACTGAAGATAAATATCATTTCGTTGTTGAATTTCCTTGCTATGACAATGAAAGAAATGCTTTAATTCCACATCTGAAAAATGCTATGCGATCAGATTTCTATGCGTACATGGATTATCTAACGATAAGAGAGATCAGAACGGTAGACGAATATATCGAAAAAGCAATGTATATTAGAACCATAGATAGCTGAGTTAGACCAACCGATCTCTGAAAGTCAACACGATTGTTAAAGGACTTTCATCAGAAAGCATTTATGGAAAGATGAAATTGAACCTGAAATCATAGATAGCGGAATGTAGACATTACTGTTCGCATGACTTCATCCATTGCGGTAGACATGATTGACCCATCTGATCAGACAATAGAAATCAAATGCATTACTTTATCAGATTGCTATAATCATGCGAAATGACCAAATGATGACACCTTGATAATTGATAGCAATACATTGATAACACGAATGTCCTGCTACTTTGTCTCTTATGAGTCTTAATCAGATGCATTTGTAGCAGAACAGTCAGCTGTATCAGTCACTCGTGACAAATTTACATCGGAGAACGCTGACATAACTGGTGGTGCTGTTATCATTCCTCAACATTTTCTAACTACATTTCAGGTATGTATACTGAATGTGATCCACTATAAATGATACATGAACAATATCAATTGTTACTAAAAAAACCGTTCTCCGATTAAATAACAAGACGTTAGAGTTAATAATCTGCTGCTGGGTGTGATGTGCAAATAATACCGCTTAATAATTGTGATTAATAACCTGAAGTATTGCTCTGAATTATATCAACGAATCCACTGACAACAAAATGATGCATATTTTGTCTCCTCTCCTCCATGTGTATTGAACTTTCATCTTTTTAGTGCATGATTCATCGACACATCTAAGTCTCATCGTTAACCTCATTTGCAAATATCTCAGTACTTTTTCAGACATTCATCGTTATATTTTATGGATATCAACGGCGATCGTGGTGCAGTTGTTTTTAACTTTCATCTCACATCCCCATTGTCATCTTTCATCTTCTGCCGCTCAACTACACTTAGTACAATTGAAAACGCACCACCTGTCAAATCCGTCAAATTGATCGCTATACACGATTGATAAAGAATGGATGACGCATTCTAACCGACATAGATATCTGTGCTACGGCCCGACGGCGGTCAGGGGTCTAATGACATGTTTGACAGCTAATGTAAATGAATAGGACAAACTTTTAGGGCCGTATGCACCAACAGTTAACCGCGCGGTTAATACACTAATCGCACGGTTAACTTTTAATCTAACCAACGTTGGTATGCACCAACAAATAACTGTGGTTAACTATGACTTTATCCTTCAGGTTAATGTTTCGTATGCACCAACTTATCCATCAGGATAACCGCGCAGTTAACTGCAAACTTAACCAGCGAAATATAACCACGCT
Organism: Prostheceraeus crozeri; assembly: GCA_907163375.1. NCBI lineage: Eukaryota > Metazoa > Platyhelminthes > Polycladida > Euryleptidae > Prostheceraeus > Prostheceraeus crozeri. Next base: position 82,791 of record CAJQUW010010540.1, read on the forward strand.
GAGAGGGTGGGTTAAAGCTGTGGATAAGACGGACATTGTTTGTATCGACCAATCACTGAAGTAGAATATGATAATTGTCTGACGTTCATGATCGGTCATGATCTCGGTCATGATCGATGATCTCCATAAGTGCTGCTGCCTCAGCCGGAGTGAAGTTCCTCGCCCGTTGTCGAGTCATGCTGTCCTATTGTCTTTCTGAGGGAGACTTCACTTTTTGTCCTCTGAGCTGACGTAGAATGATAGCGTAATTACTATAAATAGAACTATTACGCTAAAACGTCACACTTCATGATGGATAAATTAACCATCGATGGTTTACTAACCATCGACGATTAAACTTGGTGCATATCGCCTGCGTTTAAAATATAGCCATCTGGTTAACAAACCACAGGTTAAATCTGTGGCTAAGCTATTGTTGGTGCATACGGCCCTTAGTGATTAAGAAAAGAAATTATTAAACATAACATGTAAATGAAAAGGACAAACTTTTAGTGATTAAGAAAAGTAATTATTAAAAATAACATCTATACTTGTAAAAGTTAATAGCGGGTATAACCTCCGCGAGCAGTCAAAAAGGCACTGATTCGTCGCGGCATTCTGAGGACGAGCCGTCTCAGAAAATTTTGAGGAATTTGTTGCCAAACTGCAACCACTGTCTCTTGTAATTCACGCAGTGTTTGCGGAGGCGGGTCCCGCTGCTGAACTTGGCGCTTCAGATAATCCCACACGTGCTCGATCGGGTTCATGTCCGGCGACCTTGATGGCCAGCGAAGAGTCCGTATCCCTAAGTTTTCCTTCAGCTGCGTCACATTGTATGCACGATGCGAAGGTGCGTTATCATCTTGCAGGATCCAGTTGGCCACGTCTCCGAATGTTCGAGTCGCAAATGGCAGAAGATGCGTTTGCAGCAGTTCAGCATAACGCTCACCAGTCACGTTCGTGTTGAGCACTACCAGCTCGGTCTTGCCCGTCAGGGTGATGCCTGCCCACACGTGAACGGATGGCCCCTGTTGCTGATGAGTAGGCTGGACGTGTTGCTGCAGCATCTCTTGGCGTGGCACACGCCAAACACGAATGCGGCCATCATTGCGGAACAGACGAAACCAACTTTCGTCAGTGAAGATGATACGTCTCCATTGTGGTAGTCTCCAGTGAACTCGTTGCATCGCCCACCGCTCTCTTCGTGCCACATGCGCAGGTGTTAATCTGGGGCATTTGCGCATCTTCCTTGAGCGAAGTCCTTGCTCTCGAAGCCGATTTCTTATGGTGCCCGAGCTCAGGATGTTGCCTCTGCGACTTCTTTCGCCCCACATCAGTCGTAGCAGAGTGGCGGGGAGTGTGGGATTGCCTCGCAACATTCTGAGCAATCGCCGGTCAGCTCTGGCAGTTGTGTGACGAACTGCACCAACGCCAGCATGTGCCACGGTACCATTTGCTCTCGCTTTCTTGAGAAGTCGGGCAATCGTCGTATGCGAACGACCGAAATGTCGTCCGACTGCCCGAAGGGACATTCCAGCGTCAAGCATGCCAATAGCACGCCATCTTTCGGCATCAGACATTTGACGCACCATCTTAAGATTTTTCACAAAACCGTCATTTCCCATAATAAGTCGTTAATTTTATACTTAATGATCGAAGTTCAATTTGAACACATGCTTGCTAAGTAATTCGGTAATAATAATGCTTGCTTCAGTAATTCAGTCTGAACAATTACGCAATCCCACCACCAGACCGCCGTCGTGCAGATATCTATGTCAATTAGCGTGCGTCCTTCATTCCATATTCAATCGAAGCGATTTACTTCGAATTAGCTGGATTTGACAGGTGGTGCGGTTTCAATTGTGCTAAGTGTAAATAAATGTAATATGTAATAATGTAAATGTATTTGTTTGTCCACCTGTTGGGCAATAAACATTTTTGAATTTGAATTTTCGAATATTGAGAGAGTGAGAGAGAGAGGGTATTGGTGGACATCGTACCTGCTTCTTCACCTCATTTTGTTATTTCACAACATTCGTAATCTTCTCATCATTTTATCTACTAATCATCATTGTATGTTTTGCCATAGCCATGGCTAATAAACATTCTTGAGTTCTAGAGAGAGAGAGAGAGAGAGAGAGAGGTGGTAATATCAATGAAGCAATTTCTTATAGATGTATTAATTTAGCGTCTGCCTTAGAAAAACTCTTAACAAAAATAATCAATGAAAGACTGAATGTATGGTTAGAGGCAAACAATGTAATTCATTACTCGCAGATCGGATTTCGGAAAAGGCACTCAACTCTTGACAACATTCTCATCTTTCGAGGAATAAATAAAGTATACAATAATATGAAGAGTCCCTTGTATTTGTGTTTTATTGATTTATCGAAGACATTCGATTCTATTCCAAAACACAAGCTTGTAGAAAGGCTAAATAAAATACTACCAAACAGCAGAATATTAAAACTAATCAAACACTTGATAAACGGCAAAAGCTATAAAATATTATATGATGGGCAAGAGAGTGAACTATTTACACTAAATAATGGAATCCCACAAGGAGATAGTTTATCTCCCACGTTATTTTGTTTATACATGAATAGAATGTATCAAATATTGGATGACAACCTTGATTCTTTAGATCCTATCATCATTGGATCTAATAAATTATGTGCAATAGGTTATGCAGATGACATATTGCTATACAGTGAATCACAACAAGGTCTATTGAAGCAGATTCAAATAGTTCATGAATTTTGTAACGCAAGTGGTCTGCATATCAATTATTCTAAAACAAAAATTATGACAAGAAATACAAAAAATATATTTAGTCACGTTAACATGAAAATAAATGATACAATGATTAGGATCGAAGTGGTACAAGAGTATAAATACCTCGGCCTACTGATTGCAAAAAATGACAGGAGACACATTGAATACTTACAAAAGAAAGGAAAAAAATCATCATTTGTTACCTCTAAAGCTCTAAAAGAATTTGGAAAAATTAATGGAAAAATGCTAAAAGATACATTTGAGATACTTACGCTATCGCAAATGAAATATGGTGGAGAATTTATGTTTAATAATAAATTAAATGAACTGAATAAAGTCCAATTACAATTCTATAAGAAATTCTATTACTTGAAACCGTCCACAGCTAACTATTGTATATATGGCGAATTCGGAGTAAAATCATTTGAATACCATTTCTACAAAGCTGCAATACGTTTTTGGATTAGAATAATTAGCAGCAAGAGACAAAACTTAACTTGGAAATTCTATGAGCATATCATGAGCAATTTACATGATGCTACCTGCACAAATACATGGACTCATCATATTAAAAAATTGCTTTTTACATTAAACTTACAACAACTTTGGTTTAATCAAAATGAGTGCGATAAAAATAGCTACATCAGAATCGTAAACGAAAGATTACATAATTTTTTTAGAGAAGAATGGATAAACTCCGCAAAAATCAGCCATAAAGGATTGTATTATATTGAAATGTGTAGATTTGATAACAACTTGAAGCCCTATCTCAACATGATGTCAGATATTAGTGAAGAAACGTCAATCATGTTGAAATTTCGAACTGGGCATCATAAATTAATGGCTGAAATAGGCCGTTATGGCAACAGACTTGAATATGAAGAATGTTATTGTCCATTCTGCCCTGAAAGAATTGAAGATATCTATCATTTCTTAGTTGAATGCCCAAACTATAATTATCTGCGGGAAGATATTATACCAGAATTCATAGATATCAGTAGAGCAGAATTTTACGGCATCTTTGACACCAATCTCGGTAGTAGAATAAAGTCAGTAGCAAAATTTATTAAATCAGTCAACGAAGAGAGATTAATTATGCACTGCTGATAGCAAAGACATCATTGATTAGTCTATTGAGATCAGATAGGTCTAAAACTGTTAACATAAAAATTATATGGCCTAAGACAATGATGAAACAAAAGCATAGATATCCATGATCGATGACAATGGTTGATTCCAATGCCTTTTCTGTAACCTCATTTCCGAATGCAATAGATATCTAACCTAGCAATCGATACAAAGAATTTTCGACATCAAAAGTCAATAGATAACAGCAAGAAGCACCCATATCAAATCAGTATGTGTTCGACTAACAATGTCCTCGCAATTAGAGTAGACATATCTTCATTGATTGATTTCTATCAGTCGTAAGGTATGCCAAATCGCAGCAACGCGCGGAACCAGTGAAATGATTAATGCTCAAAGCGATAAAAGACACAAACTGCCAAATGAATAAACAGTTCAATGTTTGCTTGACTAACTATACGACGGAGATCGGTCAAAATCAACGTATCACTGAATTCTCAATCTTTCAAATTACATTTACAGGTGAGAATGAATTTAGCATACATAGTATATCGATGCATAAACTCTCTTGATAGACTTCTTTAAATTTATATATGCCATGTTATTTCCATTGACCGATCTCCAAACTTAATAAAGCGTGTTGCTTTTGACTGTTGTAAACTTGGTTGATAATGTGCTCTATATGATTAATCAATATGATAATATAATATTTCCATCAATGTTGATGATATTCTCGACATGAATGTTTAATGACTTCCGAATATGCGTCTCCTCCCCCTCATATTAACTGCTCTACCGTTGCCACGCCAAACTGACCGATCTCATGTACATGCACGTTCATCTGATTATCATCATCTGTATAATTCATCATCTGTATGTATTCATCATCTGTGTGTACCTTGCCTCAACTAACATTTGATCTCATCAGACATTCTTTGTATATGCTCATCAGTTAATATGTCACCCTTCATTTGTACTTTTCAGGGTATTTTTCCTTATGAAAATAAAACCCATTGAATTTTGAATTTTTGAATTTTGAATTTTGAGAGAGAGAGAGAGCAAAAAGCGGTCAAGGTACTCAGATAGCTTTCATTATTACTCTTAAGTTGACAGACTGTCGTAGATACGTATTGGGAAATGCTTCATTACACTAAAATTCTACTTTTCTATGCGAGTGGGTATTGTTCGTCGCAATGAAACTGATTTCATAAATTTCTTTGAACGCAGCTGTTTTTATAAAATTATAGAATTTATTGAAAGCATTGTACATTGTACATCTCAGCTGCACATTGTCTATCCTAACAACCGCACATCCTTTGGATAGCAATTTGATCTATCGTTTATATTTCATTGTTGTTAATCATCTATCTGAAATGCAATATTAAAACAGAAATTATTTACTATTATTTTTGCTAATTTCTCTTTCATCTAAGCAGAAGCCTCAACAATTCGCACATGCATAATTGCAGAGAAGACATGCCGAAGTAACTGTCAAGAAGCAGCTAAGATATACGACTCAATGCGGCACACAGCTGCACGATTCGTGTACGATTCAAACCTTTTGCGATTCAGAATGTGTGTCACACACAAAAGAAGTATCACACATTGGTCCGCGTGAATTGAACATCAGCAAATAAGAGGGGGAGAACAAATACAGAGGAGCAAGTATGTGATGCGAGTGGCAAGCCTGTGGTGGCAAGGCCAGACACAATACAGACTGGACTCGCTCCGCAAAGGAGGTCATAGACAGCAACAGACATTACGTAATACTAATTGACTACACATTCAGACAACGAAAACAGGGCAAGGAAGAAATATTGGTAGACAACTGAATGAAGGAGGATAAAAAGAAGACAAATGTTAAACTGGTACATGAGAAATATACCATGTACTGATATATTAGAAATAAACTATGCAAACGGCAAACACATGAATGCCAAAAATTAGATCTTGCAGCTTCGAATGTTCCAAGCGAGAATCATACAATGACATAATTACTCAATTTTAAGAAAATGTCATCGTCAGTGACAGGAAAGAATAGAAATTTTCCAGCGATAGTCTTTACATACAACCTTAAGAGGCACAGTTTCCCATTTGCAACATGCGAGAACGAAGTACACTTAAAAGAACACAAAATCATACATATCTAAAGGAAGCTAATTATTAAATATTTCCATTAAATTATCCAAATTTTCTTCGATAAACTGACAGCCTGCTGAAAGGACCAGTGTAGAACATCTCACGATTCTATTCAATACGCAGACATTCGGGGCAGTGATTTTATTGAATATTGATCAAATACGGAGTTTCAGGATTTTACTGTATATGCACTATATTTCACATGTAAATATTTTCTATTTAAATTGCAATGTTTCGTATGTTCGAATAAAATAGGAAGTTCACAAAGATTCAGGCAGAATTCATGCATGAGAATTTAAATATGGAAGTTTTGTTTTTTGAATATCCATTTACCGCACTCTATTAACTTGCCTATTACCCAAACTCAACAACACTATCATCAATACAATTTCTTGAAATTTAAATTCAATAACTTCTCATTATTTGTCTTTTCATGGAAATTAGGCTATATGTTATAATATTTAACGAAAAGGACTGTTTGAAAGTTGTTAAGATATACGCAGATTCATTGACAGCTGGTGCACGATAGATAAATAGATATTTCATTCCAAAACTATTTGGTAAGCTACACAATCTATGTGCATCTATACAATAGTGCCGAGCCATAGAAGTGGATAATAGTACATTAGAATGGAAGTTTGATATCTTGCCTATGTGCAATGATGGCACATGGAAAAATCTATGGTTTGTAGATCAGATTCGATCTAAAACATTGTATCAAAGTGAAACTATTAGCCAAGTTGGTTGTGGAAGTTGTTGAAGAGAATTGCAAGTGAGATGGCGGCATTGTTTCATGTAAAATAGCCTAGTATTCCATGGATTAATATACTGTGTCTATTTGTAGCAGTCACTGACAACTGTTTTCCAATGTTTCAATATTGGAATGAGAATTAAAAATTGGCTCACAAAGTCATAATTAAAAGTGGTCGGTGTGCTGTTTGTAAGAATATCTGAAGAATTCACAAATAGAAAGTCTAATTATTGGATAATTTCCTCTTCAAGCGGCTAAGAAACCTGGTGCTTTTCTGGAATAAACACATTGAAAGTTTCTTTACCGACAATCATTTCTCAAATAAATGAAATGTCGCTGGAACTTTTCAATTAATCATTGAATGACACGTGATATTTTGGAAGCTGATATTTGAAGTATGTAAAGATTTTGAAAATTATTCAAATTTAGTGAACAGGGGAACCCTTTGAAGTAAAATGAATACTCTAAGATTTCTTGGCCTTTGATTTCAAGCTGGAGTTATGCATGTTCTGTAAATCGACATTACAAGTTGCACAAGACTCTGATTATATTATTGATAGATTATCGGAGCAATATCTCAAAATGATGAACGTTCAGAAAGTTTAAAAGGATTTTCTTCTTTGCCATCCTGTCGGCGCAGCATTTTGTAAATTCTTTATTGCTTTTGAGTACATGGTCTTTGGACAAGGACCAACAATGCAGATCAAGAATTAGCCTGATAAATATAATTGCTAATCAAAAACATGGAAATCAGCTCTTGCATTTTGCACCAACTAAGTTCCCCGGCGTGTGCCAAAATTTTCATGCAATTTCCATTCTAGAACTCCACTCTAGACAGATTTTCAAAGATCTGTTTTGTCAGCGAACAATTTTTTTTTACGGATTTTACGTCACTTTTTGCCCCTACTGGGGCCTTGGACGGTGCTGACTTAAGTCAGACTTTGTTTGGAGCGTTGTGGTGCTTTGTAGTCCGGATGCCCTTCCTGCCGACTTCCAATGACACTTTCCGGGTTCGACCTCTGGACCATGAGATCGCTAGTCCAAGTACGCAACCACTGTGCCACGGACACCACACGGAACAATGTCGGAGATAAAGTCGTTAAATATGAAAAGTGAATCAAATTACAAAATGTTTTGTAAGATGACAAAGGTAAAAGTTTTTTCACGGCAACTGCCTATGTCTGCAACTTGAAAAGATCCATAAATGACTTGCGAATTGAGTGAATGTCGAATAGCGGTAGCAGATTTGAATTTCCTCTGAATGTCCAAAAGCAAATGGTGATCGAGGCGTCGTTTTAAAAAGTTTGGTACATGCAGTACTTTTGATCGTAGACAACATACTGCTGCACAAGACACGAATCAAAGACCGATGCGCTGCGCAAGTAGAATATAAATGACTCCATGACCTCTGCACCCTTTCTCGCTGTCATGTGATGATTGAGACACGTCGATTGAAGGTCGCTAAATAACAGCAGCCCAGCAGGCGGGAACACGGAAATACTTTGTACGTGCGATTCTCCTTTACTCGCTCAGCACAAGTAAAATGAAATGATGTCCGCAAGCGATATCTTTTCTCCCTGTCATTGCTATGTGAATGAGGCGCGTCGATTGAAGGTCACTAAAAATATCACTAGCGCTGGTGGGAGTATGGAAATAATTTGCGCGCGCAATTCTCTTCAGTAATGAAATGTGATGCTTGCGTCAGAAGACATATATAAAAAGTATCAGCTGGAGTGCATGCTGCTGATATTGAACTATTGAAATTGCAATAATTGTAAAAAAAATGCAGACGCAAAATTTTGATTTCATGTCATATCATGCGAAGTAATTATGATTTCATGAATCAAATTTTTAAGAAATTTATAGGGAGAAATTTTTTATGCATTTTTACGCAGGACATGCATAAAGATCAATCTGTTTTTCGAAGATGAACATTAGAGTATACTTTTACAAAACTATTTAGGAAAGAAGTGAGTAAGAGAAAGAGAGAGAGAGATCTAACAAGGGCAACCTTAGGCGAAACACAGTTAATAATGAATTAAATCACAAATCAAACTATTCAGTAGGGAGAGAGAGAGAGAAGATGAACGACAGAAGAGAAATGACGAAGAGAGGGAGGGAACAGGAAGATAAAGATGAGTAGTGTCATATACAGTACCAATCCTTTTGAAGATTGCATTGAATGAAATACAATGAAATAGACAAGCATTGCGTAATAATATTTCGTGGTTCCTTAAGGTGTTGAAGCAAAAAATTTGTAAAAATTGTTGGCAAGCATTGTAAGAGGTACTCAGGATAACGAGCCACACCTGGTGAGTCAAGGTCAAGGAATCGAGGTTCAGGAGGTTATTTGAATATGCAATCAGGGCCCTCAACTTGAGGTTGAGATTTGAAAAAGAGACGGGCAATAACGCAACCTCGACTTAACTGCGAATTAGGAGGTCTTGAAGATAAGGAGTCGCAATTGGTGATTCAAGGTCAACGACATGAGGATAAGGAGCCACAATTGGTGATTCAAGGTCAACGACATGAGGATAAGGAGCCACAATTGGTGATTCAAGGTCAACGACATGAAGATAAGGAGCCACACCTGGTGAGTCAAGGTCAACGACATGAGGATAAGGAGCCACACCTGGTGAGTCAAGGTCAACGACATGAGGATAAGGAGCCACACCTGGTGAGTCAAGGTCAACGACATGAAGATAAGGAGCCACACCTGGTGAGTCAAGGTCAACGACATGAGGATAAGGAGCCACAATTGGTGATTCAAGGTCAAAGACATGAGGATAAGGAGCCACAATTGGTGATTCAAGGTCAACGACATGAGGATAAGGAGCCACACCTGGTGATTCAAGGTCAACGACATGAGGATAAGGAGCCACACCTGGTGAGTCAAAGTCATCGACATGAAGATAAGGAGCCACACCTGGTGAGTCAAGGTCAACGACATGAGGATAAGGAGCCACACCTGGTGAGTCAAGGTCAACGACATGAGGATAAGGAGCCACACCTGGTGAGTCAAGGTCAACGACATGAAGATAAGGAGCCACAATTGGTGATTCAAGGTCAACGACATGAAGATAAGGAGCCTCAACTGGTGATTCAAAGTCAACGACATGAAGATAAGGAGCCACACCTGGTGAGTCAAGGTCAACGACATGAGGATAAGGAGCCACACCTGGTGAGTCAAGGTCAACGACATGAAGATAAGGAGCCACAATTGGTGATTCAAGGTCAACGACATGAAGATAAGGAGCCGCAATTGGTGATTCAAGGTCAACGACATGAGGATAAGGAGCCACAATTGGTGATTCAAGGTCAACGACATGAAGATAAGGAGCCACACCTGGTGAGTCAAGGTCAACGACATGAGGATAAGGAGCCACACCTGGTGAGTCAAGGTCAACGACATGAAGATAAGGAGCCACACCTGGTGAGTCAAGGTCAACGACATGAGGATAAGGAGCCACACCTGGTGAGTCAAGGTCAACGACATGAGGATAAGGAGCCACACCTGGTGAGTCAAGGTCAACAACATGAAGATAAGGAGCCACAATTGGTGATTCAAGGTCAACGACATGAATATAAGGAGCCTCAACTGGTGATTCAAAGTCAACGACATGAGGATAAGGAGCCACACCTGGTGAGTCAAGGTCAACGACATGAGGATAAGGAGCCACACCTGGTGAGTCAAGGTCAACGACATGAAGATAAGGAGCCACACACCTGGTGAGTCAAGGTCAACGACATGAGGATAAGGAGCCACAATTGGTGATTCAAGGTCAAAGACATGAGGATAAGGAGCCACAATTGGTGATTCAAGGTCAACGACATGAGGATAAGGAGCCACACCTGGTGATTCAAGGTCAACGACATGAGGATAAGGAGCCACACCTGGTGAGTCAAAGTCATCGACATGAAGATAAGGAGCCACACCTGGTGAGTCAAGGTCAACGACATGAGGATAAGGAGCCACACCTGGTGAGTCAAGGTCAACGACATGAGGATAAGGAGCCACACCTGGTGAGTCAAGGTCAACGACATGAAGATAAGGAGCCACAATTGGTGATTCAAGGTCAACGACATGAAGATAAGGAGCCTCAACTGGTGATTCAAAGTCAACGACATGAAGATAAGGAGCCACACCTGGTGAGTCAAGGTCAACGACATGAAGATAAGGAGCCACACCTGGTGAGTCAAGGTCAACAACATGAGGATAAGGAGCCACACCTGGTGAGTCAAGGTCAACGACATGAAGATAAGGAGCCACAATTGGTGATTCAAGGTCAACGACATGAAGATAAGGAGCCTCAACTGGTGATTCAAAGTCAACGACATGAAGATAAGGAGCCTCAACTGGTGATTCAAAGTCAACGACATGAGGATAAGGAGCCACACCTGGTGAGTCAAGGTCAACGACATAAAGATAAGGAGCCAGAATTGGTTATTCAAGGTCAACGAGATGAAGATAAGGAGCCACACCTGGTGATTCAAAGTCAACGACATGAAGATAAGGAGCCACACCTGGTGAGTCAAGGTCAACGACATGAGGATAAGGAGCCACACCTGGTGAGTCAAGGTCAACGACATGAGGATAAGGAGCCACAATTGGTGATTCAAGGTCAACGACATGAAGATAAGGAGCCTCAACTGGTGATTCAAAGTCAACGACATGAAGATAAGGAGCCACACCTGGTGAGTCAAGGTCAACGACATGAGGATAAGGAGCCACAACTGGTGATTCAAGGTCAACGACATGAGGATAAGAAGCCACAATTGGTGATTCAAGGTCAACGACATGAGGATAAGAAGCCACAATTGGTGATTCAAGGTCAGGGACTTAAGGATCGGATGCCAAGAGTGATTGAGTGCTGCTATTCCTAACCACAAGAGGCGTTTATCCTTGACATCTAACATTATGCAAATCCAAGATAAACATTTTATCCAAACAGATGGATTGCTGATGGGAAATAGGACATTGCTTAGTTTCAGAATTTTTTTTTTTGTGGTTTATTGATTGATTTCTTATTTGTGGTGGATTATTTATATGGTGCATTGATTTTTATGTGGCTTGTTAGGCAAATTATGGGAGCTTTACCGGACAAAATTATGGTTTGGAAACGGTACATTGAATTTCTATTGTGTACCAGAATATTTCCAGTGGAAAGATTTTTGAGAATTTCCAATGAAATTCATCCATACATGTATTGTACTCTTCGGAGTCTGTAAATTCATCTGCTGCATTCGCTCGGCGGCGGTCATCTTCGCAGACAAAGAGAAAACGGCACGTGCATTCCATCCTGGCCAAGTGTTTAGATGTCATCAATCAAGTGAAGTGTTATTGAAAGACAGAAGCCAATGCGGCTCCTTGAAAGTGTTATCGATTTGACTTTTATGACAATTTTGTATTTAAAGACTTTGAAAGTCTGGAATAAAGTCCTCATTGGCCGCTCCGTTTGTTTTACTTTCTCTATCAGAGAGAGATTGAGGATTTGGGCTATCTGTCCTAATTAAGAATTTGCCGCCTGTCGAAGGGATTTTAAACGGGTTTAGCCCCGTAGTCCGAGATAGCGCTCTGCTATATCTTGTCCGGTTCCTGAGCGCAGTTAAAGACTGCTGCACCTGTGTAGTAAAGCACTACATGTATGAATGAGGACTTTCCAGTCCCAGGTGTGATAACCAGGTAATGACATTACGCAATGACTTCCGAAGAGCCTTGAGAAATGGACGAGACGTGGTTGATCGGAAAATGTTATTAAGCTGATTTTCTCACGCCATTTGTCCAATGGCTACCCTAATAAATTAATTTTTCGCTTTCTTCGTGGAACCGAAAGACCTCGACAGCATAGACAAGAATCGGACGAGCAGAAAGTCTGCCGTGACTTGGCATTTACTTCGGAAAAGGATTGATGGGCAAATGTAATTTATCAAACAAATGGTATATAGATTTATCTTTGCGCAGCTGCAACCAATGAATAGACATAATAAGCTCATTCGATGACAATGACAAACAACGATTCGAGGAAAACAATAACAATTATCAAAAACAATTATTCGAATACTTTTAAGAAAAGAGATTTACCACTAAGACCTAGGGTTTGATTTAATCTAGGAGTTTTATCATTTATTAACAACGCTTCTACTATACGAGTTTCAAATTCACTACTTCCTGTGTATTTAACAGAAAAACAATTATTAATGTCATTACTACAGCTTGGACATATGTTTAGATGGCTACTTACGGCTGAGTTAACTCTTAGCCTATATGTTCTTTTATTCTTTGATGCAATCTGCGTTTCATTTGTCCCAAGTATTGGGTATCAGGATCAACCCGACATTCAAAATTATACACAACGCATGATCGCATCAGCTTATTTGTTTTATCTTTCAGACTAAAATACTGTCCTGTTTTACAAGTATTGAATATTATTTCAACATCTTGTTCCAATTTCCTGTGACAAGCTTGCGTCGGAATTTTATGGATGTTTTACCTACAAACGGAAGTATCACAAACTTGGTATCCTCCCATTCATCTTTCTTCGTTACTTTGTTATCCGTATTATATTTTATTTCCAGGAACTGCTTTATCAACGAGTTGATAAAATCAATGGGATATGAGTTGCTTAATAGAATTTTTGTAATATTTTTAATCTCTATGTCAAAAAGTTTCCAGCTTGAGCACCGTACATTATACGCTCTATGCAACATTCCTATCACAAGGGTACGTTTCCATTGGATAGGGCATGTATCATTATAATTCATTAACCCATTAACCGGCAACTGTAGAAGCATTGGGACTTACTCGATACAAAGTTGGAATCTGCGGTAATTTGATGTACTAAATAATATATTTTCGTCCCAAAGATGACTTCACTTACGGTGATCGACTTTCAGACTGATCTAAAAATAGATCGCTGCCGGAGAGCGAAGAATTATCACAATATATATATTTTTGGGCTGCACGACTTCTTATGGAAGTTTTCATGGACTTTTAATCTAAATAACATAATACATTTTTGTGAGTCACTGCACTACTATTTTGTACTATATAAGTAGTATTTGAATAACATTATTTGAATACCAAAAAGCTACTTTATGACCTCAAAACGTATGATCTTCTTGATATTTGTATGTCATTGATAAAAGGGGGAAACTGCACTTTGCAGAAAAACGCCGTGAGTGATACGAAATGATGTGAAAGATATACTCGTTTTTTACAATAATTTTGATTAAAGAAGTTATACGAGCAGAGCAATATACAGTCTGCGACATTTTATTAGGACCACCCATCTTTTTTAGTTTTTTACACCTAGCTACTTGTTGATGTCATATTATCTTTCACCCTTGTCAATACATTAAATAGGCATGTATGCCAACAATATACCACAACATAGCCATCTACTGATTAGTAACACAGACACCAGACACTCAAACATAAAAATTGACCGCGACATATTATTAGGACCACCTTCGACATTTAGATAAGAAGCTTTCTTTTAGACATGACAACGCTAGATAAAGATCTATCATCAGTTATTTACTTATATGTCGATTTCTTAGCAATACAAATTGTGTGTTCTGGTTGCCTTATTTGTGCATTGTCGGCTTGCTGTGAGAAAGCCGCATGTGAGAAACTATCATTAATGTGTGGTGTGTGTCGTCGCCTGCGCACGCACACTGTTGTCTGTCAACAATAAAGATATTAATATTCATTATCAAATCGATCCTTGATTTGCTTTGCATCATCGAGACCAGATATCTGAACTATTGAAACATGGATATCTACCAATACGATTTATGTTTAGGTCTAACGTGGAAAGTCTAAATCTTACTCATGAGTAAAAACGGATCTAACAACAAGCATAAGTGGCTCGTAGATGGAAGCTTTGTCTCGCGAAGAGTTTTCTCAGCGTGAAATCGCTACTCGTTGTTATGTTTCAAAGTCGTCGGCACTACTTGTTCAACGGAATATGACTTCTGGAAATCCTTATGCAGCAAACCGACGATGATGTTGTGGAGCATGATGAAAATCTACGACACAAGATGGCCGATTCCAAGAGCGCAGGCCTACTGTTTGAAAAGGGTGGCTAATAACGTCGTCCCAGCTACGAAGACCATGGTAGAAGCGTTACATCAACGAAGCGGCACACACTGTTCAACGAGGGATGCATAAAATGATTGCCAGCGGGATTGCGGTCAAGGAAAGTGTCGTAACTGACCCCATGCATGAAGATCTAATAAGCTTAATTTTGCCACTCGCCATGTCAATTGGAGCGTCAATGACTGGTGAATGGTGGCATTCTGCGTATAGCCGAGCCTTGAGTGTCACCAGACTACTCGTCAGCGAATGTGGCAGTCACGTGGATCACTTGCTCCTGCGTTTCAGCCCGTCAAACACCAAGCAAAGGTCATGCTGTAGGCCTGTTTTCTTGCGAGGAAACTGGTAGGCTTCATGTTTGTGAGTGCTCTATTAGCTCGATTCGACTTCATCCTTACAAGTGCTTCAGAGAAGGGTGATTCCATAGTTCGTGACTGCTGGTTTCCGGAAAACAACGGACTGCTTATGCAAGAGGGAGCTCCGTGCCACACTGTCAGTATTGTGAAGCGACGTTTTGATGACATCAGCGCCACTTTGTTGGAAGGACCATCTCCGATGTAAACCATTCAGAACATTAATGCGCTATCATGAAGCATCGGCTGCATAAGATTTACATAAGATGTTTGGGTTGCTAATTACAAAACAAAAACGCAGCGTTGTCATGTCCAAAGGAAAACTTTTTATGTAAATGTCGAAGGTGGTCCTAATAATATGTCGCGGTCAATTTTTGTATTTGATTGTCTAGTGTCTATGTTATTAATCAGTAGATGTCTCTGTTGTGGTATATTGTTGGCATACATGCCTATTTAATGTATTGACAAGAGTGAAAGATAATATGACATCAACAAGTAGCTAGGTGTAGAAAACTAAAAAAATATGGGTGGTCCTAATAAAATGTCGCAAACTGTATATGGGGCATTACTTAAATACTAGCGTCTTTCACATTTATAACAGGTTAGAGAAACGTACCTCTTACAGAAGTGAGATGCCCTTTTTCAAAGCTCTTACTCTTGAACTAGCTGTGGCACTCATCGAAGATTTAGATGACGAGGAATATGATGCTGTAGATGTAGCTGTACTGCCACATGAGAACAATGCCGATAGCGACGTAGACGAAGTCAACGAAGATGATGTTGGAAATATCGCAGAGGTCTGCGATGTACCCGGAACACTAGAAATTCGAACATCCCCAACCAATGATGAACCAAACGAAACAATGGAAAACGATGAAGAAGACGAACTTTGTCGACCAGAGTGGATCGAAGCTGCAGATCCTATTTGGCAAAAATCTAAAAGTCTATACACCCAACTTTCTTCCGAAGAAAATCATCATGATAGGAAGATGACAGCAATGAAGGAAGAACTAGATGGATTATCTCCAATTGAACTTTTCGAGAAAATGTTTGACAACCGCTGCGTGGATTTACTGGTAACAGAGACAAATTGATATGCAACTCAACGAAATGAAACGAAATTTCATGTGCAAGCAGCTGAAATCAAGGCTTTTGTTGGAATTATGCTTTTTACAGGGTATCATCGATTACCATCACTAGAGCATTATTGGTCTTTAGATCCCGATCTCCAAGTACCGCTAGTTCGCGAATGCATGCCTGTCAAAGCGTTTCTGGCAATCAAACGATTCATTCATTGCAATGATAATGACCTTCTCATAGATCCAATCAATAAAGCAGATAGATCATTCAAAATTAAACCATTATTTAATCTTCTCAGCGAAAATTTCAAGCATTTCGGCTTTTTCAGCAAATATCTGTCAATTGATGAAATGATCATAAAATATTTTGGGCACCATGGACTAAAGCAGTTTATACGCGGAAAGCCGATCCGTTTTGGTTATAAGCTGTGGGCCTTGTGTAGCGATAATGGTTACGTCTACGACTTCTTCCTTTACCAAGGAAAGGAAACAGATTCCAAACTGTGCAAGATTCCAATGGGCGGAAGGATCGTTTTGCAACTTGCGTCAAAAATCGATCATCCTCAAAGGAAAGAAACTTGTCTTTGACAATCTATTCACCAGTCCATCTCTTTTGGTCATGCTTACGAAAATGGGCTTCAGGGCCACTGGGACAATACGCGCTAACCGAACAAAGAAGGCCCCTTTCTCCTCAAATAAGGAGATGAAGCAAAGAGGATCAACTCATCAGACGTTTGACAAAGCCAACCAACTTCTCTTTATCAAGTGGAACGATAATAACTTTGTTCACATAGCCACAAATTACTCCTCAGTCGAGCCGAAGCTCAAGGTTGCACGTTACAGTCGAACAGAAAAGAAAAAACTTGATATTGAAATGCCCCGCGCAATTGCCGAATACAATCGTCATATGGGAGGTGTTGATTATCACGATTGGCTGGCATCTCATTATGCAATTGGCATACGAAGCAAGAAATGGTACTTCCCTCTATTGATGCGAAGTATACAGATGGCCCTTGTGAACGCATGGATCATTCACAGAGAAATAGTGGACAAGAAGGAGCAGCTTTCACTTCTTGAATTTACGAGAAATGTTGCCGTATCGTATATGAAATTGACTTATGGGCAGCCATCTGTGCTTTCTAGACATCGGGCAAGTCACATCACGGGAGTCGCAAGATCAACTATTGATTTTCGATTTGATGGTATCGATCATCATATACTGATGCGTTCCAATCAACGGCATTGTCAGGGACAGAACTGTAGATCTCGACCATTGTCATACTGTGGAAAATGTGACATAACTCTCTGCAAGCGTTGCTTTATTCCCTACCATAGACGATAACATAATGTGCATTATCATTTTTGAATAAAGAATAAACTTTTATATGGATTTTGTTTGTTTTAATTATTATTGAGTAATTTATGATAGTTTTTTCTGGGCGTTTTATAATGAAGTATTTCACATTTATATAGTTAATGGATGATTTTATAATAATGTTCACTTATTTTCTTTATTACATAATGATAATGTCTGAATTCTGAATTAGAAAAACAATTTAGGCGAAAAAGCTGAAATAGTCGCTTTCAGGCAGTGATCTATTTTTAGATCACTGCAAATAATTACTCTTTAGAGCCAGACTAAAATAATTCAACGCTGTATAACTATACGGTCTGGTCATTTATGCAATAAAAAATAAACACAGGATGAAAAAATGACAAAATGACATATTTTGATATTCAGTGTGCTGTAGATAAGAAATTATAAAAAAAAATATAGAAAAAATCAAATAATTAATCACGTGATGCCTATGATTAAAGGGTTGAATCGCATTGTTTAGATCCATATTCTGTTTTATAACGCTATATTAAAAGAAATATACCAAAATTGTATCTTAAATAATGAATACATAACGAACCCTGCTCCTATGTACAATGATCTATTTATATGCCGCTGCCGGTTAATGGGTTAAAAGACGTGTATATGCACTTTTTCTAAAGATCGATGTGGATAGACCATTACTTTCGTCAATTTCAACATCCAAAAATGAAATTATATTTTTACTTTTCTCTACTGTAAACTTTAAATTGGGGTGATGTGAATTCAAAATAGAATGAAATTTATCTATATTCTTAATATTATCAAAAACAACTAATATGTCATCGACATACCGTCTAGGCTATAAAACTTAGGGGCAAATGTTTCATTCATCCAACTTTGCTCAAGGTTAGAAAGAAAGAAATTTGCTAACCTAGGACCCAATGGTGAGTCCATACTAACGCCATCGATTTGGCGATATACATTACCATTAAAGGATATAGACACCCGTTGACTGCAAAACCTAATAACTTTTTGAAAATGGTTTTATCATATTGGGGCTTACTATTGTTATTTTCACTATAAACAAGATCTGTGGCTAAATCAATTACTTCTTTTACAGGTACGTTTGTGAATAGTGACTCGACGTCAAAGCTACACAAAAAATTGTTTGAGTCGAATTTGTCCTTCTCAGCCTCAATTTCTTGAATGAATTGATTAGTTGAGTTAAGCATATACCTAGTGTTGATTTGCTTTTTTAGTATTTCGTCAAAATACTTTGCTAAACCGTATGTCGGAGTGCCAATGGTACTGACAATTGGTCTTGCTCCTTTGCTTTCTTTATGAAGTTTAATTGTACCATGTAATTTACCTATTGAGCTACCAGAAGGCAATATTCTCTTGAAAGTAGGCCCTACTAATTGATATTTTTGGCTTTACATATTTGTTCAAAAAGTACGTTAAGCCTCGTTCATCTTTACAGACTGGGTGATTATCTAAATTATTTGGGATACTTATTTTTTCGAATTTAGACGTATCATTGACAAGAGCATCTATTTTTGTAGTATAGGCCTACTGTTCACTATCCAGTATCACCACACCGTTGTCTTTATCATACTTGCACATTTTAATATTTTATTTTTACTTAATCTAATGAGAGTGCTGTGCATCTTTTTATTTTCATAACTATTACATGATGCTGCTACATCCTTCTTGAATTCTTTAGTTATCATTACAAATTCTTGCTTTACGTCTTTCGACAAGTTATCACATGTACTAAGTGATTTTTAAATTTCATACCGCAATTAATATGCATCTATCTTTCTAGGTAGGATATGGTGTTTCATACCATAACGTAATGCCCTTTTTCACATATCGTTAATTCGTATGTGCTTAAATTCATTATCGCTTCAGGAGATTCCCATCTTTTTTCTACCCAGAGTTTTGTAATTTTATTATTATGTGTTTCTACCACTTGTTTTAAGGAACTATCAACAATTTTATACAAACATACTTTTAAGACGGTATACTTCACCAAAGACAGTTTAGCGCGTAAGCTATTTTGCTCAAGCTCAAGTTTAGTAGTGTTCCGTTTGCGTTGTTTTGAAATGTATTTTATGTGAAAATAAAAAGATGCACAGCACTCTCAGTAGATTAAGTAAAAATAAAAGTATTAAAATGTGCAAAATAAGGATTTTTGTGATAAAGACAACGGTGTGGTGATACTGGATAGTGAACAGTAGGCCAATACTACAAAAATAGATGCTCTTGCCAATGATACGTCTAAATTCGAAAAAGTAAGTATCCCAAATAATTTAGATAATCACCCAGTCTGTAAAGATGAACGAGGCTTAACGTACTTTTTGAACAAATATGTAAAGCCAAAAATATCAATTAGTAGGGCCTACTTTCAAGAGAATATTGCCTTCTGGTAGCTCAATAGGTAAATTACATGGTACAATTAAACTTCATAAAGAAAGCAAAGGAGCAAGACCAATTGTCAGTACCATTGGCACTCCGACATACGGTTTAGCAAAGTATTTGGACGAAATAGTTAAAAAGCAAATCAACACTAGGTATATGCTTAGCTCAACTAATCAATTCATTCAAGAAATTGAGGCTGAGAAGGACAAATTCGACTCAAACAATTTTTTGTGTAGCTTTAACGTCGAGTCACTATTCACAAACGTACCTGTAAATGAAGTAATTGATTTAGCCACAGATCTTGTTTATAGTGAAAATAACAATAGTAAGCCCCAATATGATAAAACCATTTTCAAAAAGTTATTAGGTTTTGCAGTCAACGGGTGTCTATATCCTTTAATGGTAATGTATATCGCCAAATCGATGGCGTTAGTATGGACTCACCATTGGGTCCTAGGTTAGCAAATTTCTTTCTTTCTAACCTTGAGCAAAGTTGGATGAATGAAACATTTGCCCCTAAGTTTTATAGCCTAGACGGTATGTCGATGACATATTAGTTGTTTTTGATAATATTAAGAATATAGATAAATTTCATTCTATTTTGAATTCACAGCACCCCAATTTAAAGTTTACAGTAGAGAAAAGTAAAAATATAATTTCATTTTTGGATGTTGAAAATGACGAAAGTAATGGTCTATCCACATCGATCTTTAGAAAAAGTGCATATACACGTCTTTTAATGAATTATAATGCTACATGCCCTATCCAATGGAAACGTACCCTTGTGATAGGAATGTTGCATAGAGCGTATAATGTACGGTGCTCAAGCTGGAAACTTTTTGACATAGAGATTAAAAATATTACAAAAATTCTATTGAGCAACTCATATCCCATTGATTTTATCAACTCGTTGATAAAGCAGTTCCTGGAAATAAAATATAATACGGATAACAAAGTAACGAAGAAAGATGAATGGGAGGATACCAAGTTTGTGATACTTCCGTTTGTAGGTAAAACATCCATAAAATTCCGACGCAAGCTTGTCACAGGAAATTGGAACAAGATGTTGAAATAATATTCAATACTTGTAAAACAGGACAGTATTTTAGTCTGAAAGATAAAACAAATAAGCTGATGCGATCATGCGTTGTGTATAATTTTGAATGCCGGGTTGATCGTGATACCCAATACTTGGGACAAACGAAACGCAGATTGCATCAAAGAATAAAAGAACATATAGGCTAGAAGTTAACTCAGCCGTAAGTAGCCATCTAAACATATGTCCAAGCTGTAGTAATGACATTAATAATTGTTTTTCTGTTAAATACACAGGAAGTAGTGAATTTGAAACTCGTATAGTAGAAGCGTTGTTAATAAATGATAAAACTCCTAGATTAAATTAAACCCTAGGTCTTAGTGGTAAATCTCTTTTCTTAACCCATTAACGACCAACTACGCAAAATGATCTCAAACCTGCTTGCATTACATTGCCTTGATCCAAAAGCAAACAGAATGACATTTAAAAAGATATCACATCACTGCAGAAAAATAGATCGATTTTTTTGTAAATGTTCCCGTGGCGGGAACATGGGCGGCAGAGGGTCTGTCTATGAAAATTGCGATATTTTTTCATGACATGCAACTATGGAATATCTGCTCATGATATGATGACATGTTTGATTGACTATACTTCAACTATGATAAAAAGTGTCAAATCCATGAGATCTGCTAGAATGAAAACTAAGAATCAATCATAGAAACCTGTATTATCAGTTTGAAATTCAGATGTTAGACCAAGTCTGCAAACTGCTTTATGCGTGTAGGTGATCTCAAGCGCGCCCACTAGCGAAATACAAGAAGACATAGCATACATAACTTAAGTCAGTATCGATGGAACACTTCAAAACACTCATCATGCAAATTTACTCGGCACTTTGCGCAACATTTTCTAGAGTTCGTTTTGCAGACTTTGCATCTACCCTGCTTTTGTGCGGGAGCTTGATAATGCTTCACATCATCAAATCGAACCTCTGAAGGAACATTGCAAATTGCAGCAGAGGAATATGATCGCTTTCGACTGGTATTATATTTCAGAAGGATGGAGCTCACGACTTCACGTCGGAAGTCCAGCAAACTTAGTTGAGCACTGTCGCATGACTTATTGATGCGATAAAGAATCCAAGAGTTTTGCAAGGCCACATCCAGCATCCATGCAAATGGAGCCCACCCCATTTCTTCATGCGAAAACAACGTGCTCACCTAGTCCCCATGTTGTTGTTGTCGAGATATGCCGCCCTGTTTTAGCCCCTTGGTAGGGTTCGAATTGAATCACATACCCGTAGCCTCTGCAAGTACCCAAACTTTATAACCTACCCTGATAGGCTTGTTGTTGATTCTTTGTTTACTTCCATGGGAGCCGTAGTAAGGAATCATGGATTCATCCACGGATTTTGTTTCACAATTTGAAGAATACTTCAAGAACTTCTCATTGAGGCTTGTGATGAGAGGACGCAGCTTTGAAAATTTGTCACTTTTGTCTAAATTCGAGTTATCACATAAATGCAAATTTCGTAGAGTTCTTTCGAACTCATTACGTGGCATAGTGTCCGACATGGCAGCAACAATGAGATCCGGAGACAGACTCCAAAACAATCGACGATCTGGCAATCTGTGGTACCCACTCATCAAAAGCATTGCCAAAAATAGGCGAAATTTTTCTTTTGTGATGCCAAACTCTGTGTCACTTTTCTCTCTTCGTGCGTATAACGTAAAGTCAACAATGCCTGAGATCAACATGTCATCAAAGAACAATTCGAGCAGAGAGAGAGGTGTCCCAATTTCCTCTAAGTGGTTCACTTCAGGTGTGCTCTGTGAATTCCTTGATTTGATGTCACGATTAGTCCATCTCAAATCAGTCAGCAGTGGAGGCTTTTCATCACTCAAACGTCCTCTATGAATGCTGTCGTTTTGGATGGAGTTAGTCTGCAAGGCATCGCCCAAGGACTCACTTCGTGAATCATCATCCATGGTATCGGATATTCGATCACCGTAATTTATTCGAACGTCAGCCTCGGCCAATAGCTGATTGCCGCTCAATCGATTGATGTCAAAATCGTCCTCATCTGCACTGTCTTCCTCTGAACAATCTCCATCTCCAGGTGGCTGTATTGCAATGTCTGCACTCACAAACGTCATCTTCTAGCATTGCAACAACTTCATCCAACTTCAATTTCTTCACCATAATGAGATTCGCTGAACTATTCTCAAGCAGACGAGAAAATGACTTTGTAGAGCACACTGATTCAAAATAGCAACTGTCACCTCACACTATGGAAAAGAAAGACTGAACTCGTGAGAAGACTGGAATACAGAAAATGTCTATGTTCAGCAGCTTGTCTATGACAATGTGATCTGCCTGAGAATTTGGGGATTGCCCTACGACCCAATTATTGATGCAAGCGCAAGGCACAGTCAATGGTCAGAGAGATTTGAGTGTTTCATTTACACTGTTTCGCCGTTTCTTCGGCGGAAATAGCTTTGATTTATCACACTCAAAATAAACATGCATGCACGTGTACACTTACAACCACTTTCTGCAGCATGTAACTCACAGAAGCATCAAATTCACAGTCAATCTTCGCGGAAATTTCACTCAAGTAGCCGCACGTGCAAGATAAAATTACTTGCAGAAAATCAATCAAAAGAGCCGACCAACTATAGACAAATTTCAAACAGAAAAATTTTGTTGTGATTTTCTAGTGCACAAGCCCCCTGACGACCATGTTCCCGTTGTGAGAACATTTTTCAAACAACTGGGAATCGAAGTAGATAATCAATTTTTCAAAAGATATGTCACAAATGGGTGGAGCATGCCAGGAGCTCACGACTCATCGGTCTGATGTGATTTGTTGGTCCAAATTTCGATTATGAAGGCATTTGATCAGCACCATTGATAATTTTGAAATGATTTTTCAAAAAAATGGATTTCTCCTTCTCCATGACGCAACTTGTTGACTATATCACCATCAAACTGTCAGACATATGTTTTTTGGATCATTGTTGTATAATTTTAGCGCCCATCTCCTTCCTATTGTGTTCTTTGATGCTCAAAATCATGTCTTAAAAGAATGTTCCCGCAGCGGGAACATGGTCGTTAATGGGTTAAAAGTATTCGAATAATTGTTTTTGATAATTGTTACTGTTTTCCTTGAATCGTTGTTTGTCATTGTCAGCGTATGAGCTTAAATTGTATATAGTGTTCAAAGCTAGAAATCTATGTTCATTATTGACACAAAAGAAGCACAAAGGCTGTTTAACGAGGGAATGAGGTCATGTGAACATTGTGCCACGTCTAATGATTATCATATGAAGAACTGTGTCTACCAAATCAATTGCACACAATGTCAATCATTCTACATCGGCGAAAGCAAGAGAACAATGCGTTCAAGACTTCATGATCATGTTTCATCATCAGTGGCGTCTTTTCCGTACCTGCGAGGCCTTCGGCGCATCCTAAATAATAATTTACCAACATTTATAAAAATGAAAAGTGTCATCATTTATTTAAATTCAATAGCTTCTCGTGGTAGCTGTCCGTCTCAAAATCAGACGCTCAACCTTAGAGTTTACTGCGCGTACTCGAATCGCAGCTGTTTTCTTCTAACGATTAGACACACATGCTAGTCGTGTGTTCAGACGTAGCGAAAGAGAGTTGTGTGCGTGTGAGGCAGGCAGCAAGCGCACGCGCCCGCACCAATA
The DNA here is from genome assembly GCA_907163375.1 of Prostheceraeus crozeri. NCBI lineage: Eukaryota > Metazoa > Platyhelminthes > Polycladida > Euryleptidae > Prostheceraeus > Prostheceraeus crozeri. Next base: position 107,548 of record CAJQUW010010540.1, read on the forward strand.
TTGGCTTTCTCGATAGACTTAATGCTTTGCCTTCTCCAATTTTTACAATGAAATTCTCCGTTATTCTTGATCGAGGCTCGGTACTTAAATGTAGAAAGGGAAACGCAATCCAATTGTTCCGGTCCTTCGTTTCTCGTCGGAGAGGTCACTACGTCAACAATAGCAGCTGACTGACGTTCAGATAAGACTGTGATCAGATGATGAGCGTTCGCCAATGAGTGCACAGTAATGCATCTGACTCGAGAACCCAGATTCCGTAGAATTCCATGATTTGTTTTTGCGTGATTGATGTGACACTATGTTTAGTACTGTAGATGAGCTCATAATCACGCCTTTCGTCCGAAGGGAATATACTGAAATGATGACAGTCGTCAAGCAAGGTAGGCCAACACTTGATTTAAAAATTGAAAGTACTCACAGAGAAAGAAATAAGATATACACAAGACATTTTAATGCATCAAAGTTCAAACACATGAGTGGCTGACCAGCCGTGAGAAACGCAAGAAACTGTTTCCCTTCCTCCTTTTTTCTCGAGAAAATGTGGTCTGGACAGAGAGGGGATATAGTAATCTCAGCTCCTTGAGTAAGGTGGTTAGGCGACATCAGTAATCAACTTCTCATGTGCACATTCACTTGGCATTAAAAAATGTTCGGGGAAATTGCTATTAAAAATTCATCTTTTATGAAAATTAATGTTATAACATAAAAAAGTCTAAAGATAAACAACAACCGCGAAACATAGTCTTGCCTTTCATAAACAGCAAATTCAAACGCAAGATTAACGACCTTGTCAGAAGAACACATCTCTCTGATCATGTGCGGCCAGTATTCACCAACCCTCCATTGAAGCGTCTACTTAAGAAGAACCAAAACAATTTTTATTATGAACAATGTGATGTATGCGAGAATGGAATAACTAATGGAGAATGCAACACCAAAGACTGTGTACATGTATACCTAATACAATGTAACAACAACGAATGCGACAAACTATATGTTGGGGAAACCTCGAGAACAATGAGATCAAGAATTAATGAACATCTAAAAGGCCCTGAATCTGAAGTTTATAAACATCTCATCACACACAACTCCCCAATCACACACAAGTCCATCACATGGTCATTATTACATCGAAACTTGCAGTGCATGGCTCAAAGAAGAAGGGTCGAAAAGAAGGAGATAAAAGCAAGGCCAACGGAAATGCTGCTCAATCATATTAATTCTGTCTAACTTTTAGCTTTCTTCCCTTTATAGATATTTTTATCTTTTTGATATTTTTATCCATGATATTTTTGCTAAAACTCTGTCTTAGCATGTCCCAATTTGTATTGCATAGATAGGTTAGTTTAAATTTTTCTTAATGACATTCTGTATAATTTCCTTTTCTGCATCCCTTGATAAAGGCTAAGCCGAAATATTGGGAATAAAATTACAACACGGTCGCAGAAAATTGCTTATTTTTGCTTCTTTCAAAATGATTGAATCCCAACCGATGGCAATTAAAAATCAAATTCAAACTGCTATTCGCCAAAGGAATTGGTTTTTGTTGAATGTTATTAAGCGAATTAAAATCACAGAGGATATCAGATTCTTGAAGTTATGCAGAATTAATGATGTTATTCCTAAAGGCCTTAGAACAACCAACATGCTGAAAAATACTTATCCTTCACTCGAAGCAGAGAAACTGCAAATGACACAAAGTAACCAGTGGTTGAAACTCTTGATTGATTCTCTGTATAAAGCGAAAGAAAAATTGATTGTTAAGACACAAGGTCCGCTCACGTATTCTGATCAAAATATTGTTGAGAAGATCAAAGAAGAAGAGAGAAGAAAGAAAACTAAGAAATTTGTGACATTGACAGATGACAAAGTGATTGCTGCTTCTATCTCATCATTTGAAAATTTGTCTGACTTCAACTTCAGAGAAGAAGAACTGAAGCTGTTGAACAAAGGACCATCTTATGTGCCACCATGCAAACCTATTTCGGCATCACAAAAGACATGCTTAGAAGCGGATATTGAAATGACATGCAGTCGTTTACATGCAACAATTTCGGGCTGTGAAAATGAAATAAAAGAATTTGAAGGAGGGATGAAACGTTTAATCCCTGAAATGAAAAATTTTGATATGCCAAAAGCATGGAAGAAGGAACAAAGAATTATAAAATCCATCAATGAAAAGGATTTCGTCATCAAGCCAAGTGACAAAACAAGGAAAGTCGTTGCTTTGAATACTGAAGACCACAGTGAAATGACCCGAAACGTTACCAAAGACTACAAACCTTGTAGATTGATTCAACCGCAATCAGCGCAAATGAAGTTCAATAAGGAAATTGCAACGATAAGTAACCATTATCATAATTCAAACACAAGAAAGAAGTTGTTGAATCTCAAATGTAGTGAACCTCTTCCAAGCAATCTGTATTGCCTTCCAAAGGATCACAAACCAGGACTAATACGAGGGAGACCAATAGTGGCTGCAGTGGATACTCCATCAACGGCATTAGCTAAATGGTTAGCAGAGATTCTCAATCCGCTTTTAAACCATATTCCAGCTCATGTGGCATCAACAATTTCTTTTAAGGATAGACTTCTTTCGCAAAGTATCCCAAATGACATTAACTTCATGTCTTTGGATGTGATCAACCTATATGGCTCCATACCGATTGAAGACTCAGGCAACGTCAAAGGTGTTAATTCTATCGTCTCCGAATATTTTGAAATGTACAAGACAGATACATGTGTTCCCGATATGACAAAGAGTGATATGATACGTCTTTTACGCTTATGTCTTTCTTCAGATATTATTATCAATGAAGGAAAATCTTTTCACCAAACATCAGGCTTAGCAATGGGAAACAATGCTTCACCACCTTTGGCCATCATTTATATGGCCAATTTAGAACAAGATTTGTGAATCAGTTAAATGACAGGCTCATTTTGTATCAGAGATATATAGATGACATTTTTCTTATCTATCAGAATATCTCACCAGATGAAATTCTTCATATTGCTAACTCTTTGAATCCTTTTATCCAGTTTACATTAGAATTACCCAATAATAACTGCTTACCATTTTTAGACTTGACTATCAACTTTTGTCCAGTAAATAAAACGTTTTCGACTTCTTTATTTTCCAAGATATGTCATTCAGGACACATTTTACCTTGGTCTTCACATGTACCAATGTCGTTGAAAAGGAATGTGATCACCAACGAATTCAGAAGAGCAATCCGTAACTCATCAAACAAACAAGAACAATCAATTGGATTAACGGCTATAAAACAAAAGTTTGTGAATAATGGATACCCATTGCGAATGATTAACGTTTCGTTGACATTTTGTCTGAATAATAAACATCAGAGAAATAAATCTAATAAAGATAAACAACAACCGCGAAACATAGTCTTGCCTTTCATAAACAGCAAATTCAAACGCAAGATTAACGACCTTGTCAGAAGAACACATCTCTCTGATCATGTGCGGCCAGTATTCACCAACCCTCCATTGAAGCGTCTGCTTAAGGAGAACCAAAACAAGTGTTATTATGAACAATGTGATGTATGCGAGAATGGAATAACTAATGGAGAATGCAACACCAAAGACTGTGTACATGTATACCTAATACAATGTAACAACAACGAATGCGACAAACTATATGTTGGGGAAACCTCGAGAACAATGAGATCAAGAATTAATGAACATCTAAAAGGCCCTGAATCTGAAGTTTATAAACATCTCATCACACACAACTCCCCAATCACACACAAGTCCATCACATGGTCATTATTACATCGAAACTTGCAGTGCATGGCTCAAAGAAGAAGGGTCGAAAAGAAGGAGATAAAAGCAAGGCCAACGGAAATGCTGCTCAATCATATTAATTCTGTCTAACTTTTAGCTTTCTTCCCTTTATAGATATTTTTATCTTTTTGATATTTTTATCCATGATATTTTTGCTAAAACTCTGTCTTAGCATGTCCCAATTTGTATTGCATAGATAGGTTAGTTTAAATTTTTCTTAATGACATTCTGTATAATTTCCTTTTCTGCATCCCTTGATAAAGGCTAAGCCGAAATATTGGGAATAAAATTACAACACGGTCGCAGAAAATTGCTTATTTTTGCTTCTTCGAAATGATTGAATCCCGACCGATGGCAATTAAAAATCAAATAAAAAAGTCTGGTATAGAAATAGTATTCCAATGCCGAGCGAAGGCCTGTGGTCTGGCAGCACGTGACGCCACTGTTCATCATCATCATCTTTGGTCTACAGTCATCTATCTGAAGGGCACTGAATCCTTCCTCAGGTGAGTGACATTTGGTGAAACATTTTCCAGTCCGGCGTCCCGAATCTAGTCGAGAGTAGAAAGCTAGAAACGAACAATATTAACAATACTAGAAATGTAATTATTCTTAAGCAGCATAATTTAAATGATCAAGTAAAATGAATTAAGCCAAGCTTCTGATTATATTTTATTTTGATTTATAAATTTTCGCCGGTATAACGGCCTGTTCGCATATCAAAGAATCTAGGACACAAATTTCAAATATCATCAAAATATGAAGATATCAAAGATAACAAAAATTCAATGGCACTAAAGTATACGCACGTATCAGGATTATCACGTATCTGATAATACTTCAGTGCCATTGAATTTTTAATAATTTTGATATCTTCATATTTTGATGATATTTGAAATTTGTGTCCTAGATTCTTTGTTGTGTGACCGTAGTACCGGAGAAAATTGATAAATCATAATGAAATATAATCAGAAGCTTGGCTTAATTCATTTTACTTTATAAATATTAACTCTTTAAGGCCTGATAACCCAGCTTTACTGAAGTTTATTGTAAGCGCATGAATAAGGCAAAGGCGAAACGTCGCGCATTGCCTTTTATTATTACATGCAATTTCGGTGATAGACTATATACTTTTCCATTCGTTCAAATCTCGTCAATGTTATATTTCATGAAATACAGTCGCTCTTTCATTCGTCATGAAAACATCTAAATTCCTGTCGTTCATATTCTAAGAGTTTGTAATTTACAAAAGTTCAATCTCATTATATCCTTTGGTTTCATTAGACCGGATTCCAAACATGAAAGTAGATGAACTAATATTTTCGTATTTCCTGTGCATTCCAGCAAGAATCATTTATTAACTCATCATGCTTGATGGCAGGAAATTGTCACTCGGATTTGACACGAAAAGTTTATATTAACAGCAACTTGATTCGAATGTCCAACATTTCACCAAAATTATGCAGCCGATCGCTTCTTTTCTAATTCTATTCTGTGCCACTACAGCCCTTGGTAAGCTTTTAAATCAGTTTATTTTGATGCATTGACCCCGATATGTGCACAAATTATCATCCTGAAAATAATCGTACAGTCAGGGGAAAGTTGAAGCTCATGCAGCCCGCTTTCAAATACCCGCATAGAATGATTATTATAATTACGTTATTGTGAAGGGCTTATTATGAAGCACTGCATGAACATATGAGATTATGACTTGAAGACAATCTATCCCAAAAAGTGTGGCTCTAGACATAGTACTTTTCGCTAAATCAGAGTAAGCAGAGAAAATCCATGTAGCAGAAAACTCCATCTGCTTCACACTGGATTAAAATGCGCATTTCTTTGATCCTAATGCAAATAGAGTAATTAAATGTTGAGTTGCATCCTTAGTTGGAAATGGAAACACATCTGAATAGCCGCTATTTCATTCAATGTCAGGAATCATCAGCAGGCCTAGTTCACATGTCTCAACATCAATACAGCTCTCTTTTCAAAGTTGCAGCCATACGCAGGGAAATTTGAGATGTGCAATTAGCACTCCTTTCACTAACTTTCTAATTGCAAATTCTTTGATCATGTCTGAAAAGAAGAGGAACCCAGTAGAACTCGGCAGACGCGCAGGTTTGCAGTAGTCATGGAGTGTATTGCTGCAGCTTTCTCTGGCTGCCTGACTAGAGATACTAAAGATAATGTTTTACAGTTGCACTATTCAAAGCGGAAATATACTAAATAGTCAATAACAACCGATGGAGAATTGAACTTTTTTAAAAAAAAATTAGTGCATGAAATCAAATGCTAGGAAACGAAGAGCAAAAGAAGAAAAACGTTGAAAAGCCTGAACTATGCATCTAATTCTCGGCCAATGCACCAAAGAGTCATCAAATAATTGCTGCAGTTTGTTTAGTATCTTCCACTTTAAAAAGGCACAGAGTCCGTAAATTGCACGGATGAGTCGTGCACTTAAAAATCGTAGAATTCTCATCATAAAGCAGCTCTTTGAATCTAGTTAGCATGGCTCTGTATCATTTATCAATATATTTTACATTGCACATGGTGCGGAATAATTCATAAACGATACATTTGCAAAGCATCGCATGGGCTCAACTGCTATACAATCAATACATGCTGTATACAACGAATACAATCAACATTTTACATTGACTGCTGTTTGTGAAGATGGTTTATTTTTGAAGACAATTTGAATGCTATTATCAAATCCCTCAACAGATCTGTGTGATGTTGAGACAAATATGTTTCCTATATATTGGAGGAAAAGTTTTGCATATGTAAATAATTGACAAACTCGAAATGTTTATTGAAAAACTATGATAATGTCAATAAGGAATAACACTAAAGTTGCAAATCAATTTTTTAGAACTGAGATGGTTATGGATCCATGTCGCTGTCTGAAAATATGAAAATTAAATGTATGACTGATGAATCTGTTCACAATATCTGTTTTTTTCTTGAATGCTTTATTCTATCAGCTTTTAACGCAACAAAATCCAATGCTCCGAGAGCTGCGTGATTCAATTTTCGAAATACACCGATAGGCTATTATTCTGTGCACGCGAGCACAATGCAACTTTTGAAAGTAGTATCTTATTAAAATGCATGTTACAAGAAAATCATGCACCTTGAGATTCCATGATACAGAAATCGATAACTGAATCACATGTCGTCATTAATAGGGAAACAAAACTGTCACACAAATTAGTTCACCGCGTTGCTAAGCGGAAACGTGGTGTATGACAGGTTTTATGACAACAGCCCTTCTTGTATTACTGTACTGAAGAAAAAAACCGGCCATCGGCCAATGTCAGTTTTGAGGAATAATTAATTAATTTGAAACCGGCCATCGGCCAGCCCCCCACGAAAATTAATTAATTAACTAGCGGCCGGTTTCTGAAAAATTAGGTGTAAAATAATGGATGAAACTTGTTTTCTAGCAAACCCAACAATAAACAAAGATAAAACAGTGCATCTAATTAATCGTATACATCTGTTTATCAGCATCTCTTATCACTTATATGGATCTGTTTGATTACTAGTACATTAACAAGTTGTTTCGATAGTCATCTAACAATTAACAAAAAACAAAGCAGGAACGAAACACTTCACTTTCACTTTCGAGGCCTGAGTCCGTGTGCAATATAATTCAGTTTATAGAAGTAAGTAGTAAGGTGATGGTTGGCCGATTTTTTTGGCCATTCAGCACAAGGCTCCAGAAATAATTAATTTGAAACCGGCCATCGGCCGGCCACCTTGGATAAATAATTAATTGGCCGATTTTTATTTTCGCCAGTACAGTATTCTGAAACAGCCATAAAAATACTTGAAATGATGGTCTTCTTTCCATTACGCTATAAATGTAGCCTACATGATATATGAACAATATATTGAGATAGCAATGGATATATCACAGTAAAGTTGATTCATGGGGTATAATTTCTTCGTTGGCTATTTTACATAGTATGTCATTTTCATTATGCCTAATCCACTAATACTGAGTGGTAACTCTTGCTACCACATCGAAGCAGCGCTATTCGCAGGGCGCCCAAATAAGTAATGAAATTAAAAAGGAGATCAAAAAATTAATTGTACCTCATCCCAATCTTATACGATGTCAGGGCCTGCAATTGTATTCAAGAATTCAGTGTCATGTTGCTTTTATAAGTCAACTAAATCAGGCACAAAATCAGTTTTTGTACGAGGAGGTTTCACGATGCACTACAATAAAACTACATTTTATTGAAATTGACTTATTTTGCGTAATAGAACCTAAAAATGGCCTGAACAAAAACCTGAACATTTGTTCAGCATTTCAATTCCCTCAATCCCTACCGGAAAAAGACATACATAACACTGCACTGTTAGACTCCCATAATAGCCGTGTATATCTCATGAAATAGTATTGCCTTGTCAACAAACCAGGTGAGCAGTTTCTCCTAACACAACGCACATGCGCGAGCATGAAGTAAACAATAAGCAAATGATTTCCATACATGATGCATCATTGTGAACATGAACAGAATATATTTGATAGTAAAACAATTTTCGATTTTGCTTCTACGTAAACGGTGTGTAACGGCCGCTTCCACTAATGAAATTGAAATGCAATGTCATACACTGTAAATGCCTCGCCACCAAAACCGCCACTAACTCACCACGAAACATTGGCAACAAAAGTGAACACCAGGAAGTACGAGTGGCCAACACTCGCCACGAACTAATGCAGCTGTTAAACATTATCATGCCACGCCCTATTGTTGCCAATTGCAGGCGAATTCGTGGCGAGTGTTGCCGTGACTTCATGCAATTCCTGCATTCCTATTGGCTCGCTTCACCGCAAAATGCATGGCCACGTACAACTTCGCATGTGAGACTGCACTACTGATTTCACTACATAAGTAGACTACGGATACAGAATTTTTTGCTATTGGAAAGGATTCACTAAATAGCTTTCCCTGTAATTATTTAGTAGCATTCCCACCTGATCAATTTTTTTATCTATTCCGAGCTATGTAATCATCAATGATGTTTTTATCATTGATACTTGAGAGACGAGGACTAAAATAAACGGTTCCAGACAAACCATCAGGAGACACATAGAAGGAAAATTTATCAGTACACAAAATTCTATTTTCATTGTAAAGGTTTCATATAATTCCAAATGATGTGCAACGTTGTAAAAAATATATGCTAATATTTCGGAAGTTTACATAATCATAGAATGACAGGTGCTCCTTAGCAGGACTAATGAGCACTCCCACAGGGAAACCAGACAAAGTCAATTTTTTCATAACACACAAATTGAAAATTATCATAAAACAATGGTCGAACGAAAAACACATGTTATCAAACACAAATCTCGACGCCAGTCAGTCACATTTTAGTTTCGTCAGGAGGAAAACCAACCAACGATCAAAAAAGTCCTGATATGATGAAATTCTGAACTGTTGCGACAAGTTCATATGTTTACACAAGATATGTGTGGCACCATCTTTAACGAAAGGACCTCTGTTAACAAGAATAATTGCAATCTTTTTGTGCCGATTCAACAACATATTGAGCAAATATGCACATATGCGAGCAAATACGCAAAATTCTATTCATTTGGCTCGCAAACAGATGAATACCCATCTTTTGGTGGATGAGGCTATCTGGAAAAGTTAATATGTATAAAATTTAAAAATGTACAAGTAGTGCGTCAAAAGAAAAAGAAGCAACTTTCTCGATTGACGTTTAGTCTGCGAGCATAGCAGCGCGACTTAGAACAAGATAATAGACAATTTCTTGAAAAAGTACCTGAACGATGTAGACAGAGTAAACAGCGATCACATATCTTCATCCCACAATCAATACTTCCTCACCACTGGAATGAAGAAAGATCTTTCTTTACATTACTTAAACCACAGTACGTTCGACATGACCACTGCGAACAATATATCGGCTGGTGGAGGATGTTGAACGCTGATAGCATATTCTTTCAGCGCTCTCTGTCCTATAACTTAATTACTAACACAATTTCATAACAAATTTTGTAGTCGACAAATCATCAATCGAGACTAATTGTAATCTTATCTTTCCAACGTGTAGAACACAATGCTGTATGCGATGCAGAAATACGCAGCAGGCAAAAAAGACGGCATGATCAATGCGAACAAAAAATAAGGATAGCTAGACCTGTTTCATGTGATAGGCATTTATTCAACATTTAGCTACACTACACAGTCCGGCAGCCACAATGATTTTCTCCAGGGAAATAGACCGAAACTGAAACTTTCACAGAATGCATATATCCTGTGCCTACTACGAATCTGCACGTCTATCGAGTTCTGCCTGGTTCCTCTTCCTGTCAGACACGATCAAGGAAAGGCACATTTTAATTCAATGGGATGCAGATTGGAGTTTTTTTGCTAAAATGAAACTCTCTATGTTTTCTACTACTGAGTGAAAAGTCTAGAGTAATAATTTTTGACATGGAATGTCTTCAGGTCATTTCCTATCATGTTTATGTGTTATTATCATACTTCTTATCGGCGATGTATACATGTACAAGAATGTGGTCAAATACGAATCAAATTGGCAAAAAAGCTTGTGCTTGTCGACATAAGAAGCTTGCCAATTCAACATGTATTTAGCCTCATAGACAAAGTACCTGAACATGATAGGAAATGACCTGAGGAAATTCCATGTCAAAAATCATGGCTTAAGACTTAGTACTTTCACTCAGCATAAGAAGACATAAAAAGTTTCATTTTTACCAAAAACTTCAATCTGCGTCCCATTGGATTAACATGTGCATTTCTTTGATCCTGCCTGACAAGAAGAGAAACCAGGCAGAACACAGCAGGCCTGCAAATTTGTAGTAGGCATAGGACAAATGTAATTCTGTGAAAATCTCACTTTTGGCCTGGTTCCCTGCAGAAACTCACTGTGTCTGCCGGAGTAGCACCTCTTGTAATCTAAAATAAGTTGTTTAGTCATTGATTCAAGTTTTCGCTCATTTAATTTAATTACTTAGCCACTGTTGTTTGCTAGATTGCTTAATACAGTATTTTAGTGAAACCATATTGGATTGGAGTATTTTAGACAAACCATATAGTATGATTCGAATAAAGTTTCTGAACTACCACGACACTTACTCTAGAACAGTCATTAGATTTAGGTCGCTTTATCTGATTTAATTTTCTAAATTTTGAAATAACGCATGCCCGCTTATATAAGCCCACAGACCATGGCGATTATGTTGAATTCATGTTTCTCGCTAAGCTGTGGACTCATAAGTACTGAAGAATTTTCTACAACAATGCATGCATGTTTGAAAAGAAATAGCCGTTTAGTACTTATCAGAAAAGTGAAATAGAACTTACAGTCAGAGTTTTACCATATTCATGCATGTACAGTATAAGATGTTGACATGGAACTATCTTAGCGACATCAGTGGATCGCACGCATGAGTGCCACTGAAGCTTACGATAGTGAACTTCATGCTGCACATTGTTATAGTCAAATTCAATCACTTCTCAACACATGTGAAAAGATTGCCCTGAGAGGGCATCGGAAAACTCCATTCTAGATGCTTGATGCAAATTACGGAAATTCAAAATTTGCAGCATTGCAAACCCCAAAAAGTCAACTCTCAGCTCTCAAAAGAGATAGCACACTGAGACTATACTGCTTCAACGCCATATACTTGGATTACCTTTGACATGAGAGCGGATGCATCAGAAATTACTTTAACTACCCAAACGAAGATTGCGTCATAATTTTGCAATGCGATAATGCAATTGTTCTATATCTACACATTACGAAATCTCACTTAATAACAAGACAATTGAGAACACAGAAATTCTATCAAACTCATAACTATTTTATTAATTCGTACTATATGTATTTTTTAAAACAGATCGAAATCTTCCCTTAGGTCGCACAAAGAATTTTTGATTTCGGTGACATAGATAATCCAAGTGTGACATTGGAGCAGTTAAACTTAATGAGATCTTTCACACGGGCCTTATAGGAGACTTATAAGAAGCGGTTCACGGTCGTCAATTTCATCAGTGGGCCTACTCATGCGCACTACTAATGACACAAAATTGTCCACATCAACAGCGCATTTCAAATTTTTGAGAGCAATGAAATGTTTCTCTCTCTCTATTTGTTTTTTCATATACTTTGGCAAGTGTAAGCAAAACGGTGTGATACCTGAGAAAGCGACGACAGCGTGTTTATGTAGGTTTTATTCAGCTTGATGAAGAACACGTTATGAAACACAAATTCGAAAATGTTCATATCTTTATAACAGCAGATTAAAACAATTATAACATAACAAAACATAACAAACGGTATATCTGCTCAAGTAAACATATGATGACACAAGATTTAAAAATGAAAATCATGGTGTCAAAAAATGCACAAGTATTTTTTTGAAATCAAAAAAATTAAACTAGATCGAATGACCAAACAAATACTTGTGATGATTAAATAGCAAAATCAAATGAGCAAAACCATTCAAATTCTAGAAAGCTAATTTCAATGAGCAAATACAGGGTGTCCAGTTAAGGTCACTGGATTTAATTCAATAGACATCCACATTGCTACTGATATGTTATTGATTTGTTGCCCAGAATATCTACATAGGTATGCAACTTCATTTTGCATTGTCGGTTTACAAGGAAATTAATTGAAATGCGAAAAAAGGATTAAATATGTTTGATATTGCATTCACAAGACAATTTTTCATCCGCAGTCTGCATATTCACTTATGAAAAACACCATCCTTTAAATGACCACCTCTGCAGTCACAGCATACTCTTATTCTGAGAAGGAAATGTTTAATCACTCTTTCACACAAGTTTGACGTGATTCCACCAATTCCACCTCGGATCTCGTGTTTTAATCCTGTTGGTTTTTTATACGCCCGCGATTTCACATAGCCCAGATAGAAATTATCATGGAAATCATATGGGACAAGACACATGATCCTGGTGGCCATCCATCGATGATAACCATTGCTGGAGAAAAGGCGATCAGGAAATTATTCTCTGAGGGACTGTGTGGTTTCCCGTGCAGTATGTTTAGTTGCACCATCTAGTTGTAACCATAAGTCTTGTTCATCTAAGGTTTCGAGTTAACGCAAAGAAACTCATTTATCATCCTTGAATGACAATCGCCATTTACCTTTACAACTCCATTTTCATTTTCAAAAAATATGGTCTAATCACTCCACCACATCATACTGCACATTGGTCGGGTTGCAATGGCTTCTCATGTAGGTTAATCGATCCTCACTTTAGGATCGTCTGTGCCCCACATTCAAAAATTTTGTTTCTTTACGCAATCGTCGAGATGAAAATAGGTCTCTTCGCTAAAGATTGTTCTCCTCGTAAATATTGGATTCACTTGCTGATTCCCAAGCGCAAAATTGGTACAATCTTGGCGAACTGTATGGTCGCAGGTTTCAAACTGTTGTGCAACTTGAACTTTGTAAGGGCAATTGTACTAAGGGGGCAACTGCTGTGACCGATGGCATAAAGATGCCCTGGGTTTTCTATCCAATAATACAAATGGCAAGTGGTGTGACTGTGCCAGATGTTCTATTACCATTATGAGTGGAACTCACCCAATGCAACTTCTGCATCAAATTCATAGCAAATTGACAATGCAAAATGAAGTTACATACCTATGTAAATATTCCAGGCATTTAACTAACAACATATCTTCAGTATCGTGGATATGGCTATTGAATTCAATCCGGCGTCCTTAACTGGTCACCCTGCACATGTTTTCAAAGTCAATAAATCAACAATTACTTTGAAAGATAGAAGTTACAGGCCTACATTGTGTCATTATTGCGCATTTCAAGCAATTTCAAGTATTTCTACATGCTATTATACTACGGGTAGAAAACATTATTCATTTTTTAGGCCCTCATCCAAAATCAGATTATTTGTCACAATCTTTCAAGTTCAATTCACAAGTTGTTCATAGATTACTAATTCGGCTATAAATCAGCTTGATGTCATACTTATTTGCAACAATAAACAAATAAGAAAATTTTCCTTTAATGCGCCTGATTGAGGGTCAAATAAAGTTCAGAGTTCTCATACAATGCTCGGAGCATTTCTTACTGAAATTCATTCTGGTGTTCAGAGAGCACTCGAGGCACTCCAAAGTTTCTTCCTGCGAAGGTCCGTGACTTAAATTGAAAGCTAGAAAAGCCATCGCAGAAATTGCTGTGGTCTTGGGCGGCACCATTCGTGCGAATATCCATTCCATCAATCGATACCGAAGATTTCGGGAAGTTGAACGATCCAACCAATGTGAATAGGCTCCTGAGAAATATGAAAGGTGTGGTAAGTATTTGCATGGATCAATGTGGCTCTACAGCATAGTTTCATGTTAGGTTACATATGCACAATTGAACAAGAACAGAGAACCCGATGAAGCGATGAGTAGTCGAACACTTCGCTCACATATCATTTAATTAGATTTAATTGACATTCCAATATAGCCTACCCAAAAATATTAATTAATCTAATATTATAGGACTGTTCCAGTCATTATCTTCATTTGGGTTGTGTGTAAGACTGTGAGTTCTTTAATTGCAAAATGCAAATTATGAAAAGGAGATTGCTATAAATTCGTAGACTGAAAGGCTGGTATAAATAGAATAATTAAATATTGAATTGCATCCTCAGTTGAAAAATGGAAACAGACCTGAGATGTAAATTACACCTTCTGATAATTCCTGACATTGAATGAAATGGCAGCTATTTATGTCTGTTTTCATTTTTCAACTGAGAATGCAACTCAATATTCAATTATTCAATTTTCAATGTGTTTGCAAAAAGCGTCAAATTTTGATTATTGCAGGCGCACTAACTTAGGCGAGTGTGTTTAAAGTGATGCGAGCCGTATTTAATGAATGCCCGTCGAAACTTCACTAACTTGCTTAATGCAAATCTGAAATGCTGGTAGTGAAAGTCAGGTGTAGTATGTAATCTTTGATACTTCAGTCATTTCATTTTGAATCAATCAAGAAGTACTTGACACACCACACGAGTATTTTCTTTGTGAATTTAAAACAGACATTCCTTCTATTGAATTGAATAAAAGAAAACAAAAATCAACTCATTTACCTTATCTATGCTAATTTCCAGTTGTGCATGTCTCGATTTCAGTATTTTCACTTAATCTCCTTTCATAGCTGGCCCCCTATATGAATTGAATGTTTTTAGCTTTTGAAGCAAGACTATTTAGCATCCTTTGCTTAATGACGTTATCTTATTATGACTAGAGTTGTCAAAGGTGCTTAAAATAAGTTAGTTTTCATTTCCTTGCTTTTATCTACTTTGTATTTATTTTAGAATTATTTGCTCTATATCAAATTAAACATGTCTTTGAGTTGTCGCTTTTCTGCAAATATACTCACTCCGTCCGGAGGTCTCAGGCCATGCAGACCATTTGCCACTGCAGTTCCATTCGACTCGATTCTGCGCCACAACCATCCAGTCGTCCCGGCCACTTATTTGGCAGAATTCTTGCCTCACCGTATCCGCCTATTTTCTATCCAGGACTACCAGGCTCTCGGCCATTAACGGTTGTCCGGTCTTGATGTTCGAAAGTGTTAAACGGCCGCAAAGGGTATGTCATACCCTGTTCATAAAAACGATATTATGTCATCTTATAATTACAAATCGATACTCCTTATGATTGCTTCTTTTCCTAATTACAGTGATATAAGTTTATTATTTGTTTTTTTATCAAGTTTGATATAAAGTATTTAACATCTAAGTATTTTTACTACTATTATTATCATTATACAGAAACGAAAAACGTCATTGTAATCCCAAAAATTTCTGTATACATGTGTATACTGTAAAATGCTTTTAACACTCAAAATTATTCATCAGGTCTGCATGATTGCTGAGGTCAATAGAGAAACAAAATCACGACAATTCTTTACAATCAATACCAAAATATGATCTATGCTCATTACAGATCGTTTTTTGCATTTGCTGCAGCAAACGAATGTTTTTCTATTACGTGAATAGGGACAAAAAGAGCATCTCTTGCTCTTTTGAAGACGAATTGGGTGAAGGGATGGAGATTGAGCTCGTACCTTCTAGCCCAGGTCTTATATTGCTGCTTTTGACTTTTTCGAAATGCCTGTCTCATTGATACTCCTTCTTTTGATATGAGCATCGATCAGTTGGTATCCACAATTTTTGAGAAATGTGTAATGCTGTTCACTTTTTGTACGATATTTGGATGTTTGTTGTAATGCAGAATTGCACCATTATTGCCTGCCACATCGACCATTTTTGAAAAAATTGCAAATGGCCATCTTCGGCATTTCCGTTTGCATGACAAACTTCTCACACGCTTATCAGGAACATCAACTCCGGATTTCGTCTCATTCTATAACTTGACTGTACATTGTTTTTCTCCAACATCGGGAACAGGAACAATTCGATTACATGTATCCAAAAGAAGAGCCGGTTTCGTTCCCTTGTCCCAAAACGAAACCAATATACTTCCCTGATCGTCGTAGAACAGACGGGTATCTTTCTTCTGGCGGTTTGTCGGTTGAAACAAACACTTTTCTCCTGGATGGATTTGCTCTGTTCCATTTGTGTATAATCCGCCTACCTTGAAGATTTGTGTACAAGACTACTTCGTCCAGAGTTTTATCCAAAAAGATGAGTATTGCCTCTCGTTCATTTTCGGGATTTATACCTGGTGCAGGTCCTTCGAGAATCGAATAATATTTCTTGATGGTTCTCGTCCAACATTTGATGGTTCATGATCGTACCAAACACGACCGGAAGAGGCCACAAAAGTAGTAGGCCTACCAGCACCTTGACGGGAGAATGACGTTTCCCCTTCGTCTTCTTCTTCAGAATCAGATTCACTTCTATCGACCTCATGCAAAAATTCTAAATCTAATATATTATCGTTCGTATCTGAAGCAGGAGGAAGTTCATCTTCAATAGGCAGGTTAGACCGAATAGGCTCATCTGCAGCGTTATCAAAAACATCAATATTGAAGTCTTCTTCATCTGACTCATCCTGTTGCAATATCATAGCGATGGCTTGCTCCTTACAGAGGCGCTTAGGGCGGCTCATGGCTTTAGCGGTACTTGCAGTAGTTGGTTATCGATAGTGAAATAGTAGATAGTGGGTGGGTTGCTCAACTCGGTCGTAACTCTACTTTCGACGAAAATTTACTACTGACTTAAAATCATGTTGCTGAACCTGGTCGTAGTTTGCTACAAGCTTTGCGATCGGCTTTTTACAATGCAGATTTTACGACTGACTTTGCTATCGACGTGTTTCTCAACACTGATAGTAACTGCGGTGACGTCACGCGCTTGCTACCGATCGGAGTTATAACAATGGAATTGACTGCTACTGGAAATTCCAGTAGCAAATGAATTCAATTGTAAGAAACTCGACTGCTCGCATTGACCATGGATGTCTTTGATGCCTTGGACATCTGCGACATCGTACCGCCATTATGTACAGATGAGACACAGCTGAGTGACGCACACGGTGTGATTACAAGTTTGATGTATGATGATCGTAGATGTCACGTGCTACAGCAATGCATGCCATTGGTTATCGTATTGCTACCGACTTTTACGTTTGACGTTGTTGCTACTAGGTTGAGAAACTCCAATTTAGTACCGACGACCGATTTAGTAACTACGACCGACTTAAATTTTACTACGTCGTAACTTACAACCGAGTTGAGCAACCCACCCAGTGAATCACAGCAAGCTCGCTGAGAGAATCTCAAGTGAGGATGCCAATGCATTACTGGGTGATTCAATGCTCACATGACAACCGGTTGACCAATGAGAAGTCTCTTGCCGCATCGACAAGAAACGTTTGCATTCACTGATATTTTTACGAACTAGAAATGAAAATGTATGTATCCAAAGTCGCACAATACATAGGAGGGTATCACATACCCTGTTGGGCGTTCCAGGGCCAATTCATACATAACAGAAAAACTATGTACGCTATTTTAAAACTGTTGTACACTTTTAAAGAACATCGTATTTCAGCAAAAGTCATGGAATTTCAAAAGAATCGGTGGATTATTTTAGGATTTACAATTCGTTGAACATGTCATAGGGTATGACATACCCTGAAAACCGGACAACCGTTAAATCGACATCATCCACATATGCCAACCGGTCACAATTCAGGTCTTCTAGATTCAATCCACCCGAAGTTCTCACTTGTCTCATCACCCACTTCAGCCGAAATTGATCAATATTGGAGCCGGAGGGCATCACTGTTTCAAGTCGGGAGGAGAACAAAAAAAGCGTCTGTGACTTGGCCTCCAACTCTCACACAACAGTTGCTTGCTTCGTAGCAGACAAACTTCTCCTCATTACACTGTGAAAATTCGGTGCCCTGTTGACGACGCAGCGTGATAATTATGTGAGCCAGTGTTACCTGAAATAATAAGACCTTATCCGACGAAGGCTCTGTCTGAAAAATTTAAACACAAACGATCAAGAAAAAGAAATTCAACTATTATCACCGATATGCCCCCGGAGAATGCTGCATCCAAAAGTAACGAAACCAATTCTGGAACCCAGGACTCCTCAATTGAAAACACGGTTGAACTTCAACTATGGAATGTGGCGAACACATTCTGGTTGAGTACAGACAAATGTTTTTAAAGCGACATTCCCGACTCATGTCTGTTTTTATTATGTTACATAATGCACTATTTGCATATATATTCAAAAATCGACTTTTCGGCAATTTTTGTTGGTAGACCTATCTCGAAGTTAGTTTACTTTTTTAAAAAATGATTATTTACTGCCTTCTTACCAAAATCCAATCTGTTTAACCATTATAACCATTTTTGTCCGTAAGGTCATTATTTTCAGAAGTCAAACACATCTTTAAATTGATGAGAAGAAAGTGGGGTAGGCCTATATAGGCCAAGGCCTATAATAAAGATTTTACCTAGGTCAAAATATTAATCTCATAGAGAGAAATGATTATCATTTTTGAACTCGGCACATCCGAATTGACTATTAACAGTTAATAAATGTAATAAAGATGCGTCCAATAAGCAATTAGTAAAAATTGCTGTAAAAAAATTAATTCATTTTTTGCCTATTGATAGTTTTTATATCCACTTAGTTACTAATTCACAAAAATTAAATGAATGCAGTAAAAATCATAGAAAAATGTGTTTTGTCGATGTCTATTATATAAAATGAAATTTCTTTGCGCAATCATGGTTTTTTTATTTAGTGCACTTTGGTCCCCATGCAGTGCACATTGGTCCCCGCAATAGGGGACCAATGTGCAGGGTCGTTACATGTTACAAAAACATGTCTTGTGCAAAAACTAGATATGCTAGAGTTACACTTCAAAAAATATTTTATTTGTGAAGATATCTTTCACATCTGTGTAAAATTTTAAGTTCTGATTTGCAATAGTTTCGTCAAAAAATGAGAATGAGTGAAAAAATGCACTTTGGTCCCCAGTCTCCCCTACTTTAGTGTAAATGTTTCGACAAATTTTTCTCGAATCAAAAATTATGTAAAATGATAATGTGGCGAGACCTCGAGTGAGCCTTTCACTTTGTCAGTTGTCGTAGCCGTCGATGCCATAGAGTAAGTATATTAGGTAGAGTGGTAACTGGGCATTAAAAAAATCCCCAATGTGAATACACTTTCGATTTATTAAATGAACTCGAGGTGAATACAACTGGGTATTGTTACCAAATGTGAGGTATGCAAATTTCTGCAGTTCTGAAGAAATTACCACCGAATTGAATGATCATGATAGTAATGCAGGAAGAATAATAGTATTCTAAAGATCCTCTTTGTCATGACAGCCTTGGAGATTTAATGTTTGTTAAATTAGCCATTCGAAAGGTTTCCTATTACTTTCATGCTCAACCCCAAGAGTATTTTCTTGAGCGTGATCATATCACAGGCAACCTGCTACTTGCACAGCAAAATCACAGGCAATGATTTCAATTAACTTTGAAAGATGTAAATATGCCCACATCACTATTCAGATTCAAGAAATGAAACATGAATTTAGTGAATCATAAACTCATGCCGGTGAAAATTGAATTAAAAACTTGAAATTTCACCTAAGAAGGCAAAATCAGATCTCGACTTTTTCATGAGGGCTTCCATAATAATGCGGTTCGTGAAATTCCCTTGCAAAATATCTATATTTCCGCTTAGTTAGGATGCCTATTAGCGAATATATATATTTTGATATCCAACTTGTTTCATATCATTTATGTAGAGGACGTCATCTCGGTAGTATATAAATCTGCAAAATTGTGACTTTTTTAAAACTGCTCAATGAACGTTTTGGACCATCGGAATGCAATCTCCACAAAAAAACTGAATCTGATCATGTAAACATTTTCAATGTATACAGATGTTTTTTTGAGTCGACACTCTACTCCATATAATGGATACAAAAAAACTGAGTCAAAATCAATAGAGGACAAATGCTATCGACAGTCATACTCCCATTCCACTGGTTTGACTACCTGAACGTTGGTTGAAGGCTCTGGCAGTTAAAACCGCAGAAAAAGTATTCATAAATTGTGGTTTGGATAAATTGTCATCATCTCAATAATCATTCAAACACATATCATGCTACATCTTCACCGGACAATCGTTGAAAACGACGTGCAAAGGAGATATAAAGCAGTTCAAAAAGGTCTGTGGAACAGTATTCCACAGTGGAACAGTATTCCACAGTGGAATAATATTCCACAATGCAGCCGATTTTCACTCCTTTTTCGATGAAATGATGAAATATACAAATTAAATGATTTAAGGAAATAATGTGTCTTTGTGTTGAGCCTCAAGGCCATGCTAAAGTCAGTAATTTAGATCTGTTGTGAACTGCTATTTTTCTTTCGACATATTTTTTCATTCCTTGTGACATTTCCTGCTCCGTTCAAAAATTTATTATTGCTAAATTGATGATGACGATGATTCTATTAATTCACATTAAAAGACACACATTCACGTGATTCACATTCATTTCACAATGAATTTGAAGATATAAACTCCACATGTCACTGTTGATGCACTACTAACATGTGTTCTAAGTTAACTCATTAATGCCGAGTGGCAACTTTTGCTAATATATTGATAAGCCCAAATAAATGATCATATTAAAGTGGAGATCAACGCGGTTCTAATGATGCCACTCGTAGACCTCGTACCATGCATAGAACGCCCGCAATATGCTTTTGGTTTTTTCAAAAAAATCTGTTTCTTAATAATACGCTCGGCATTAATGGGTAAACCCGAGAAGTTTTCCCCTTAACCCTATCAGGAACGGAGGGACCCTATCATTTTCTTTTTATATCTCCTATAATAAGTCACATAGGAGTTCAATTTTTTGTGATTTTTAGTTTGAATGTATGTTAAACTTTCAAGAAAAATTTGGGCAAAATTGCCTTACTGCAAGGTCAGTTTAAAAGGTCATTTTTAAAAGTACTTATTAGAAAATTGATGGTTTTCATTTAGAGTAGCATTAATCATTGATATGAGCAATTCCACGTGAATTGCGACACGAGAGTTGAAAATCAAAATTGCTTAAAATCAATCAATTCGATACATACTGTTTCTCAATTACCAATATTTCAAGTAACTGATGCTATCTTTGAGTATATGAATTTACTTGAGTAATTTTTCATTAATTTTTCAAGTGAACAACAAGGAAACACAAGTTCTGATGAATGAAATTTGGTTGACATGTAGTTAATACACTGTACTAACGTTTTGCATAGCCCTTTTTGAAGTAGCAATATACTATAACAATCTGTCGCATCTTTTCATCCTGCATAACAATTGTTGCGACCGTAACAGTAAATTAGCTCTTTATCAATCTTGACTTGTTTCAAACAGAGTTATCTATTTTCATGATACCTGAACTTCCTCTACTTGGAAAGCAAGAAAATTTTGAATCTATCATATTCAAGATAAATTTTGAATTATCATATTCAAGATAGCATTCATTACTCAAGCTTGATAAAATGCATAAATGGTTCAATGGTCCGTCTAATTCTGATGGCATTCAAAGTTTGTCACATAGAGTAGGGATATATAGGTAGAGTGTCGACTCAAAAAAGTGTCTGCATACAGTAAAAATTTTTATATCAAAAGATTCAGTTTTTGGCAGAGATTACGTTCCCGTGGTCCAAAAAAATAGTTTGAGCACTTTTGAAAAAAGTCAAAATTTTCAAATTTATGTACTACCGAGATGACTTCCCATATAAGTAGTATGAAACAAGTTGGATATCAAAAGGAATGAATATTTGCTAATAAGCACCCTAACTAAGCGGAAATAAAGCTGATTATCAAGGGAATTTCATGAATTGTATTATAATGAAGGTCTTCATGAAAAAGTCGCGATATTATTCGTGCCTTCTTGGCTGAAATTTCATGTTTCTAATTCAATTTTCACCGGCATGATTTTATGATTCGATCACTAAATTCATGCTTCATTTCTAGAATCTGAATAGTGATGTGTAGCCATTTGCAGCTTTTAAAGTTAAATAGTGTCATTGTCTTTCATTGTGTGATTTTGCTGTGTCAGTGGCAGTTGGCCTGCGATATGATCGCGCTAAAGAAAATACTCTTGAGGTTCAGCATGAAAGTAATAGAAACCCGTCGAATTGATAATTTAGCAAACATTAAATCTCCAAGGCTGTCATGAGAATCTGTAAAACTTCTCATCTTCTGCATTGCAATCATGATCACTCAATTCCATTGTAATTTCTGAAAAACTGCAAAATATGCATATTTCACATTTGGTGACAATGCCACCTGTATCTCCCTTGAGTTCATTTAATAAAATCGAAAGTGTATACACATTGGGGATTTAATAAATGCGGAGTTACCACTCTACCTAATATGCTTACTCTATGGTTTGTCAACTAGACATTGTGCATTTTATGACTTCCTCTCTGAAGAAGAATGAGTGAACTTAGCAGCATCAAGAATCAAACAAGGCATTAAGGGTTGCTCAATGATTGAAGAGAATTCTGCGCCATTTAGTCAATACACGAAAAAAATCGTGAAATATTGCTGTTGCAGGTGATGGAGCATTACATACCACCAAGCAAATTCCGCACAGGGTATCAACACCAATGGATAGCATCAGATTACAGCTTGCGCTCAATTAAGATAGAAGTCGTCGATGGACCCTATTAGCCTATAAGAAAAAAACAAGCCTCCAATCCAAGCTTCCATTTCGCAAAAGTTTGAAGGAATTATTTTATGTGCTTATACCAATATACTTTTCCCGTTGAACTCCAGCTCTTCAGGCTATGTACATGTGATATTTAGTCATCTAGGAATTCATGAAAATTTCCGTGTGATATTTTTTCATATAGTACACTGAGATCATTGGAAGACCAGAGATATCTGCACTAAACCAGGCGTTATCGTTACTTATTGAATTTCTTCAGAATTTGAAGGTGGGCGGTGTTACGAACAAATACATATACGTATATCTATTGCATTCATTAACATTTCCTTCATAGTAATGTATTCATATTTGGTTACTTACTCCATCATATCTTTGTACATAGTTTGCATCATTGTATAATATTTGAATTTCATAACTTGTCAAGATGGCAATATAACGCTACATAAAGGAACCCGGCTTTTCATTCCCGTATTTAGTGTTTGCGTAACAACATGCACATGTAGCTTAAGAATGGTATTTTCCTGATGTTGGCTGACAATCTACAAAGTGAAAATAATATGAAATATCTTGAAATTTCATATTGCATTCCAGGTGACCGATTAGGTCCCTCACAGTAGTAGGCTGACATAATTAAAGTCCGACTGACACTGATATCAGAATATAGGCCAACCGTGTTGACTGAATCAGAAATTTCTTGATCGCGCTGATATTCTGGTACCTAATTGGACGCTACAACGAGACGCAGCCCTAGATGCTGCTGTCACGCATCCGCTTAATCAGCAATCAATTTTTCAAGCGAGTGCGACAGCAGGATCAGCAGTTTCAGCGGCGGTCAAACTGAAACATCAAAAGAATGATAAGAGATGTTCATCTTTGAATTGGATCTGTGTGTCGATGGTCGTGTCAACATATGGGGAATGAAGTATTGAAACAGAAGATGTTTTGAGAAGCTTGCCAACAGACTGCCTGTGCAGAAAGGAGCAACACCATGGGATGTACGCAACGCCATCTATACTCGCGAGAATGTTAAGCTGATGAGAGCAAACGCCCGTGCTGTCAATTGCAGGTGCGAAATCTCAATTGGGAGAAGAGAGCTGCTAATTGGCGGGATTTTTAGCTTTTGAACTTCTTAGTTTCTTTTTTTATATTCAAGATTTTCAGCATTTTTTCCGCGATTTTCCTTATGCTAACTTTCCTGATCTTCTGAAGTTATGTTGCATATTGTTTTATTTGAAATAAAATTCTTGATCGCCACGATTTCAAAAGAGGCTTCTTCTAAATTCTCTAAATGAAGTTAACTATTTCATCAGTTGATATGACTGCTTAATAGCCATCAGGAGTTAATATATCATCATTCTTGGATTCTGCACGCTGTTAATTGGAGGAAATATATTAAAAGAAACTGTAATAGTTCAAAAAGATATTATAAAGTCGCGAAATGGTGAAGGTCGCTCGCTATACGCACTGAGCACACCTCGAAACGCTATTTTTCGAAACACTGACAAAGACAAATATCTTATGATTCGTACTGCATGGTGATTAACAGATGTTCATTCCCAATGTCCTTTGACGTCACCTCAGCACGTACCAACATCCTCTTCAGCAACTACTCTCTCATGAAAACGCATACTCGTAGAATTTCAAGTCTCTAGATGAAATTTCAGTCTACACATGTCATAATCCTGTTGGTTTGCTTCAGTTTTCTGTTGCAGAAGCCGTAATTTGATTTAAAGACGACCATTCTCTGCTACTGTATGCGTCTTCGTATTGAATTAATTATATGATGGATGTTTTGGTGATAGAAATACACTCAGATTTTTCAATTTGCATAGAATCTATACCTACGGGTACCTCAGAATGTGTATTAGATGATAAGTGTGCGGAAACGTGTTTTTGATAGAGACGCTTGAATTTATATGCACATTCACATGAGAGTATTTGCAAAATTGCTTCTCTTATTAATAGAAAAAATGAATATTTGTGTCCTAACTTATACAAATCTTTATCAATTTGCATCCTACAGGCACATAGGAAAGTTATCTACAAGACAAGGGTGCATAAGTACGTGAGTACGCGTTCGACCTAGCGGCTTGAACAGATGCGCGCTTTCACAAGACGGCAGTTGCAAAAAGTAATCGTTTATTCATGGTAAAACTCGCAGATTTGTGGAAATCTAATTCCGTTTACATCTGCAGATACGTAGTTACAAGTATTGTTGAACTAGTGACAGAGAAATCTAACCGCTTGGAAGGGACAGAATTCAGAAAACATAGCTGATTTTGGTGGGAGTCATGAAGTTGGTGAGACAGCTACAGCGCTTCATTTTGATTGGCTGTTGCAGATATCTCAGATCTATATCTGCGATTTCATTGGAGTAATTGTGTATCTATATTCGAAGACTCGTCACTTCAAGTGGAAAGTTCGAGGTGTTCCACTAACTAGATTTAAGTAGATTTTTGATATCTTGATAAGGGATATTTCTCTACAAGATAAACCCACTCTTAAAACTATTGCAAGTTGTGACGGATTAAAATATAGGCTATATTGGTGCCAGGAACATAGAGCATTGAAATTTACATTTTAAACCTTGTGACAACCAGAGGCATGCAATTGTGCAGTCAATCATCTGTTTCTCGTGCATTAGAAGAAAGAATAAGGAAGAAGTCAAACTTCGTGAAGATCATCACTTTATTGTCGCACGTGTCACAATCTGATACACAATCATTCAAATTTCATTACAAAAATGTTAAGTTCACACCAGCAGCTCATGAGACAACGATGTCTTCAGTTATTCTGGGTAGTAGAATTCAATCTGCAGAAGAAAGGAGACGTGGGAAGTTCAGAATTCACTTAAAACCGTAAAACTTCTTATATCCAGCGCAACACAACGGGACACGAATTCCCAACGAAGATGAATGCTTGAAATTTACTTGCACTTTTGCATTAATCTGCATGCACGCATCATCAATTCATACATTCTACGGCTGATCCTCAACTTAATAAGACATTGATTTAAGAACACAATAAATTTGGACATCAATTCATTGTGGCGTGACTTTTCCACTCATTTTATCACAAGCATGAATTATTGCCTCTCCTCCTCTCTTTCGCATTTCATCATTGTAAAATGTAATGTTTGGCAATATTTTGTGAATTTTTTGTCTATTCTGTTCATTTCATTTTTATGCAAACTGTTTGGCAACCAGGCCTCTGATATTCTGATGGTCTGAAAAGTATTGCAAAACTTCCTAAGTAGTGCTCCGAATAACGTGAAATTCACAGTACAAAATGTTTAATATAAATCATTTAAAAATTCTGAAATAAAATAGAGTCCAATGCTCAAATGATTGCTTCGTTTCTGATAGACGTCCCCTTCTCAAATAGACGCCCCGTTTCACCAGTTCAAAAATAGATAGCAGCTCGTGGCTTGTAATGGGAAAAATACGGTAGGTTTTAATGAGATGTGTGGTTTGACTCCTGAAAGTGACCAATCACATCGAAAATATAACCACATCCATTTGGACTGATCAATGGCAACTAGCAAATGATCCTTTTCGACGGGGTTAATAGTATTTGCATTATTCGAGCAATCTGAAGGAAACTGACGAAACCGGTACCAATTTTAACATTTACTTAGTCAGTTTATTGTATATCACTACAGTTCGAAGTTGTGGCAAATGATGGATGAGAATTGAATCTCACCCGCCTATTTCTGCTAGCTTCAAATTTACAAGAAGGGGTTCATAACAGTAATTACAAGACTTATGAAGAAGCTGCTCCAACAAAAGCATGAAATCTTCATAAAGCTTAAAAAGCAGATTCACAATCTATGCAGATGACATACCAACTTTTATTATAAGGACTTACGGTTCAAAAATCTCCTCTTATGCTTGCGCGTTAGCAGCTGTTGGTGGCAATGAAACATCATCACTTGACTTATCCTTCGGCCTCACGTCTGTTGAAAAAATGGGGATATCAATCCGTAATGAATCACAGTTTTGAGAAGCATAATGAGTACGCAGATTTGAAAACGAGGAATTAACTTAGAAGCGTACATTCATGGTTTCCGCCATTCGTAAAACATGAATGCTTTTAACACGCGATTATTTGTGCAACACAAGTGTTCAATACAGCCTTTATCATATACAGGGTGTTAAGAAAGTCTTTAATGGTGAATGATGGTGAAACAGAAAGCCATAGTACTACAGAATTAGTAAACTCATTCAGTCTTCGTTTTTTAGAGGGGATGAGTTATCTAGTATCTGCACCTTGTCTACGCTGTAAATAATACAGTTCGATTTAAGTATGAATCTGAGTACTAAACAGAAGAGTACTAGAATTACCGAACTTGAATTCATAGAAGTACTGAAGCACTTGTTGAGTACTAATATGACGAAATATCAATAAATGACGCGAGATGAAGTTAATTCAGTGAGCCATCATGCAGCTGGTATAGTGACGGCGCACACGATCCAAATAAGTTTTTTGTTCCCCGCTATGAGTGCATTGTCGACGATGTGATGACTGTGGGAAGAACGGCGTCAACCATAGTCAACACACTTGTTCATAGTTGCTGCACCGAAATCGTCACTTATTTTGCTTCTGCCTCAGGTAGCGACTGCTCACAACTAGAAATGACGGCTTGCAGTGTTCCTGCATATCAAAGTCGGTGCAGTGAGGCAATAATGATCCTGAAAACCAACCTGTGACATTTTATAGATATCCTTTCAATGAACCTAAGTCAGCAAAAGCGTCCTCACCGCCAGTGGTTTGGGCCTTACCAACGTCTATCATTTTTTGTCGCTGCACTTTGAGTTCTGCCAACGTTTTCCATCCTCTCCGACAGTGCTTTGCGACTTGTCAACGTTTATTCACTTCATGACTGAGCTTTGATTCTTGTGCATATTTTCTTTATCCAAATGCGTGTTTAATTGCAAAAGTAGTTCTTCGATGGATGTTCGTGTGTTATATAGCGGGTTAGATATTCCGTATGGCATTTTTTGATACAGTGGAGGTGCTTGTCCTTTGAAGCTCATTAAATGAGTATCAAAGAGTACTAGGTTCTGGGACTCATTTCTCTGTCGTAGTAGGTGCTCAGGTTCAGTACTCTTTCAAGTAGTCACTTGGGACTTTATGAATAACAGTGGAGCGTCAAAAAACAATCCATGAATAAGCTTTGAACATCAGCGGCGCGCGTACTATAAAATCACTATCAGTCACACATGACTTGCAGTCTGCGCATTCAGTGATGAATTCTGCGAGAAGGGTGGTGAATGCGCTGGAATTGGCACATCGAAATCACTATTCTAAAGGCTTCAAAACGCTTCTTTGTGCTACGGTCACTATACGCAAATCTGCATGCCCAACCGGCATTATAGTGAAAGCCTACAGTGTATTTTCCCGGCCTCTGTTGCTATACTCCTGTCTTGATATATGCAACATGCCCTCGCATCTTTCGGATTAACCCGTCAGATTAGAAAGAAGGGCCCTTAGCATCGTCGGCGATGTGTTTCAGACTCCCTCTACGGACACTGCAAGGTCCTACTGTGCCAGACGTTTCTCACAAGTAGCTGCAGATCCGAACCTTTAAGTGCATCATATTGAAAAGTAGCTTCATGCACTGTGAAACAACAAGACGGAACCAGTGCCCATTTCGTCCTCCTCTTGCTAGGACGAAGTGGTTAAAGACCTCCTTTGTATAGTTTTACACTTGAATTACTTTTGCTTGTCCCCTTTCTGTTAGAGTCTGTCTATTTCTAATTCCAGCTCTTGTTCTTTCATGTCTGTGTAAATTGAGATGCACTCACCGATTTCTTATGTCGGTGAGTCAAATAAAGATATTATTGTTATCATCATTAACTTAAGTTCAGTGATGAATATTTATTCGCTGCGCACAACCGCCCTATTCAGAAAAATTCTCACGAGAAAATTCAAATTTATGCTTCGGTT
This sequence comes from Prostheceraeus crozeri, assembly GCA_907163375.1. NCBI lineage: Eukaryota > Metazoa > Platyhelminthes > Polycladida > Euryleptidae > Prostheceraeus > Prostheceraeus crozeri. The sequence goes on from CAJQUW010010540.1 coordinate 136,540, forward strand.
TTCATGGGAAGACCGCTTGGGCTAGCATTGTTGCTTTCGATATATCATACAATTATATCGGCCACTTTGAATGCACTTTTGTTGACCGTTAAGGAAAATTTAGCTAAATGTATACTAAACAATCATCTCCACGCATAAAACGCACTTTCGAAAGAGAAGACTTCATATTTTATAGAAGAGAATTGTTTCACTGGCAAATATTTCTTAACACCTTGTATTTAAAGCCCATATGGAAACCAGGTAGACATTTTCAATCCAGCCCCCGTCAATTTTTGCGAAGCATTTTGACGGTTCAACTTTTGCGGGTTCGTAGTTCTCAATTCAAAGACCCAAGCGGTGTCCTGCGGTTGTAAAGAATCAATTATTCAAGATCACAAGAACATCGACAAGCTCCTATAAAGAGCTCACTCAATTAGCATTCTATAGTGAGGCGCAATTCTGTAAATCGCATTTTATGCCTTTGCTGTTCAGCACAGAATGCACTGGTCCTTAAATCCACTGATCAAGTAACTTTTGTGAAAGAGATTATGTGGGTGCGTGATGTTATTTCCAGTGTGTCATATATTTCAAATTCTTCTGACACTAGATAATCGTGTCATACTATGTATTCCTATTTCTATTAAGTAGTAGTTGCTGTTGATTACTTTACTCTCCACTATTTTGCAGCTCTTGCATCAAGCTGGAATGATCGTGCAGTTCTACGCATCAAACAGTCAGACAGACTATTACTTTTGTAACCCCTTCTTGTTATGAATGGGTTAAGCGCCTGGAGGAGGGTCTAGATCGGGCAGCTGTCCGTCTGTGAAAGTCGGGCGAAGTTTTCCCGATGAATCGAAGTAAGCTCCATGCGTGACTACTCATTATTTCGCTTTCGCTTTATAATTCTTATTGTAACATTTTTCAGCCTCCATTATTTGGACAGTTTTTCGTCAAATAATAAGGTGAATGAGAGAAAAGGAGGCTTGTTTCTTTGAGGAAAGCTCAGTAAGTTATTACACATTGTTAACTTTCGATACTTGCTCCATCTAAATCTTAAATCCTATAAATTTCCATGTAAACCTCTGAAACTGTTACAATGACACCTCCATCTGGAGTAAAAAGTAATCTCGAAATGTTTAACGATAATTTGACCAAGTACCTACATGTAGGTCTGGTCTACATGTAGGTACTTTTCTATTCATTTCAGTCTACAGCAATTTTCTTGTTTGATAAAATTGCTAAAATGTGTAACAGTTAACACCATTCGAAAGATAATCATCTAACGATTCAGAAAATGTGTTTGAAATTATGATAGCTTTATCTCATTTGTAAATAGATCAAGTTGAATGATAACAAAAAAGTTAAAGTTTGTCAAAATTTTCATGAAATTTGCTGTATTTTCAATAGCTCTTTCTCTTGTACCACTGCGCCAAAATTTATACAATTTGCATCATTTTTTGAAGCAAGCCATGGAGATTGATATTGTGAAACATTTTCCACCTCAATTTATGCCAGGGATGCGGAGTCCTATCATTTTGACTCCGACTCCGGGTGACAAGTACATATAGTCCAGTTTTTTTAATAAATCTGGTAACCTACATCATAGATCATTATAGGCTTACCTGAACCTATCCTTAGTGATAATTTCTGTATCAATAATCAATCATTTTCGATGTAAGTTTATCAAATGTCGCTTTTAGTTGGAAGCATACGACTCGGCTCTTCCCATCTTGTTGCTGTGTGCTTCACACGGTTTTTCTCCAGTCTCCTTCAGACAGGCAAATTCTCCATCCTTTTTCAAAAAAAATGAGTGCACTTTCGATTTTAATATGCGCTTTAGAGGAGGCATCACACACGATGAACGTGAGGGTAAGAGGCAATGTTCTAAAACAAACTAGTATTTCATTTTTGTCTCTGATGTGATCTTTGGTGCGCAGCTGTGATCGAGGCTAGGAAGGCTTCTCTTCTCTACTAAATCACCGAGTGAAAAGACAATCCTTTTTTCACTATCACGATTCATTCCGTTAACTATTACAAGCTTTGCATGCACTGCTGTCTCAGTATTTTTGTTTGACAGAGAAAGTTGACATCAAGACAGTGACCGCTATGCACGAGGATAAATAATTTGTTTGTATTATATTTCGGGTCTAGTTATTGATAGGACTCCGGGACTCCGACTCCGCACCCCTGATTTATATACTCATATATTGTGGTCAGAGCTACTAATTTATGCAATGAAACTATGATTTTGACAAGCACATGAAGCTTAGGATAAAAACTATCATTTAAAAGACCAGGGAGGTGGAATTTTTACCTTTGCATAATAGTCCAATGAATTGACAATAGTCCTGTACCATTCACTTGTTGAGAAATGCAAACTATAACTCTGGAGAATGTCTGGAAAGTTGCGACTAAAATATACCTACATGTAGGTCGTTTCTGTTTCTGACATTTTAAGTTCATCAGATAATCTTCAGAGTGTTTATGATGTTTGTAGACAAATTTTATGGCCACTACTAGATGACACATACAAAACAAATCATTTGGAACTTTATAAAACTATATATTTTAGAACATATACAGCTGTGTATGAGATAAAATAAGGAAATTATCATGTTTTTCTTAAATTATGATTCTTTGACAGAAATATCCTTTCTAACAGATGTTCTTTACTCGTTATAATAAGTTTATATCATTTACAAATATCTGATGTTCTCATCAAGAATCAAAATATATAAAGATACAGTTTTAGAAATAGTGAAAAACGTAAGTGTTTTTCTGACTCACAATTTAAAAATCGATCGTCTTGATACTTTAGTGTTTAGCTACAAATGATGCAGAAATAATGTGTGCCGGTGAAATTGAGAAATCAGGATAGACTTCACCAACCATGTACACATACATTCCCCTTCTGATTATGTTATTAAACGAAAACTCAACGGTAATTCGTTTGAGCACACATACAATGTATAGCTGTATACATCATCTCTCTCCTAGTTTTTTTTATTTTTTTACTTTTTTTACAGGAATAAACTTAATTGAGTTGCATCTGAAAATGTGCAAAAATAAAACATCGTTTTTACTTCATAAACAGCAAATTTAAGACTTCTCACCAGAAAAGTTAACGGTTGGATGGTATTTGGTATGCAAATATGAATCTCTCATTCACGGAATCTACGAATCATTCACGAAGAACACTCACATCACGTAAATGCCACAAACACGTATTGCGGCACAGATTATATTTGAAACTAAAGAGTATAGCTAACGATTAACATGCAATTCAATATAAAAGTGTCAATTTTATGATATCGTTATACTACATATGTCTTTATTTGTCACCATGTGGAAGGCTTTCTCAAGACAGAACTAAGTAATTTTTTGAAATCGCTTTCCCATGCTTGGGAGTGAAAACAAGGATGAGTATCGCGCGATTATGTTATGGGACATTCAACCAATCAACAGATACTCGTGTTATTGGCTAATATATTGTCAATTATGATTATATGATGGTATGATGATTGTGTGATTCTTCTACTCGCAAGAAAAATTCACCTCGGCGAGCTTTCTTCATAAAGTAATGCAAAATGAATTTTTTATTGCTATGAAAAAAAAATTAAAAATGATCTTCAAAGTTAGTTGAGAAAATATAAGAGTGTAGCTTTAGGTGAAAAAAATGTTTTGTTATCAATTATTAGCATATCAAAAACACGTTCATAGAGAAGAACAAGTTGATGATTAGAGATACATAGATGAAATGCATCCTAAACATGCCAATGAGTAGAAAACTACCTATCAATGTAAGTAGTTTTCTAACCTTTTTCAAATAGATGTCATGGATTTAATATGCTATTGATTCCTAAAATATTTCAGATTCATTTGAGGAATACACCAATTTTTATCAGTACAGTAATAAAGTCACCTTTTTCTATGCTCACTTCTTCATAAATCCACATTTTGTGCAAAATTTGACTTTTTGATTATAAAAGTTCTAACTGTCATTTTCGAAATGCGATTATTCGTAAACTATTTATCCAATCAATCTGAAATTATTACATGTGTGTTTTTGGCGTACTCTCCCATGAAATCTCTCTGCGTTTGTTTTAAAGATGTGTACTTTTAGAATGACGGCCATTTAAAAAATAGATAGAAGAAATACCTGTATATAGGTCAGAACTTGATCAAATTATCATTAAATGAAATTGGCGATCGTTCTCAGCATCGTGCAGCTTTCTAATTAGTACACGGTGCCATCGAAAAACCCATGATCTTCTTTTATTTGAATATTATTTTTGCCCTCCTCGGACAAATAGTTGCTGCGCATCTTTTACTCATGTCTCAGCAATGTCTTAAAATATGCAGCCGGGGAAAAATGGGAATTAATTTCAACCCCAATTAACCAAAATCAGAGAAAATGCCCATGCATGTACTACCTAAGTAGGTCCTACTTTTGGTGGGGATTGCATCCTCCGTCTGGATCTATCCGTGAGATCAGGTCGAGCAAAAATATTGGCCCGATCCGAACTCTGATTGAGTTGAATAGTATAACATTGCTTACGGTATGAATTCTGAGATCAGAAAATATTATACATTGTCGAAACCTAAGACTTTTGTATGTTTCACGTGGTATCATTTCACGTTTCTTTTCTTTCAGGAACCTGTCAGAATTGAAGACACAAAGGTGATATGTGATGGAGTAGAGATTGAGTGCGATGGTGGCCTACAAACTATTCTTCTATCTTCGTGCTGTTTTTTGGTATGCAATATTAATCATTTACCGCGTCAAGAGGCAACACTGGAAGTCATGGAAGGTATCATGGGCATCAGAAAGACCTTTACAAAAATAGCAGCGAAAATTTTTTTAAACACAATTAATTTGATTTAGTGAAATACTAAATTGTCTTAGTGAAAGAACTGCATTTACTGCATTTCCTGGATTATTTCACCCGCTATATTGTCAAAGTTATGAATCTTAGGTGTCCTCAATAATAAGATAAAAACCCCCAGGATCACATTAGACGCCAAACCTTTCTTCAATGTTGATAAGTAAGATCCGGTCATTCCGCTATCATTTTTGTTTATTTCATGTACAGTAGTGTCCTAAATAGCAAGGAATTTAGATAAAATTTCTTTGAGACATTCTTTCTTGATTTTTTTTCTTGATTTTTTATTTAGAGATTTGTCGATTATCACCCCGATGATCATGCTCACTACAATTTTATCATCCTCAAATATCTCAACCTTTCGTAGGAAACTATGATATACATGTATTTTAAATAAAAGCTCGACTATCATAGATTCCTACGAGAGGTTGATATATTTGAGGATAATAAATTGCAGTGACCATGGTCATCGAGGTGATGATCGAAAGATCTCTAATAAAAAATTTGTACCCTTGTGATTAGATCAATCAATGTCTCAAACAAACATTGATTTTAATTATAACCAATAATTATTTCCTTTAAGGAATTTAGTCTTCAGTTTGACCAGATCTAACGTCACAATCTTAAAACTCTGATATAGACCCATTGCGCAGATAGATAAATAACATTCTTTTCGAAGGTGTTATTTTCCATAGATATTTGTAAACATGCAATAAAACAACGTAGTACTGGTATATGTGGCCTTGCTTGTTATCTTTTAGATTTACAATAAGATATAAATGCACCACTATTCAATTTGATAGATTCATGAAGTGAACAACGTTAATTTTTTGCTAATTACTGTACTGTACAGATTGAGTACCGCAGTATGAGCACTGTAGTGTGTTGCTAAAGTTCATTATGTAGCTATCACTCAGAAATTAGCAAAAATTAGCATTGATTGACTTCCTTCTTTCCAAGTAGTAAATATACAAAAGAATAAGCAAGGCCATGTACAGGGTTGTGCATTAAAATTGCATCACGTGATCAAAGACTTTGAAATCAATTTCTATGTAAGCTTGTGTATCAGTGGCAGATTGATTATTGCTTTGCACCGATTTCTGGGCTGTGGATGACTTCTATTGTCATAAAATGCAAGTCTTCATCTATTATAAATGTTTGAGCTCAAACTTTCAAATTTGAATGAACATACATCGGTTCTGCTTGTTTGCCACTATTCAGTGCGTACTGAGAATTCTACAATGACTGACACGCCAAATGAAGTCAGGGCAAAGATCATAGCCTTGTAGGAACATGCAGACAAAAGCGCAAGACAGATAGCGGATGATCTGGGACTCGTACAATCGACCGTATCCAGGACTATTAAGTGATACCGAGAAACAGGCTCACATCAGAGTGACCGAGAACTGTGTCATCGTCCACGAAAGACTAACGAGCGTGACGACAGAGCTCTTCTGCGTATCTCAGTCAAAAAGCCGCACGCCTCTTCATTGGAAATCGCTAATGAGTTGAGAGAACACTTTGATATCGATATTGACTCATCGACAGTTCGACGTCGTCTATTGGAAAACGATAGACCAGCTTATCGACCGTTAAAGGCGCAGGTTCTTACTGACACCATGAAGAGGAAAAGACTTGACTGGTGCAAGGAACATAGGCATTGGACTGCTGAAGATTGGAGCAAAGTCATCTTCAGTGATGAAAGTTCTTTCGAACTTCAACCACCCTCGTCCCAATTCGTGCGTCGCAATCGTGGTCAAGCTCCAACTGAAGATCATTTTCTGCAAGCATTTCGTCATCCAATAAAGGTCATGCTGTGGTCCTGCATATCAGTCCATGGCCCAGGTCGAGTTCATGCGGTTGAAGGCTCAATGAATTCCAACCAATATAAGGAGATGATTTCTTATTGTGTAGTGCCTCAAATGATCGAGTGGTTTGGGACAGAAAATTATTGGTTTCAGCTGGATCTTGCACCGTGCCACACCTCAAGACAAGTGAAGGACTTTTTCCATGCAAAACATGTGCGCATCTTGACCTGGCCCGGTAACTCACCCGATCTTTCGGCGATTGAAAACATGTGGGCAATAGTGAAGCAGAGACTAAAGAAAAAGATGATTCGCTCTAAAGTTGAACTTATCAACGAGTTTCTCACCATTTGGGCGAGGTCGGATGAACTAAAACCCATTTGTCAGGCACTTTATGCTTCAATGCCTGGCCGTGTATCAGCGTGCATAAAAGCCCGCGGTGGGCCTATAGATTACTAATAGTATCACCTCACGATTCGTATGTTCATCGAGATACAAGTTTTTTAGATGAAAAATTGATTTTTACTTCAAAAGTTGTATAAAGGGAAGAATAGGATAATGTCCTTCTTTTTATCAGGTGATGCAATTTTAATTCACAACCCTGTATAAGCACAACGTTTTTTGTGAATTCCAGACGGAAATTCTTGTGTATAAAACAGAATGATATCACATGTTTATCTAAGTCTTTATTTATCTTGATAATAGGTTACAAAACTCCTACTTGAGAATTGGTAGTTATACCTGACCCGTAGCTTTTACATATCTTCAGATCTTATTGCACAACATAACAATTTTTATGTTGACTTAATTTGTTTCAGATTTAATTTTTTTTGTCTTTGCATTTTTTGGTAGTACTCATTAATTGTTTCGGAATCATTCCCATATTCATCCTTTTGTAATATACGAACACTCTTTTTACGACATTTTTATGCGATTGATTTAGAGGCAATTTTGATAAACACAATTAACACCGCAATTGATTGTATTTTAGTATTATTTTGAATGTTTGTACAAGTTTTGTATCTCAATTTGGTCGATTTTTCTTCTCATGTTTCAGTAAGATGTATCTGTATAAGCCTATGCCATTTTGTTGCATGCCATTTTGTAGATGGACAAAGAGTCTATGCTCTCATTAGTATGATGCGTTTGTACATGTATTAAAAATAAATTTTGTTATTCAATTCCATGATGCTTTGATTTTTTATTCGATTATATGATGGAAACCTTTTCTCAATTTAGATGTGCCATGTATCAGGATTAACTCCCTTAAAGTATGTGAAGTATTAAATGCTATATGGCATAGGCCTGCTATCAATAATAATTATAAGTAAAGCTGTAATGGGAATATTTACCCGACCTGTGTCACATTTGTTTCCCGGCAAAAAATAATAAAACGACAATAATCACCATATGTGTTTCATGATCACTAGACAAGTTCCGATGAAAAATGTGTCATAAAACAAATTACGGAATTAGGATGATTACGAAGGAAATAAAGTGTACAGTCTGGAAATCTTCAGAAGCAAATATGCAGCTGACGATCTGTATAAAAAAGGAAGTGCAAGTATGACAAATATATCCATATGAGAACATACATACGCGTAAGCCTGATGGGTCTATAACTATCGCACAGTTAGCCATAATCTATAACATTTCTCAATAAGTTGAAATACGCACTGTAGGAAATTTATAATTCTCTCAAATAGAGCACTAAAACATCGTAAAAAAATCCAGCATCACTCTCAGATGTAGTCAAATTGAAAAATGTCATTAATAAAGTCGTTATCTCATAATTACTTGATTACTAAATATGTTCACTTGGTCAGACGGAACACTTGATTTAGGAAGCAGTGTGGTCTGCCCAATTACATAAAGCAATTGGCGGAGTTTTCTACTTAATATTAGTGATGAAAATTTTCCGGAAAATTTTAATTCAAAATTTTCCGTGGAAAAAATTATGAATCAAAATTTTCCGTGGAAAATTATGGAAAAATTAGAAAATTTTGGAAAATTTTGAAAGTTTTGAAATTTTTGATAGGCCCTATAATTTGAGCGCTCCAACTGCCGAGGCAGCTGCGTACCAATAAATTTGGTCTAAAACTCTTGATTTCATCATTATTTGGATTAAAGCGATCGTAGCAATACGATTTCCATCCGCGGAATTTTGAACATTCCTTTGCCACTGCATTGTACTGTAACTTGTTATCATTTTTTATTATCACGCAGACTCCGTTTTGGGATAATGTGAATCTTGCTTTACAATAGGGTAGTGATGCAAATGGAAAATTTTGAAATTTTTTTTCGGTGATTGACGTTTTTTCCTTTGTTTTAGATGCTTATTATAGTCGCTTGAAAAGACTATGTAATATTCAAAGTCCGAAAACTTCTCTATCATCCCTGTACGTTAACTTTTGGAGCCAACTGCAGCTTTTCCATGTCTATTTCAGATTTTTCCAATTGAATTTCAGACATAAGATGGATTTCAGATTTCTTTAGCTGAATTTCAGATATCTGTCACAAGCTCAACTTTGAAAAGATCTTTAATTCTACTGAAGATCTCCAATTCATTTGGATCATATCTGAAATTCATTTGTGTAGATCTGAAATCGATTTGGAACCATCTGAACCATCTGAACACATATGGAGGATGTGTATCCTCAACGAAGATATCGGACAATACGCCAGAAGTTTGAAGCTATCATAGATATTCTTTAGTCATCAGTCATCACACATATTATCTTTAGTTTCCAAATATCTCATGAGTATCTTCAAATATGGTCGCTCATGAATGCTGCGTGGACTGTGTATGCTTACACTTCATCACATGTTCATCAACACATGGAGAATTTGCATCAACGCTGCATAACAAAGCTTAACTTTCAAGCTAACAATTATCAAACTCCAAAATGAAGTACATTATTTTTGCTCCAGATCTTTCACATTGCATGAAATTATGCCCCTATTGTAAAGTAAGATATACGTTATCCCAAACGGTGTCTGTGTGATAATCAAAGATGCTAACAGTACAAGCCACTAGTGGCAAAGGAATGTTCAAAAATCCGCAGACGGAAATCGTATTGCCACGATGGCTTTAATCGAAATAATGATGAAATCAAGAGTTTTGGACCCATATTTATTGTTACGCAGCTGCCTCGGTAGTGGAAGCCCTCAAATTATTGGGCCTGTCAAAAAATCAAAACTTTCAGAATTTTCCAAAATTTTCCATAATTTTCCAATTTTTTCCATAATTTCCCACGGAAAATTTGATTCAAATTTTTCCGGAAAATTTTCATCACTTCAATAGGGGTATAATTTCATGCAATGTGAAAGATCTGGAGCAAAAATAATGCACTTTATTTTGGAGTTTGCTAATTGTTAGCTTCAAAGTTGAGCTTTATTATGCAGCGTTAATCATAGTGATGCAAATTCTCCATGTGTTGATGAACATGTGATGAAGTACAAGCACACAGTCCACGCAGCATTCATGAGCGACCATATTGGAAGATATAAAAACCGTAAACTCGTGAGATATTTGGAAACTAAAGATATCTGTAATGAGTAAATGATAGCTTCAAACTTCAGGCGCATTGTCCGATATCTTCGTTGAGGATGCACATCCTCCATTTCTAGTTCAGATGGTTCAGATAGTTCCAAATCGATTTCATATCTGCCCAAATGAATTTCAGATATGATCCAGATGAGTTGAAGATCTCCAGTTGAATTAAAGATCCTCTCAAAGTTGAGCCTGTGACAAATATCTGAAATTCAGCTAGAGAAATCTGAAATCCATCTTATGTCTGAAATTCATTCATTCTTTTCTGAAAGATCTGAAATGGACATGTTAAAGGTGCAGTTGGTACCAAAAGTTAACATACAGGGATGATAGAGAAGTTTTCGCACTTTGAATCCTTTCAAACGCCTATAATAAGTCTCCAAAACAAAGGAAAAAACGTCAATCACCGAAAACAAATTTCAAAAAAATTTTCCAGAAAATTTTCCATTTGCATCACTACTTAACCCTCAAGGGTTCAACGGTTTGGGCTTAGCGTAAAGGTTCAACGTGGAACATTTTGTTCCCTGACTCTAATGCAAATTATGTGTTTATTAAATGCTTAACTAATTAGTTTATGTCCCTAAGTATCCATTTCTACCTTTATACTCGATCATTTGTGTCATAAAGGTATATATTGCATCACTGAATTTGAAGCTTTTTTTATGAATTAATTGTTTTTAAATTACATATATGCTATGGGATTTGTACTAACAAGAAGTGAAAACTCCATGTAACATCAAATGTAATTCTCTCAGTATGTACATATTACAAAACATTGTACAAAACATGTGAAATTGCATGTATCACTCGATTTCGTAAGTACATATGCATAGTCATCAATATCAGCCTCAATGCTCAAGGCTACAGATCACATTAGCTACAAGCAGTTCTCCTAACAACTCTTCGATGTGCAGAACACACCGGTTTGCAACATGAATCATAGAATGACCTTGTCTTGCGCTTGCACGAGCAGCATCTTCAACTGTTCGGTCGTCGCGAGCTGATCGGTCTAGGAACTGGTTCTTGCACATGATATCCGGCTTGAGACGCCGCCTGTCGAATATGTACTTGGAGTGAATTTCGCAAACAACGCAAACCCTTTTCGGCAAAAGGTCTTGCGAGTTCGAATGCCAAATCCTTCAAATAGGCTTTCCTGTCATAGGAAGGAAATGCACTTCGCATGAGGATGAATGAGTGGTAGCATCCTACATCGATACAGTTAAAAACAGGAGCAGAGGCCATCTGTTTGTTTTTCTTCTTAGTGTATACTCTTCGACTTGCTGATCAAGAAGATCTACACCATCCTTTGTTTTATTGTATAATTCAGTTATCATAGTGGGTCGATGTCTTTCAGTGCCATCTGTCCCAGAATCATGATTTCCGGAAGGCATGAGTATCACATTCTTTCTTTTCATGGGACAGTAGGAGAGGATCATGATCTTGTTTTCATGTTCGTATACCGATCGTACATCATATCTGTCACGGTTCTCAGTAGAACGAATGTAATCTGGTGTCTCCCGTCTATGAGATCGAACAGTTCCGAGAATTGTGAGACTTTTCGACAATAGGAAGACAGCTAAGTCATGCGAAATGAAAAAATTATCACAAACGATGTTACGTCCTGAGCTGTAGAAAGGACTTGTCAACTCCTGTACTATGTCAAATGCCAAATTTTGGTGGACGCCCTCTCCGTCTCGCTTACCAGTATATATGTATCCTCATCAGTCTCCAAGTAGAGCTTAGAGAAATGTCCAACTCCAATGAGGCTCTTCTTGTTGACTTCTTCGGACTTTGAACAAATGTTTGGGCCACTAGCTCCTCGTTTGATGTTATTGAAACTGATCGAGGGCGACCTGACTTCGGTGCATTCTCTACCGAACCGGTCTTTCCAAATTTATCTCGAATGCGATAAATAGCAAATCTTGATGGAGGATTGCTGTGAAAGGCATCTCTCCATTCCATTCGCACCTTTTCAGCATTCTTGTTTTTCCAAAAGGATTTCAAAATCCATTTTCTCTGATCATCTTTTAGATGACCTGACATGACAGAAGCAGCAAATTCAAAAAAGCTTCAAGCTTGTTTAATTCACTTCAAGTCAAACTAACAGTGTTTGATTCAAATCAAATTAATTGAACATATCCATGTACGTAATGTCAGATTGGTGCTATATCTTGTCCATGATAGATTTCAAAATTCCTTTGCCAATGGAATGCTACTGCATAGACTTCTAAATGATAGAAGCAATTACTTCGAAGTCTATGGCTCATGTTGGACTGATCATGGATATCCATCGACTGATTCAGGTGTAAATCGCCAATAGAACGGTCAACATAGATTTCCTAGGGCAAAATCAACTGTTAGCCTACTTTTGAAACACCTTGTATGTATCCCTTCAAGGCATAACCGGAATCCGCTTCACATATCCAGAATATCTTGATGCCGTATTTATGCGGCTTTGACGGCATGTAAGTCTTTCGTGGTATACGGCCTCGATGTCCTAACAGTTGTTCGTCAACTGTTAGGTTCTCACTCGGGACATAGAACTTGAGGAACTGTGAGTTCAAAAGATTCCACTGGTCAGAAAAAGCTGCCAGGACGTCACCGTCGGCTTTATGTGCCTCTCGTGTGCGATAGTCATCAAAACGTATAGCTGTCAGAAAAATTTGAACCTTGCTTTGGATATTATAGCACGATAAAAGGGCTTACTGTCTCGCACATTCCACAAGTCGTCGATGTCAGTGAAGCTGTCGCGATCCGCTCCAGCCCGCAGAAGTAAAGCTATACAAGCCTTCAATTCATCCATTGAAAAAACACCTTTGTTACGAGGATAAGGAGAAGAATTCATTGACCTCAATTTGATGTTGGTACACCTCAATGTATGATACAAAATTTCTTCCGTGAAAATAAGTGAAAACGATTCAATTATCGACGAAGGATGTGCAATGCTTCTTGATCGCTGTCTAAGAATGTCACGGTCACGCAATCGCTGCGGATAAGGCAACTTCGAGTATATGATTCCCTTTGAATTGCACAGATCAGAAGATGAATTATCATCAGCGATATCGTCATCTGAGTCACTGGAATCGTCACTATCATTGGCGAAAACAGGAATATCTCCCTCGTCGTCATTTGTCGGTAGTGGGACCAGGATTGCGCTCTGATTTTCGATGTCCATAGTCGAAAGGTCTTCCGTATTGTCCTCGGGATCATCCTCATCGGCCGGGGAATCATCTGAACTATCTCTTGAGACTTCAGCAACAATATTCAAAGCATCACACGCCTGCAAAAATGTCATTCGACGCGGTCTACCGGCGGCCATTTCGTCGCAGATTGTGAAAGTCTCTTGAATTTCGCGCCAGACAAAAATTTGAAAAATGTTTCACCTGCCATTATTTTGCAGCTGAGGAAGATACTACTGGAATCTCATGAGCTCTAGTATCATGTTTGATAACAGTATAATCACTTGAAGATATGTATTCAGTTACTCAGACCCTGTCAAAGTATGATAAATTTGCCTTTAAGTCACTAGAACAAAATGTTCCACGTTGAACCTTGACGTGAAGTTTTCATCTAGAACTGAAACTAATTTAGGTACGAACTCTATATTAGAGCATGTTTAGGCCATTGTACTCTAGTTTGAAGTTCTGGAGTATGAAATACCAGGATTAAATAGTTTTATCAGGATAAATATTTTATTGGCCTGTGGAACAAAATGTTCCACGTTGAACCTTTGAGGGTTAATATACCCGAGTGTATTAAGCGGAAATTAGTGCCAGTTAATATACCTGGGTATATTAACTCGCGTCAAACGTTCATTGTCTCTGTAACACTCAACAATTTTCTTGGAAAAAACACTGCTGATTCTTGGAAATCAAGCACTCATCTTGTGATCTCATGTGGCAACCAATCACAGATCACTACGTTGCTGCACATCCCTGAGGGCTTATTACCCGAAGGGAATGCAGTTTGCTACCTGCTTATGGTATTTTCTGTCGGCAAACGTGTGGGTAAAATGCCGATGCCACGAAGGAAAAGAAAAGATATCTCCCTAGAGACGAAACTTCAATGCATAAAACGAGCCGAAAAAGGTGAATCCCTACACAGTTTGGCGAATTAAAGTGGTTTTCAACGTAGTCGAATCCGCTTTATTAACTGTTATTATAACCTAAGAGCTGTTATTATTCAGATTTTATTCAGATGCTTGCTACGGTATTGATCATTTTTTACGCTAATAATTGTAAAAAATTTCATTCAAATTGTGAAATTGTTTCCATTACAGTTTAGTTTCAAGCTCATATATACCAAATTATGAGCGTGTACCGTGGTGGTGCACTCGAGGGAAATGGTAATGTGAACATTTTGAAAAACGAACATCGTACTGCAACACTTTTCATTCATGTGGAATCTTTGCGTCAGTATTGTTTCAGAATTTACAGAAATTACAATATTAGCGACTGTATTAATGATTTCTGTCATAGCTTTCAACAAACTGATCTTTCCGTATTTCCGGAAGCCACTGGCATGGCTCAGCGATCATGCAATCGAATCGAGCCACCACTTCTTTGTGGAGTCATGCAGACAGTAGGCTACATCAAGTCTCCAAAAGATGCTTTAAAGCGATGCGTCCTAGACTTCAATTACACACGATTTTGGACCGCCTTTAGTAATTAAATGATTTATCTCACCAGATACTCACTCGGAAAACAGAAAAAGCAATCGCCCCATCATTTATGGCGATTCTTTATTCGTAGTAAAATAGCGTCTCTCAGGACAGTCTCAAGGGCGAATGGCACAGGTCAGGCAGTGCGTTTAAATATGACTAAGGTCGAGTGGGCATCTCCTCATATCAGTTCATTACGTCTATTCATGAGATGTGGCATGTTCTTGGTGATACACCGTGATTCAGGCTGAATCTACTAATAGGAGAGAAGTTATCTACTAAACCTACTTAAATGATAAGTGTGGATGGCGCATTTTTTAAATTCTCGATGTAAAGAAATTATATTACATTCATTTAATACACACGTTTTATTCCAAAAATCGATATAGTGAAAAAAAACAGCTGATCAGTTGAGCTGATATTTTGACTACATACTAATGAAATGATGCTTAATAGATTCCCGTCATGTTTGCCATTGGCGCATTTTTTTATCTTTTTTTCAGGTTATACTGCTTGTAAGTAGTATGAAAATTTAGAAAAGTGGGCAGATTTCAAAAACTGGTCGATTGATTTATCTGCACGCTTCAGAACTAAATGCAAATAGTTCAAAGAACATATTCTGAAGTTTTCAGACATGGCGCGAAAATTGACTTATTTCTCATTTTTCCGACATGTGACAAAGAAATGTCCCAAGGATTAACAGCAAAGCATGTAGAGCTGTTAAACCATGACTTTTAGAGACAGAGACAAAAATGTGCAAAAAATGGCTCAAAACAACTCACTCCTCATAAACAAGATGCAGAACAGAAAAGAGATCGCTCATTGAACTTGCTTAGAGAATTTAGTTCGTATCTTCAGCACTAATGTCTGAAATACAAGACAAAATATTTGAAAATGCAAGTTTATCATGCATGTTTCTAATACACAATTTGTAAAAATTCACGCAAAAGTTGAATTACAGTAAATAGTTCCTAAATGTCATTTTTGAGCCGCTCCATTTGAGACAAGAAAATCACTTGGGCATGGCTTCTACTATAAAAATCGCATCATAAAAATGTCAATCAATGTTTGCGGCGGAAATTGATCCTATGGTCTCTAAACGCTATATGAACCCCCCCTCCCAATCAACTTCTTTTTATATCTACTA
Source organism: Prostheceraeus crozeri (assembly GCA_907163375.1). Classification (NCBI taxonomy): domain Eukaryota; kingdom Metazoa; phylum Platyhelminthes; order Polycladida; family Euryleptidae; genus Prostheceraeus; species Prostheceraeus crozeri. Next base: position 152,567 of record CAJQUW010010540.1, read on the forward strand.
AAATAAGTCACATGGAAGTTTAATTTTTTGTGACTTTTAGTTTGTATGAATGTTTAAGTTTCAGCAATCATTTGGGCAAAATTGACTTGGGGGCAAGGTCACTTTTCAAACTACTTTTTAGAAGATTGTTGGTTTCATTTAGAGAAGCATTGATTATTACCATAATGTTTCTCTATGATATTAATATAACATTTATGGATGTTCAGTTCAAGATTGTAGACATGCACATTAATCTTATCTCCCAAAATACGTGCATGCACATTGTACATGTAATATACATATATGCAGAGGAGTACATTTACATGCAGAGATGGAGTTTTCATGTGAGTTTTTAGATATGAAACCAACAGAATAATGCAAAATACATATCACTATTCGAAATATTGCATTCGGAATGTATCACAAGCTTGTCATGAGCCAACGAATAAGTCATTAGAACGAGGAATTAGTAAAGATAGAAAAGTGCAATAATACATGAAAAGACATTTTTTGACGCTCAAATTTCAAATTGCTATTTATAGTACTACAATTAACGTAGTCCCGTATACATATGACAACATATAGTTATGCTTCAGTAAAAGTTTGCATAAATACTTTAGTTAGAATGAACAACTTTTGAAGAGTCAGAAAATATACGTAGATTCATAAAAAAGGAAAAAATTTGAAAATGGGCGTAAATCCGTGGAGTTTCCGAACTGAAGTAATAGTAATAATAGTGTTTGAAGTGTGGTAAATTACCGATAATTTACCGGCAAGATTGAAATAAATTACCGATAAATTAGCGATTTTTCGGGGTTTCCTGGTTATATTTTGCTACGACGAAATTTCCAATGCAGTCATAAGAGTCATAGGCCTACCGATGGACGCGTTCGCGTAAAGGTGACAAGCCTTGCATGTTTTTGACATAACCAGAGATAGAATCTAACCAGATATGTCTATGAATAATATGATGCAAATGTGTATACCATCCGCTTTGCCATTACCAACCCCTCAGTACCAAAGAATGCCTGAATTTATCAAATTCCACGATAGTTGGTGTCTTTTCAACACCTATTTGAAATCTTCTAATTTTGGCTTCTCATTGGTTGACACGATCGCTGTTGTTTTCTTATTAATGCCTTCTATTCACTTTTTCAAGTTTGTGCTCTGCATAGTGATGCGATAGCTTAGCATATTTTTGCAATTACTAAAAATACTATCTACGAAAATATTGATGATCATTTCGATCGTAACCCATTGCGTCTATTTCGTTCTTCAAATTTCAGTAGAAGTTGCTGTCGCTGTTATTTTCTCTCTGAATCACTTGACATATTCCAACAATCACTGACCAACATTCAAATCTTCTGTGAAAATCAAGAAAATGTTGTTACTGTAATTGACAGTCGCATTGCGTTGATAACAATATGAAACAACTTCTACAATCAAGTTCCTCATTAAGAAATTGAAATGCATATGAATTCGTTTGATTATTTAATTGAAGCTGGGACATTCCCATAACGACGTCTAAATGTTTCATAATTTTAATAAACTTATATTTAATAAGACTTGAGGTTTGTCCTTAAGAGGACAGGTGGTGCGTTCCCACCGGCAGACATTAAACGTTCAAGGCGCGTCAAACTTCTGACTATCCTAGGACTACATTTTAGAGCCAAACTTGACGAGATCGGTGTGGAGGACCTTCCCACTAGTCCATTTTTCAATCAGCGCTTCTAAAGCGGGGCTGGACCTTACCCCTAATGGTCCTTTGACTTGTGATCCTCGACAAATGCATGAATGCATGAAGGTCTTTAAGCACAAAGACTTGATGGATCTGATTGCGTGCCGGGCGGACCTTCCCGGGGGTCCATAACATAGCGCTATACGGGCTGGACTTCACCCTTAAGTGTACGAGATCGTACAAGGCCGCTTAACAAGTGATCTCCTTGGTCAAAGTTTCAGGCTCGATTGATTAGGAACTTATACATAAATAGACACTTAGTAATCACCATGTCAACCCCATGGAGACCAGTAACCGACACAGTCCATTCATCACACTAGGGCAGTTAGCGATAAAAAAATAAACATAACGTTAAAACAAATAAAACAATAGCCAGTCGTCAGCAGGTACCCGCCTGGTCGCGTTTCGGCCCCTCTACCTGAACGCTCAAGCCCAGGCGGGTGGGGCCCCGCATAAACTTATATGCGGCTGGCATTCTAAAATCAATACAGTAATGATATGTGTAATAATAAGTAATACTGATAGTAATAGTAAAAACAAAAATAAAACAACCGCAAAAGACGGATACAACCAAAACAAACTAAAATATATGTGTGAAATACTGAAATGGTATAACCAATAAAAAAAAATGCTAAGAAAACAAACAAACAGTGTTAATTTTATTGTTTAAAATGCGCACTGCGATGTCAGCTGCCTGGCTGAGAAATATCCAAACTTGATTAGAAAATTGTTATGACCGGTTAGGATTTTCTCAGTACATGCCTTCATTTTAGACTTACAATATCCTCTGCTGCTCATCACAAAAAGTGTCATATTAATTCGTTTAATTAGATCTTCAAGATGCGAGCAGATGCGACAATAACGTAAAACCTGGCCGGCAAATACATTAATTCCCATGTTATAAGGTATTGCACTGTCTGGAAATGTCAACAGAACAACAGGGAAATCAAAATCTTCCACTTTATGATATATTGAGGTTCGAAGACCGTCACTACTAGATTGGAGTCTCACATCGAGGTAAACAACGGCTTTGTCATTGACTCCATTTCTATCTGCAAGAAGCTCCATTGGGTACATTTTCGGAATTAAGGTATTGAAATGCTTGTAATTTATTACGCATATATGGTCTACATATCTCGAAGTGTTTGACAATAATTTAGCTAGTCCAAACTTTTTATTTTTAACCAATTATTTCATAAAAGCAAATTCGCAATTTAGCAGTAACAAGTCGGCAAGTAAAGGACTGCAATTCCCTCCCATTGGTACTCCTCGAATTTGTCTGAACACATAACCGGAAAAAGAAATGTAGACTTCAGACACTATATAATCAATAGCCTTCTTAAAAGAGTCCACGTCATAACAAGAATACCCCTTATATTTGATTTTGGAGAAAAACGACTTCTCATATCCTACACACAAGTATCTACGATTAGTGGAATTGAATATGAGATCAAGGATGGAAAAAATATTATTCTTGATAGCACCTTGATCTAAGTTTGTATAAAGAGTAGAGAAGTCAAAAACTTGCATAGAGTGGACGTTCACGTTAGAAATATTCCTCAAAAAATCTTGAGTCGAGGTTACAATCCAAAAATAAGAATAACCAGTATTACTCCTGATTGACTCGCAGTATCTATGGAAATTTTCTCTTATCATTTTCAGACCTTTGTTGATATTCATCGATAACTTTTTAGTTGTACAATTTCTGGCTCCGGCAATGAATCTAAACTTATAAGGATTTTTATGCAATTTTGGAATCCAGAAACGTTTTGGTAGTTTAAGGTCCTTGTCACTAACATTAATATTAAAGTTTGATTTCATATCTTTTACGTGTTTAGTAAGGACTTCCTTTTCAGAAATAAGCTCAGGTTGATAAGTTGCATTGCCTACTGCAGTGGAAGAATCTATGTCAAAACCAAGCTCGTCCATCAGGATTTTCAGATAGAACTTTTTACATATGAAACTAAAGTTGTTGGATGCTTTATCGACAGGAACGACTATCAAGTTTTTATGGAGATCTTGCAACTCCTTATCAACACAAACACTGCTGCCCTTATCTTTCCTACCCAATTTCTTACAACGAAAGATGCGGTGCTTTACTAACATGATGACCCTGTTTTTCCAAATAGAGAAGTCATCAACTTTTAAGTGAAGGCGACTGGACACACGAGATATATGATTATCTATGGAATCGCTGATCTCTTTTTGAATGGATTTCCATGATATTGACCTAGACAATCTGTGTTTAGTGCCATACGCAAATATAGCTCTGCGACCTGAATTGATCGACGTCATATTGAAGGATTTGGAAGCTCCATGTTTAGGGTGTAACTGCTACTGAATTTGCGTTGGTCAGGGCAAGAATTCGTCTTGCACTTGGAAGCCTGTCATAATCCATAGTCTAGAACAAAGGCACTTCATATTATGAACAATAACTAAACTGCGATGCGCTGGACAAATTCATTCAGTATACAGACATTGGACCATGTTTCTTAACTTGAGAAGGTATGTACAATGTCTGTTTAGCTACGAAAATTGAAATATGATTTTCACAAAGAATTGCTTCGGAAAACCATGAAAATTTCATTTTAGGTCTGTTGAAAAATGTTTATTTCAACATAACTTTTTCACTCCTTGGCGGATGTAGACGATAAACCTCATGTATTGATCGATCACTGGGTCTAGGTAGCGACACGGAGAAATTGGCAGATTCAATATTGTTCATGGAAATAGTAAATTAAGGCAAAAATGAACAAAATTCATTTCTTGAAACAAAAAATTAATTTGTATCTAATCGTATTAATTTGTATCTCATTGTATCCAAATCTTCTTCGTAGATTGTATAATATTCCTTAAATTGACAATTAATTTGGATTTATAGAAAGCTATGAAGATTTGCAGTGCATAGTTCACAAAATATTATAAAGTTGAATGCAAAACATAAATTTGCGTAATTTTGAAACGCAATTTCATGCTATGCTAATTTCATTCGAAATTTTAGCCAAAATATTTGTTTAGCAAATTGAGTTTGATTAGATGCTAAATTATCATAGCATCGGTAAATTAGATATCGAATGTCTTTAGACTTTTTCCTATACAAACATCCCAGTCAGATAATATCAATTGCTCATTTAGGCTGCTGCCCTGTAGTATCCCTACTTCTTTTCCATCAATATCTTACCGTTGAAATCTTGAATTCAATTGTAGGCAATCAGGATAAAAACAAGTGGCCGAATTAGGCTGCGATGGAGCGTTACTGAGAACCATTTTTTGCCGTCAAATTTTTGATTATCAGGTCTATTTTGATGAAAGATTGACAAACTGCTAAGCGGTTCATCCGTGGTTCACGCGGCAACGCAGACAACCGAATACTATCACGCAAACTGTAATCACTCGTCCGCGCGTATTCATAAACATTCCCCATGTTTTGACTGCATCAGATCATGTGATTGCTGAATCTTAATGCAGTGCATAGAAGAATAAACTGCCCTTAACCACAGATGTTTGGGGTGCTCCGTAATTACGCGTGGCATTGTAGCCTAGTGGCAATCGCGAGCTTGGGATTGTAGAATCTGATGTACTAGTGGAATGCATTGAGGAAATAGCTGTGAATTTGATTTTCTTGCCATTTTACTTGTAGCTTATGGCATGCTTATATTTCGTCAATCTCGATCCCAGGTCAAATCTTGTAGGACTATAGTCCCGAATTCCGGGATCAGGGAAAGCCGGGATTTTGAAGGCCGGCTCTAATGTCAGGTCTTCACTCTACCAATTCCGAATCTCAGGAAATTGCAGATTGAAAGTGCAAAAATCAGGAATTCGCTACTATTCCCTGTTGCTCTCACCGTTGCCGTTATCAATTTGTGCAAAAAGCGAAATAAACTTCAAGTCAACTTATTAATTGCGATACTGTAAGTAAACCGATGTTTGGCAATTCCGACTCTTTGCTATTCCCACACCCCGGTATCCCATGTTATTAACATACGTGATTGTACCGTGACCGAGATTTCCCGGGATTGAGGAATTTCTGCCCTGTACATATGACTAGAAAACACAAAGGGCGCAAGCACAATCACACATGCAAGTATGCTAAACATGTAGGCTACAATGTTGAATTAGCAATTCAAATGAAGATATCGAAAAGCATTCGAAAATCTTTTCGATTTCCACTAGCGAAGCAGTAAAACATCTGTAAATTACTGCCAAAATATCAGCTACATCAATAAAATCGGGGAGTTTCACAACCCGACGGAATCCCGGGGTTGAGATTTTCTGGGATTTTGGAATCCCTAGGTATCTGAGATCGACGTTTCTGGCAAGATTTCGCTGAATCAAGAGATAATCAATCCGTGCGTGGCACCACAGAGGTTTTTCAATATCACAGGCATGCCAAAAATTCATCCTACACCATCCTACAAAGAATCCAAACTGTCATCCGTTCACAAGGTGGCTATGGTACCTAAATTGGATGCGTTTTGTAATTTTATCGAAATATGTTGCTTGTTGAAATTTGTTGTTTTTCATTCATGAGTGTGATGAGGTTCGGAAAGTAAACGGAAACTCTAACTTTCATTTAATGAAATTCAGATGACATTAAAATGTTGACAAAAAAATTAATTTACAGGGACGTTAGCAAATATATGAAACTGAATGTTTAGCATCCAACTCGATTCAGCAATATTACTTTGCAATCTCTATGTCAAAATTGTCAAATAGTGGCTTTTTATGGTGTTGTGTCTTTCTCTATGATATGTCCGCGTGTTCATTTTTATTCTTTCTGTTTTTCTTGTTACTTGAAACTAATTTCAGACGTTTTATCCATGCCCAAAGTTGCAAATAGTAGAAGAAAAAGCTTCGGTTTAGTAACAATAGAATGAAATGAAATAAACGATAGATTAAATTGCCATGCAAAAGATATGCGGCTGGCTGGATTCCAACCTACGACCCTAGGTCAACTAGACCTGTGCTCTGCAAACTGAGAAACGAGCTGCTTACATGCAACTGTGTCAATTGGCAGGATCAACCCCTCACCACCTCACATCAGTTGTCACAGGAATCATGATCAATGAATAGATATCTCGTCACAATTGTGACTTGCAATCATGATCAATGAATAGATATCTCGTCACAATTGTGACTTGCAATCATGATCAATGAATAGATATCTCGTCACAATTGTGACTTGCAATCATGATCAATGAATAGATATCTCGTCACAATTGTGACTTGCAATCATGATCAATGAATAGATATCTCGTCACAATTGTGACTTGCAATCATGATCAATGAATAGACATCTCGTCACAATTGTGACTTGCAATCATGATCAATGAATAGACATCTCGTCACAATTGTGACTTGGAATCATGAACAATGAATAGATATCTCGTCACAATTGTGACTTGGAATCATGATCAGTGAATATATATCTCGTCACAATTATGACTTTCAATCATGATCAATGAATAGATATCTCGTCACAATTGTGACTTGCAATCATGATCAATGAATAGATATCTCGTCACAATTGTGACTTGCAATCATGATCAATGAATAGATATCTCGTCACAATTGTGACTTGCAATCATGATCAATGAATAGATATCTCGTCACAATTATAACTTGCAATCATGATCAATAAATAGATATCTCGTCACAATTATGACTTGCAATCATGATCAATGAATAGGTATCTCGTCACAATTATGACTTGCAATCATGATCAATGAATAGATATCTCGTCACAATTGAGACTTGCAATCATGATCAATGAATAGATATCTCGTCACAATTGTGACTTGCAATCATGATCAAATGAATAGATGTCTCGTCACAATTGTGACTTGCAATCATGATCAATGAATAGATAGCTTGTCACAATTATGACTTGCAATCATGATCAATGAATAGATAGCTTCTCACAATTATGACTTGCAATCATGATCAATGAATAGATATCTCGTCACAATTGTGACTTGCAATCATGATCAATGAATAGATAGCTTGTCACAATTATGACTTGCAATCATGATCAATGAATAGATATCTCATCACAATTGTGACTTGCAATCATGATCAATGAATAGATAGCTTGTCACAATTATGACTTGCAATCATGATCAATGAATAGATATCTCGTCACAATTGTGACTGGCAATCATGATCAATGAATAGATATCTCATCACAATTGTGACTGGCAATCATGATCAATGAATAGATATCTCATCACAATTGTGACTTGCAATCATGATCAATGAATAGATAGCTTGTCACAATTATGACTTGCAATCATGATCAATGAATAGATATCTCGTCACAATTGTGACTTGCAATCATGATCAATGAATAGATATCTCGTCACAATTATGACTTGCAATCATGATCAATGAATAGATATCTCGTCACAATTATGACTTGCAATCATGATCAATGAATAGATATCTCGTCACAATTATAACTTGCAATTATGATCAATGAATAGATATCTCGTCACAATTGTGACTTGCAATCATGATCAATGAATAGATATCTCGTCACAATTATGACTTGCAATCATGATCAATGAATAGATATCTCGTCACAATTGTGACTTGCAATCATGATCAATGAATAGATATCTCGTCACAATTATGACTTGCAATCATGATCAATGAATAGATATCTCGTCCCAATTGTGACTTGCAATCATGATCAATGAATAGATATCTCGTCACAATTGTGACTTGCAATCATGATCAATGAATAGATATCTCGTCACAATTATGACTTGCAATCATGATCAATGAATAGATATCTCGTCACAATTGTGACTTGACATCATGATCAATGAATAGATATCTCGTCACAATTATGACTTGCAATCATGATCAATGAATAGATGTCTCGTCACAATTATGACTTGCAATCATGATCAATGAATAGATATCTCGTCACAATTGTGACTTGCAATCATGATCAATGAATAGATATCTTGTCACAATTATGACTTGCAATCATGATCAATGAATAGATATCTCGTCACAATTGTGACTTGCAATCATGATCAATGAATAGATATCTCGTCACAATTGTGGAATGCAATCATGATCAATGAATAGATATCTCGACACAATTGTGACTTGCAATCATGATCAATGAATAGATATCTCGTCACAATTGTGACTTGCAATCATGATCAATGAATAGATATCTCGTCACAATTATGACTTGCAATCATGATCAATGAATAGATATCTCGTCACAATTGTGACTTGCAATCATGATCAATGAATAGATATCTCGTCACAATTATGACTTGCAATCATGATCAATGAATAGATATCTCGTCACAATTATGACTTGCAATCATGATCAATGAATAGATATCTCGTCACAATTATGACTTGCAATCATGATCAATGAATAGATATCTCGTCACAATTGTGACTTGCAATCATGATCAATGAATAGATATCTCGTCACAATTGTGACTTGCAATCATGATCAATGAATAGATATCTCGACACAATTGTGACTTGCAATCATGATCAATGAATAGATAGCTTGTCACAATTATGACTTGCAATCATGATCAATGAATAGATATCTCGTCACAATTGTGACTTGCAATCATGATCAATGAATAGATATCTCGACACAATTGTGACTTGCAATCATGATCAATGAATAGATATCTCGTCACAATTGTGACTTGCAATCATGATCAATGAATAGATATCTCGTCACAATTGTGACTTGCAATCATGATCAATGAACAGATATCTCGTCACAATTGTGACTTGCAATCATGATCAATAAATAAATATCTCGTCAGAATTAAGACTTGCAATCATGATCAATGAATAGATATCTCGTCACAATTGTGACTTGCAATCATGATCAATGAATAGATATCTCGTCACAATTGTGACTTGCAATCATGATCAATGAATAGATATCTCGTCACAATTATGACTTCCAATCATGATCAATGAATAGATGTCTCGTCACAATTGTGACTTGCAATCATGATCAATGAATAGATATCTCGTCACAATTGTGACTTGCAATCATGATCAATGAATAGATATCTTGTCACAATTATGACTTGCAATCATGATCAATGAATAGATATCTCGTCACAATTGTGACTTGCAATCATGATCAATGAATAGATATCTCGTCACAATTGTGACTTGCAATCATGATCAATGAATAGATATCTCGACACAATTGTGACTTGCAATCATGATCAATGAATAGATATCTCGTCACAATTGTGACTTGCAATCATGATCAATGAATAGATATCTCGTCACAATTATGACTTGCAATCATGATCAATGAATAGATATCTTGTCACAATTATGACTTGCAATCATGATCAATGAATGGATATCTCGTCACAATTGTGACTTACAGTCATGATCAATGAATAGATATCTCGTCACAATTGTGGAATGCAATCATGATCAATGAATAGATATCTCGACACAATTGTGACTTGCAATCATGATCAATGAATAGATATCTCGTCACAATTGTGACTTGCAATCATGATCAATGAATAGATATCTCGTCACAATTATGACTTGCAATCATGATCAATGAATAGATATCTCGTCACAATTGTGACTTGCAATCATGATCAATGAATAGATATCTCATCACAATTATGACTTGCAATCATGATCAATGAATAGATATCTCGTCACAATTATGACTTGCAGTCATGATCAATGAATAGATATCTCGTCACAATTATGACTTGCAATCATGATCAATGAATAGATATCTCGTCACAATTGTGACTTGCAATCATGATCAATGAATAGATATCTCATCACAATTATGACTGATAAGTTAGATCTCCATAGCCAAACACCAAATGACAAAATTTTCATCATGTCTATCTAATCACTTACTTCAGCGCTTTCAACATTCATTTCATCAATTTCAGACGATATTTTATTCATACATTAAGATTCAAATCGTAGAAATAGCTTTTGTCTAAGCTGAAATTGTATCTGCCACGTGAAGCACAAAAAATGCCTATAAATGACTATTCTAATCACTTGGTTTAATGTTTTCAACAATCACTTCATTTTCTTCACTAGTTTTGAGAATCTCTGCAGCTGTGCAGCTCCTCAATTAGTGCTTGTATTTGAACTCCCGTAGCACCGGAGTGGAGTTTTTCAACTCCGACACAAACACACTAACTTCCATAATTGGAGCAATGAACACACACCAAAGAGCAATACTTCATTTCAAATTCAATTTACGCTTCAATAGTAAGGAAAGCATGAAAGCAGAAGAAATTCGTTGCATTCAGGGTTGCAGACTCGGTTTTAACCAAGTTCGAGCCGGATCTGTAGCCATCGAGTCCATGTCCAGGTCAGTTATACAAATACTAATGTAAATCAGAACTTTGTTGATAGGGAAGAGTCAAGAATAATTTGATCCTATCTTATTTATTTTGTAATGCCATTAATTTCAATCACTACTCAGTGATCATCTTCAGGCGATTACAAGGAAGAAGAAACAAGAACAAAATATGATTTTTAGTCAAGACATTTTCAAATAAATCAGAATTGTGGAAGGCCACATGCATTAACAGTCTCGCAAGCTTATATCCTCATTACAAACCATCTTTTGGAAGAGTTCTCAGGTCTACTATACTCGCCTTCCTGTGACAATGAATGTCTTAGATCAACGCATTGGTGCAAGACTTAACTTAGGCGTAATCCTAGTCATTGTAGAGCGAAATTCCATAAATACCATTGTTCACAGCAGGATGATAAGGCCTGTATGTAGAATACTAACAGGCCTAGGTCTAGCCCTTAACCTAATAACTTAAAAATCATCCTCACTAAATTAAATAGTGGTGAAAGTTTTCTTCACTAGTACCGTCATCATTTAATAACACGCTCATTAAGTTAGAAAACAATGATATCGCTTTGTCAAGTTAGTAACTTATTAAAACCACGAGGAATAGAAAACAAAATAAGAGAATACGACAAAACAGCAGCATGGACATGAGGTAGTCAAGCACACTTGTGATTAGGAATTGCAGTTTTAGTTGGAGTTCAAGATGATGGATTTTTTAGTGAATGTGATTTATCAGAGGAAATGCTAATATTATAAGCAATTAAGAGCCTAAGGGTATTTTAACGGTAATTCGAACGAAAGAAAATGTATGGATATTCACAATGGAAGTCACTGTGATGATTTTTTCAACCAGAATCGATTCATCAACAATTACTGCTGAATAGTGACGCAAAACAATCTTAGACTACTACAAAAAATCATTCCGTATTCGATCATTGCAGTCGGTAAATAACTCATATATTTTCATGTCATTATACTTTTTCCCTTTTCTGTTGTCACAAACTGCAAAACAGTTGGCACGCCTGCAATTCGTCTGTCTCGACGGCTTCAGTTGACACGTGATCATTGCGTTGTCTTTCCCCAATCGTGTGCAGCGGCATTTCGCACTGATTGATCTATTTTAAAGTTTTAAAGTAGCTACTCCACCACAGACAGGTCTATGTTCTCTACAGTCTACTCACATGCAGTAAAGTGAAGAATATCCTCATCAAGCAAGTGTATGATGTAAAAACAAATTCAGCTGACTTATTTCATTTCAGATAAGTAATCAAATTTATCATCAGGCTTGCCGTTGGGATTGAGTTGGGATAGGGCTACCAAAAATCCACCCCAATCCCAATAGATCCCAATAAGCCCTCTCCCAACAAAATATGCATGTAATTGTTGGCATCAGTCAGTACGTTACAAATGTTTTCAGGTTGTACAGAGCAGTTCATCTGTCTGTGTCTCCAGTCTGACCGTGCCTCTCTCGAATTCGAGCATTGAGAGCTTTTAGTGTGATCCACACCAATTTTAAGCTTTAACCTAGTCCATGGATTTGACTTCCATAGTTGATAAAACTAGTGCTTCTAAAAAGGGTAGCAGCTATGTAATAGTATATATAGGCTTGCAATTCGACTATACGTTGTCATGCGCTTCGCGCTTCTGTAATTAAGCTATACATTGCAAGCTATTCAAGCCTATTTAGCCGTATAAGCCGCTGTCTACTGCCTGTTGCCTATTGTACGTGTGAGTCCGTGTAGCGAGCTGTTTATTAACACGGCATTTCCCATATAGGCTTAATTAATATCAAGTGTGTTTTGTTATTTTTTATTTGTCTTTTCTTCATTTTACTCGCCTGACGATGGTCGCCTGTAGCGGCTGAAAGGCCTCGCACATGTTGATACAATAAAGAAAAAAGCCATCAAAGCAAGGACTTCTCTCACCTTATAAATTATTGACGTCCTTTATTTTCTGAAAATCAAGTGTGTTTGTAGTTCATGCATACATATTAGCTATAAACGAAGGCAACTATAAGCTCTTGGGTGAAGCCAGTCTCGGTGCAAAATACAGCCATACAGTACGCCTATTCTACATTATTGTGTAAAATCAATTAATGCCCCTATTACTGATTGATGAGCATATCAAAGGCAGACCGCAAGATTCTGAAATTACAAAGCACATTCATAAAGCGACAGCCAATGATTTTTCTATTGTCTGCCGTACTAAACACACTCGCATAGCTGAATCTATATTGATTAAAATGCATGAAACTGATAATTTATTGAACGAATGCGATTCTTCTGTTCCGTTGCATATCTTTTAATTGTACTACAGAGACGTAATTGTAAATGCGCAATTACCTCTCCATTTCATTCTACGAGGGGCGTACCAAAAGTTCGTGACGTTTGATTACCATGGTTTTAATTCGACTTTTTTCTTTAATCATTCATCGTTGTCATGTTGTATCAATCATGTGCAATGCAGAGCAAGTATTGTTCGGATGCTCGGTACCCTATGAGACGCGAACTGAATGCCGGTAAGTAGTGTAGAAGCAATTTTAACTTTTGTCAAGCATGACGGGACCTTCACAAATCGTAAAGTGGAGATCTTGTCCTGCTCCTTTCTGTCCAAGGAACGGGAAACACCAACACCCATTCGGCTGGGCGTTCTAAAACACATTCTTCGAAAGACAATCCTCCTGCAAGAGCGAACCATTCAAGCAAATGTTCCCATAGGGACGGAAGTCATTGGAAAGTACGTTGAGCGCTGTGGCCAATCCATCCCACTCCAGCCAGCGAAGATAAATGAAGATTTGGTTTGGCAGCTGATCCAGTCCTGACAGACGCCCCACATTTTGATGAACTGAGGAAAAGTCTGGGCCAGCTGGTCGCATAGGGAACCTTCTTGAGCGTATCTTCCATGGACCGCCCTTGAAGTTGTACCAAAAGTTTCGGCTCGTTTTGGGTACCAAAGGCTGCTGACTGCAGATACAGAAAGGCGCTCAGGGTCAACCAACTCCTGTATGTTCTTGGGTCTTTCTGGAAGACCATAGACGAAGGGTTTTGGGAGGAGACTACTTGACTTTCATTCTCATCAGTGCGATGAAGTTTGGCAATCGAGGTATTCGTTTCAAATGGTGGAAAGTAGGATAAAGAAGAGCACCGAAAGCTTCATTCGGGGGAAATTTTCAGCAGGATTGGCTTGAAGAAGGAATGAAGAAACTTGAGAAGAGATAGGAAAAGTATTGGAATTTAAGGTGACCAGATCGAAAAAAAGAGTTTTGGTATGCTTTAAAATTCTGCCAATAAACATTTGTGCAAATGGAAGTTAAATGTTTTCCTGTGAAATGCAACTGTCAGAACTATAAGAAATACAATCTAGATATGCACTTGGGCCAAAATGGACGTCTATAGATAGGAGAGACAAACGTCACGAACTTTTGGTACGCCCCTCGTATTGTAAATTTCATTTTAGCTGTTATTAACTGTGTTTACTTGATCATTTAAATTTGTATATAAACCTCATTTTGCTGATTTGACTTGATGCCCTGATGATGTATCAATAAACGATACGAAATCGATCGACAATGAATCAAGTGTTTTGCAATATTTTAATTTTTGGTCGTACAGCGTACAATGCTATCTTTGGGCTCATTATCTTATAAAGCCCCTACTACTATTAAG
>CAJQUW010010541.1:0-19129 GCA_907163375.1 Prostheceraeus crozeri
GCAACCGACGCATTCCTCGACCAATGATCATTATTTGAAATGTTAGATCAAAATCAGCGTATAGCAGCGAAGTCCATGACAGCTGAGAATACAGTATATGTCAACTGAAGATGAGCAGCTCTTTACGAATTTATATGAACCCTTTCATCTGGTGTGCGAAATATGCGCAAAATGTCCCGAAACCGACGTTTATAAACGTCGGTTACAGGACAGAGTGAAAATCAGTTTATATGTGTACCTTGCATCGGTTGCAAAACTGTGAATATAACGGTCTACACTGTTATTCGCTCAATACCAATCATATACGAAAGATGCAAACCAAAATATTTTTTGGTATATTTCTGTATTCTCTTGGTATATAGTTGTATGCTTTTCGTATATTATTTCAAATGTGGTATGCTTTACATACTAAAGCCATACCAGCACAATGTTAAAAGAAATCATAAATCATGTCCAAAGAATGTTGATTTAAGGCCTTTTGTCAATAAAGATCACACTAATGTTACTACCGTTCTGTAAGTAGTGAGATAGTGACATTCAAGCACATTACATTATGTAATATTAGTATGTATATTATATATATATTATTATAATTACTATTCATGGATATCATTGTCCAGCGGTTCTAAAAAGCAGTGGCCATTCTTTCATCATCAATAAGTCAAAAAACGTTTTGAATCCGTAGGTGGTTGGAAGGGAGTTTTCAATATATAATTTTTGGATATTCTATGAAGTCGTTTCACCTACATGAATCTGGAAGTTGAAGGCAACAAAAGGATGCAGCTAATTCAAAATACCACTCATCCCGGCATGATATTTACACTCTACATCGGAATCACATTTGTAGAGATTGTGAGACTAATACATACCCGGTAGCAGACAGTACCGGTACATTACATTGCGGAAGACTTATTTTTGATAAAAAATGTTGCCCAATCCCGTCAATACGCCACAAAACTCTCTATTCTTCCATGAAAATGTATTCATAAGACTTCAACTTCATGTTTGATAATCAACTTTCTATGTACTCATTCAATGCAATTCTTCATCTCGCTACATTATTTTGAATTATTCGATTTATTTTATCGAAAATGAAAAAGTCGACGCTGCTGTTTCAATAAACAATTCGCACAGTTCCATAATTGGAAATAGCTAAATACAAAATCATTAACGGCATTTCCGTCAATATGCATGTAAATTCTGCCATAGTGTATAAACTCTATAACTTTACCAAAATTGAGTAGACTATCTCGGACTCAAAACACGAAAGACAATTACAAATTACAACGCAAGTCTGGATATGTGAGCATATATGCCTTGGTGCAAATTTGGTTTTTATGCGGCTACATATCACTTTTTTTTTGGTCGATTAAAATGAATAATATTTGTCAAGAACCAAGTGCATGAAAATTGTGAGTCATAACCAAGTACGAGACGTTCCCGCTGACAGATGTCAAACAAACCCATGACGGGCTAATGAATGAATAACTGCAAATAACAGTTTAATATTGGAATGCATCCCGCGGGCGGTGTTCATGTTTGCCATAGGTCCAAGCGGGTATACTGAATCCCCAAATTAACCTTTGTCTTGATTGAGGTTTGATAACCTAACCCGCCGACCCTTCGTATGCTGTAAGTTGTATTGCAATGACGAACGGCGTGGGAGTCAACAGTGACAAAACATCGGTCTGTATTAGTGTTGATGTACTGGCATCAGTAATTCAAATGGATTCCCACCCCCGCTCGACTTTTGAATATGACGCAAAGGACATTTTGACAAGAAAGATGGCTCAATAATCTGAAGCTAAAAACACAATCATTAAATTGGAGGTTTTTATAAGTTCATGTCTTTTGGAATTGAACATGTTAGAAAAGTGGGAATGAACTTGATACACTTCTCAGGAATGGACCTGCCGTTGATCGGTATTCGGAAGTGCACGTTAGTAGAAACACAGAACGTCGTGATTAGTTCCGATTGCACACAATATCGGATTCTCTATCGTCTAAAAAACTCTAAGTAAAAGCCTACTAGACGCCAAAGTCAAAGCTTAAATTACCCCAAAATTGTTTCTTTCATGCATAATTAGTTACCTTTCTCCTTTAAGACTACTAAACTCACTCTAACTCTTCTTACTCTTACACACCATTACCTTCATCCCTCCCCCGTGCGTTTTAGCACATTTTTTTTAATTGGTGGTACGGCAACAATAACATGCGGTTATCACTAATTGTTATCAAAATCTGTACCACAGTTTATTCACGGACATGTTTCTTTGCAACGCGGATCAAAATCTCTCCCTAATTAATTCGCGTAAAAACAACTTTATTATCAATGTTGACCTACGCAAATAACATGTATTTACACAATCAAAACCCCTATTTCATTCTGGTAAGCGGTTATGTGTCAGTTGCTGGTTTGCAGTACACTGTAAATCGCTGGATACGAAAATTACATACAAACATATACCAAATCCACATAAAAATTGAAACTAACATCTGATACGAGATTCTCGTATGTTCGCAGAGATCTGGTATGTTTTTCATATGACACCTTACTAATTTTCGTATGCGATTGGTATATAGCGATACGAACGAACTTTTTGTTATCACCATCTGTGATTGGCATGCTCATACAATGAAAATACGGAGTTGTTTGTATGTTTTTATACACGTGGCCTGATGGGAAAATTGGTCCTCATTCGGATGTGTTTCGTTATGAAGATCTTTAATGGGGTCAAATGGCAAAAAATAAGTTATTTTATATACAATATTAACTGTCAATATAACTCTTTTCCCTGTAAATACCAGTCGTGAATATTTCTTTGTGAAAGTGTGGCATTTAGCTAGATTAGATTTGATTGTGAAATTAAAGCCGATGTCATCGTTGCTACTTGTGTAATGACATTCACAATCTCCGAATGCGCACCCCCCAAATTATCTCATTTCATGAAAGCTAAGTTGATATAACAATCAATTCCATTCAAACAAGATATCTTTTCGTGTGAAATCATGTCTGAAACTTGAGTAGTATCTCAAAAAATAAACTATTTTTGCGTTCATGTAATTATAATGTGTTTACTACTATTGTTGAATTTATAATAATTATGCTTAGTTTTTCAGAAAATAAAATTACATAATGCATAATTGATGATGGTTTTAAATTACTTATTGAATTATTCATGAAATGCCTTAGACTTACGTGTATATTAAAATCGGGGGGGTGAATTTCAGTCATTTGAACAACATAAGTTTCACTATTAAATTTCATTATTACTCACTAACGTTTACAGAAACAGTTTTTATCATTAGTGTAATCTTTATTGACAAATGGCCTTAAATCAACATGTTTGGACATGATTGATGTTTTCTTTTGAGATTGTGCTGGTATGGCTTTATTATTTAAAGCTTACCACATTTGAAATAACCATGGACATTAATATGTCCATGGAAATAACATACGAATTAGCATGGCAAATTATATACCAAGAGAGGGAAAATTCACGGAAATATACCCCAAATTAATTTTGGTTTGCATCCTTTCGTATGTGATTGGCATTGAGCGATGTTACAGTGTAGGTACAATATTGGTTTTTCGCAACCCATAAAAAAGTAATATAATTGATTCAAAACCACAGTTCCTTAACATTACATTTAACATTATATATTGTCATTTTCTACAAACAATCGACAGGGGCCCCATTGGATATTAAAACCGAAAAATGAGGACCAATTCTATTGGTACATTGGTGGCTTGGATGTTATAACAAGTCTCAATCTAACGAACTTGTTGTTTCATACTATTGACACGGCATGAGATATATTTCAGATTAACGCGTGTCTAAATGCTCTTTTTTAAAGAAAAATCACAGATTGCTTCAAGTCTAGGCTAAAATAAAGATCATCAATTTGAATTTTGGGATGCCTACAAATGTCTGAGAGTACGCATAATCAATCTGACGATTTTTTGGCAACTGTCACCGGTGTGTGTCTGTTTCAGTAAAAAACAAGGACCATTTACCCGTAATAAAAGTTAATTCTTTTTTAACTTCTAACGGTTAATTGACAAAACAGAAACGATAACTCATGGAAATTAACGGTCGCTAACACTAAATTACACGTTGTAATTTCAAACTGGTGCAATCATGTGCGAACAGGCTGTAAAACACGTGGGTTATCATTTTAAAAAATGAACATAAGGCTGCTCGAGTGTCACGAACAATTCCTGCCCACGTTCAGGATAGGTGCGCGGTTTCAACACGAATGACCCTTCTAGCCTTTATATAGGTTACAGTATAGTATCATGATTTCTGTGGTCGTAGTGTTAATGATTTTCTCCAAATGGGAGGTCGTCATTAATCATTTTTAATCATTGATTATAATTCATTTAGAAGATATTTTTGCTTCGTTTACAGGCATCAAACATTTTCGAAATAACATAATAACGTGCTGATACCTGTTGGTATTTAATTAAAACAACTTTCATGATTGTAATTTGATTATTTTATTGCTTGAGGAGGCTTCACAAAATTAGGCAGTCAAGAATGATTCTTTCTTATAGCGAATGATTGATTGCATGCTGGAAAAATCAAAGGAGCTTTCGGATTATTTTCACTGTTTACACGGAGCTCGTGATTGTCGCTTGGTCCACACTTTTCACAATGTGTTTGGTCTGTTGCATGGCAATTTCATAGGATATTCCATTAAATTGTACAGCATGTGATATCAACTGGCATGAGCTTCTTATGACAGATCATATAATACTAGTGATATTTTTCCCTAAAGTATAGATATCAAACATCAAAACAAACTATTAATAATTTTTAATAGAATCTTTACAAAAAGATTAAAAAATTTAAAACGCAGGGGAAAATAAATAAACAGCAAGCTGTATAAAATCATTTGCCATAATTGCACCTCCAGAATTGAGGAAGATGACCGCAAAACAGAATCGTGGATTGTCATGTCAGGTTGATATTTGTAATAAAGCCTAGCTCACTCTAGAACTTGAAACATAAGAGCTCTTGGCTAAAAATGTGAGAGACCATTGATCTAAAAATATTGCACGAGTTCTCGACATTCCACACCCTAAAAGCAACAAGGAAGCTGACTGATATGGTAAAGTGGATATTGCTGATACTATGGTTGCATTTTCTGTCAAGTGATTCAATTCTAGAAATTATTTACATGATGGATTGAAAAACTCCCACAGGTTATTGGATGGGAAAGCCCACTTCATTTGTTTTTAAATATTTGTATTTTTATCGTTAACTTATCGAATTTCAGTTCCTTTGAAGCGTGGTCAAATATAGTGATTTAGCCAACCGCTAGCGGCCGATGTTTATGTAAGCTTGTTATGTCGAGAGAAACTGTGATGCAGCCTAAATTGTACAGACAGAACTATCTGATAAGCGTACGAAGGCAGTTTCCATAGAGTAAGTAGAATTAAGGCAGATTGGTAACTCCACATTTATTAAATACCCCAGTGAGTGTATACACTTTTCATGATTAATTTATTATTAATTTTTTTTGATTCTGAAGATGGATACTGTAAGGAATTGTTTCCATGTGTAGTGTGAAGATATTAACATTTATTCCTCGTATCATCAGCATAATTTCCTCTTAGTTTTACGCGATGGGCTTGTTAGCGAATGTTCGCAATTTCCTTTGATTATCCAACTTGTTTCATACTTACAAAGGGGCGTCATGTCGGTAGCTATTTCAAATGGCAAAATTTTAACTTTTTCATAAAAACTGGCTCAAATAAATTGAAAAAAAAATTGATTGCCACTGGCTTCGCAGGAATTGGCTTCGCGGTTGCCAGTGGACATATCAATTTTTTTTTCAATTTACTCATCCAGTGATATGGCCTCATTATACCATATATATCAAGCATGCTCAAATAATGTTTTGGATCGCAGCGAACGTAAATTTCTCCGAAAAAAAATGTAAACTTTTCATAAAAAAGATCTCACTGTTATACAGTACTTACTTTGTTGGGGCGACACTCTACCCTGACATATATTTTACTCTTATGGCAGTATGTTTCCAATATTTATAATATGCTCCAAGCAGTGAAGTGCAATTTGGAATCTGCCACGGAAACAGAGGCGACTAGGTGAGTGATTTTGATGCTCGCGTAGCACAATTACAATAACTAAACAAACATCAATGTATATTTATATTAGGGACTGCAATGTGTGCGGAATGAGAATGATCACAAGCTTTCTAAAAGCGTTGCTCATTGCGTAGGCCTTGACCTAGATCAAGCAACTGTTGTGGTCATCTCTGCGCTTTTAACATCTATCCTAATACTTCTTTCATTGATGTTCTTCTTCTACTACAATAATACTTGCAGTGCAGTTTGAATTGTTGATGATATTTCTGTTTTCGGTACTTGTAATTTCCGTTTCCAGTGCTAAGTCTTACCTGTCGAATTCACCATTTCGCAACAAAATGCCTTTGCTTTAATCATCTCAGATATGTGAACACAGATGGTCTTTATTTCATGAGATGATTATTTTCTTTGTAGCGATAGCATAAATTTAGTGATAGGAAGCCCATCCATCAATGAAGGAAGCCGATCAGTTCTATGAAACAAAAAGGATTTCTGTCGTTCGATAGGTGTCTTTGTACGATTGGTCATCAAGCCTGCCGAATGAGCAAATTTTTCCCTGCAAATGGTTGATGAGGATATTTCATTATTTTGTTGTAATTAATGAACCGAGGAATGAATAACTGTAACCACGTACACTGTATAATCGCTGGATAAATGCTGGTTTTGCATTACAAAACATTATACAAGATCAACATACAATTTGATAAAGAAATAAATACATTTTGGATACTGAGGTTTCTGGGCATTATGTACAGACGAATGCTCATGTCATGTTCTTCATACGAAAGCCTCTCGTACTTTCGTATGTGATTGGTTATGTAGCTCGATACGTAGCTATTCTATCTCTGGTTGGCTGGTTTTACACTGAAATATTCGTAGTTGTTGGTTGGCGAATTTATTTTCTATTAGTGTCATGGTTTCGATGGTCTGTTTTTATTGTGGGTTGAGTGGTGTCTACTTGGTGTGTGTTTGTTGGTGATTTGCTGAAGATGTTAGTTTGTTTTTTAAAGTTTGGTTTATTTTTTGTGTAAGGATTTCGTGTATATATGTTTTATTTTGTGTTAAATTTTTCGTTTTTTGTTTAGTCGAAATGTTTATGTGTGAATGTTTTAAATTTTTGTAATGTTTCGGGTTATTTTGTTGTGTTTATTGTTTTTTTTAGAATTATGTTTGATGATTGTAATGTAATAGGTGTATGGTGTTTTATAATTTAACGTTTGGATGTATGTTTAGTTATTTTTTTTATTGTTTTTGTTTTAGATGTTTTTGAGTTGTGTGTAGATGTGTAGCTTGTTGTTGTGGTATTGAATTTTTGGTTAATAGTGTGTTTTTTAATTTTATTTTGTTTGTTTTGTTGTTTATGTCTTATAATTGTGGTTGTTTAGTTTTGTTTTAAAGATTTAAATGTTTTTATGGTTATTGTTAATTGGGTATGTAATTTAGTATGATATTTTATGTTTAATTTTGTTAGATAATTTGTTTTGTATGATTGTTTGTTATGTTCATTGTTAAATTTGTTTTAATAATATATTTGTGACTGTTTGTTATATTGTTGTTTTTTCGGTGGATTTGTATTATTGTGATTGTCTTCTTAGTGTTTGTTGTTAGATTGTTTATTTCTTTATAAGTATTTATATCATGTTAATTTTCGATGTTTTTTTAAGAATATGTTTGTTGTATGTTGTTTTTTTTGTCTTATTGTTTGTCTTGTTAATGTCGGTATTTATGATAATTTGTGAATGTAAATGTTTGATTTGTATGTTATCTTATTCGTAGAGGAAGTGTATGTTGAAGTATATTTTATGTTTTATATTATTGTTGTATGTTGTGTATGTTATTATATATTTTGTTGGTTTTGTTTAGATCATGGTTTTATTTTGTTTTTTTTGTTTTATATGATGTTTATAGTTAATGTATAGATTGATTATTGGTTTTTTGTTTTCAACTTTATTGATTGTTTTAGTTTGTAATTTGTTGTTATGTTGTTTTTCTGTTTTATTGTTTTTAGTATTTTTGTTTTGAAGTTGTGTTGTTTGATTTTGTTTGTTCGTTTTATGTTTTATATACGAGACCCGATTGCATAAAATTCTATTCCTCGATCAGCCATGCCTTTGGTATGCCTTCTTTATATGTTACAGCTTTAAAGTCACATAGGCAAAAAATATTATATATTACACAACTACTGTTCATATTAACTTTTTTTCTGGTTAATTACCAGTCGTGAATGTTTTTTTTGATTAGTGTGATTAGAAGAGATTTATTGAGCACCGATTAACAATGGTAATTATTATTGTAAATGGAGTAATTATTAACAGGACGATTAGATAGGTTACTATATGAACCAAGTTTACTAGCATCAATTCATTCAAACGATTGTTTTTGTCATGCAATCATGTTGACATATATATCTCTAAACATAACTATTTGATTGCGTTCATGAATTATAATGGTGTTCTGTTGCTTCGGATTTGATAATATTGCTTAATTTCATAAAATTATCCAATAATTGGTTGATGGTTGCAATACTTATTGATTATTTATTAAATGCACTTCTTAGACGTACATCTTTTTTAAATCGAAATATTCAGTATTTGTAATTTTGACCTATTGAATGTTACTATTGATCTCACTACTTGTTTAAAATAATTGGCAACATTAAGCGTGATCTTTATTGACCATAAAGGCCCTTTCGTATCAACATTCTTTGGACAATGATTGTGATTGATGCTTTCTTTTTTTAAAATTGTAGCTGGGTATGGTTGTTTGATAGTGTGTCAAAGCATACCACACTTGTGAATTCAATCATACGGGTAAAGCATTGAAAACTACTGTAGTTGTCATACTCAAATTATATAAAAAAATATTTTTGTGTGTGCAATCCTTTCGATAGTGTGATTGGTATTGTCCGTACCATACAACGTAATATGACGTTAATATGACTAATGGTTTCTTTAGTAATCGTGCTGAGGGTCCGTGAGCAATGTTGCCTGGTCATTTCACAAAAAATGTACTTTTTTACAATGTGCACTATGGTTTTTATAACCAATACAGATAAAGATCATTAGGTAATTAGAAATGGAATTTCTCACTTCCGAAGTTTGATAACGGGTCACTAAACTATTTTTGTTGAAAATTACAGGAATGGGTTAAAATTATCATTTTTTGACATTTGTGTTTTTGGTGGTGGTTGGTTAATAATATTGGTTGTAGCTTATGTCTGTCGCTTGTTTGGAAAGTTTTTTTGTCTGCATGCCATGAGACGCTCTGGCGGTTCGCTTATTCAAGGATACCTGGTTAGTAAAAGCGCATAGTACCGGATTTTATTTAATTTTTATTTATTTTTTGTTGAAGAATAACATAATTTTTTAATGGTCTAACTACATTTAGCCTATACCAATATGCAGCCAATTTACCAAAAATAAAATAATGTTCTTCATTTGACTAGGACCATTTTTTTCACAAGTCTGGGTACTGGGGCATTCATAGAGGGGCTTTGGTTCATTTTTTTTCCTACTGCAGTTTAGGCCGATGTGGCTCATCAGGGATTCTCGGAAAAAAAAAAAAATACTCACGTTCTAAGAAAAAAAAAAAAAAATCAGTATATAAGAAAATCACCTTGATTGATTTTAATGACTTGAAGGCGGACATCCATTGCATGGAATAATTACTTGTAAAAAATGAGAAATGCCAGGAGAAGGTATGCAGGAACGCAGAGACACATTAGTTAAACCATCGATTTTTGTTAGCAAGCGCACCCGTCTTCACTGGAAGCATGGTCACCATTTATGAGCGACGGACGCTATGCCTACAAAATTATACATTGACACTAATCTATGGAGCTAGTTATTATAAAATAAAAAAACTGAATTAGTAGTTAGTTTTGGATTGTTTTCATGTGCTGTTTACCACTCTCAGATCACAATGTTATTTATGTTTGAAGAATTAAAAGCATTATGGTCAAGAGTTCAAGATAGCACCTTTGATGTTATAAACCGACCAAAAAAAAAAGATGAGATGAGTCTCTCTTAACACAAAAATGATAGTAGTTAATTGGCAATGGGAAGAGTGTGAATTTCTTATGCACATCGATGTCAAACTCCAAGTTGTCAAAATTGAGTTGAGAAGTGACTGTTGAGTGCTGATTTGCACTCTAAACTGTCTGTGCTTTTTTGCATATATTTCGAATCACATCATTTGAACATAGCTATTTGAAACATCATGAAACATTGGAATATACGGAAAACACGAGGGAAACGCATATAGTGATGGATGCGGAAGTCAATTCGGATCGGAATTCGAAAGATGGCTCCTAAAAATAATAAAAAAGTAGAGTAAATTACCCACTTACTACTCCTAAAAAGTTAGTAAATTATTCGGTTTGTTGATCTCAAAGGCAAAAATTGAAGTGACTGATCTTAATAAAGCTGCTATCAAAACAATTTGTCTAGTTCGAGCATCTTACTTGTGTATTTCAAATCTGATTTTATACTATTTTATTATCCATATCAACCAGCTTTGATGTGGTGATTTTGGTTTATTCAGTAGTTACATGTAGGCAACATGCAAATCAAATGGGGAAATACAATCTATGATTAATAATTCTGCTTTTCTAGTTTTTATTCAAATGTGGGACTCACTGTTATATTGGCCATAAACAGCACAGGGTTCTGGACATCTAATGTATTAACATTTTCTAAAAGAAAAGTTCAGATGCAAATACATATGGTTGTACACGGTTGCACTCACATATCAGTGATTTTCTCTTTAGTAGGCCTATTTTGCTCTTAAAACGTGTGTATGCATAGCGGTTCATGTCGTCATGAAATTAGTCACCCGTGGTGCGCTTTGAAACACTTGACCCACAATCCCATGCTACATTTCTTAAGCAATTTTTTCGTGTAAGAAAGACCTTGACATTGAACCTAAGGCGCAGCACCCCATACTTCAAAAGATATTTTGATTAATTTTAAAGTTATTCCAGGATTTTATTTTCTTCAGCTATTTATTTTGGTCCATGGACCCCCTTACTATAAGCTCTTCTAGTAGCAGGTATACGAAGCTTCGAAGAAGGAAATATTAGTGCAAATGTGGTTGAGGGGGTTGTTGTGTCCATTGTCTTTTCAAATCGTTTGTAGGCCCCTACTGAGGTCGGGCATTTCTGTTTCTCCTAGTGTTTTTTCCTGTCTTTTTCCTGTCTCATCCTGTCCTGTTACTTTCGTCCTTCCTGGTCCCTTTTTGTCCTTTCTTTTCCTCTTCTCCTTGTCCATTCACTCTGATTTCCTTTTCTTTTTTCGTTTCCTCCGTGCCTTCCTTCTGTTCTTCCTTCCGTCCTATCCTTCCTGATTTTCACTTTTCCTGCATGTTTATTCTCTTTCCCCTTGTTTCCTGATTTTACCTCATGGTCCTGATCCTTTCCTTTTTCCTTTGCCTATCATGATCTCATTTCTTTTCTCTTTGCCTTCCACTTTTCTCCTTCCTGTCCTGATCTGTTTCTGGCCTGATTCTCCATGCCTGACTTGATCTATCCTCATTCTGTTTCTTCTTGTCCTGTCCTGTTTCCTGTTTTCCTCTTTCCTTTCTCCTTTCCGTCCTTCATCCTGATTTGTCCTGTTTCCCCTGATGTCCTTCTGTTTGTTCTTTCTTTCCTTTTTTCCTGTCCTTGTCCTGTCTGTCCTTCCTTTTTCTTTTTCCTTCCTGTGATTTTTTTCCTTCGTCCTTTTTTTTTCCTTTTTCGTAGTCCTTTCCTTTCCTTCATCACCTTTTTTCCCTTTTTCTTCCTTTTCCTGATTTTGGTCCTTCTATCCGTTTTTGTATTTTCTTACTGGTTCCTCGTACCTGTTTTTTTTCCTCGTTTTTTTTTTCTTTTCTCATCTCCTTCATTGCCTGCCTTTTTCTCCTCGTCCTGGTCTTCCTTTCCTTTTCTGTTTTCATATTCTCTGATTCTGAATATTTTTGTCCTCGATGTCCTTTTTTCCTTTCCTGATCCCGTTCACTTTTCTTTTCTGTTCCTGTCCTTTCCTCCTTTTTTTTCTTCGTGCCTGTTCCGTTCACCCTCCTGAGTTCTGGCTTTTTCCTGTCCTTCCTCCTTCCTCCTTTCCTGTTCCTCCTTCCTGATCCTGTTCATGTCGTCCTTCTCGTCTGTTCCTGCCTGATTTCCTGATGTCCATTTTCTTCCTCTTTCCTTTCCCTCTGTCCACCTTTTTATCCTTTGCCTGCCTTCCTTTCTTTCTATACTGTTTCCTTCTTTCCTGCCTTCCTCCTTCCTTCTTTTTCCCTTCCTGGATTGTCCGTCTTCCCTTTCTGTTGTTTCCTCCTTTTTTTTTCCCTGGTCCTGTTTCCTTCCCTGGGTCATTTCGTCCTCCTGTTGTTTTTTCTTCCTGTCCTGGTCCGTCTTCCTTTCCGAATGGTTTTGTCTCCTTTTTCCTGATCCTCCTTTTTCCTTACCTGTGTCCTTCCTTATGTTCTCCTGCCTGATTCTCTTTTCCCTTTCCTCCTTCTCTTTTCCCTTTGTTCCTCCTTTGTTCCTGTTTCTTTCTCTCCGTTCTCTGTTTCCTATTCCTTTCCTTTTCTTTACTGTCCTGTTCCTTCCGGTCTTTTTTTTCTTTCCTTTTTATCATGATTTTTCTTTCTCTTTCCTTGCCGGTTTCTCCATTATTTACCTTCATTTTCCTTTTCCTTCTGCCTTTTTCGCTTGTCCTTTTGATCCTGATGTCACGTCTTTAACTTCCTGCAATACCCTACAAACCATGTGCATGTTGCAAAAATAATAGGAAGAACCAAACAAGCTGATGTGTAAAATAATGTTGTAAAATATAGAGTGTTCGATATACATATTCTTATTTGTAGAACATGTTTGGAAGAATGTAGGCCTACTTGATTCTGTCTTCCTCATGGCAATGCCTTTGTCGTCTTTACCATTGCTTGCCCTCCTGCGCTGGTACTTCAACCATCCCACAATGAGGGTTTTACATCATAACATCCTCTCCATTTGTTGATGGAATCATACAGCGAGTCGAATTCGCTCAGGTTTTTGATCTGAAAATGTTTGTTACACTTTTTATTCTGACTTGCACATGAATAGCGCATTTCGCTATGGCATACATATATATTTATATATATATATATATATATATATATATATATATATTATTTATAATATTTATATAACAATGCGTTATATTGCTGCATTACCACTGGCAAATAGGTCGAATTTGAACATCAGATGGTGCATAGTTCTAGATAATACGCTAAATTAAACATGTTAATGGACACGAAGAAGTTCATGGATATGAAAAGTTCAAAAATTGGATAGTTTTCTTCAACTCTTGCTATCAAAAAAATATAAATTTCCTAAGCGCCACATTGAAAAATCCACTTTGGAAATTTCCCGCCACCCGCAAAATGGTTGATTATTTAATGAAGTATTTTAAAGGATGATTTCACATCACAAATTTTGAACATCGTTCTACGTTGAGTTTTGTCAAAAAGGAATTATCCAAAAAACGAGTTTTCACTCTTAAAATGAAGCATTAATGAAGGAAGTTTCATGACTTATATATATATACAATATATATATATATATATATATATATATATATATATATATATATATACACAATATATCATTATATCAGTGTCGTCGTCCCCGTGCCTGCGAGGCCTTCGCCGCATACCCAAAATAATTATTTACGTTCATAAAACAAAGTTTATTTTTGTTTTTGAGACTATCCTTACGTTTACAACTTTACACACACTTTACAGTTTCAAGTCGCTACTCTCAAATACGCTCCGAGCGCCAGCGCTCAGCTGTTAACTGCAGGGATCTTCAAGCAATCACACAATGCTCTGGGGATGTGTTCACAGCAAATTACAGAGATTTGTGTGTTTGTGGTTGATTAATGTGGGAAGCGGTGTTGCGCTTAGCTCGATCGTCTTCCTCCCGGTAAGTATAATAGAAACGATAGAAGCAAAAATTACACGTATATTGCAGCAATGCAAGGAAAAGAAATTATTTTATAAAAATTCTTAGATTCAGGATAGAGAACAGGCGCAAATTTTCCCTACTCGTGGCTTCGCCAAATTTTGGAGAAGATGATGGTCGCATCTGAATCTTCGTTTGTTGTCTGCGCTTCACCAACTGGTGAATGTCGGATCGGAAGGTGAAGAAGCCAATGAAATGATAGAGCGATGAAGTTTCAATGATTGATGTGTAATTTCAGTCAGAGATACTGATTCAGGGAGATATTGGAGATATTATTGTCTATGACGGACGAATTTTTTTTTCCTACAATGGTTTGAGTTTTTCTTACACCGGCTAGTCGTCCGATGGATTGTGCAGAAAACTCAAACCCATTCGTCCACGAAGTTTCATGGCCATTGAAATAAAACTAAACCACTCTCAAGAGATACGAATTGAGGAGGAGCACAAAAAAACAATTTTAGCAGCCTAAAATTTGAAAGCATGTAAGTGATTGACAGGCTATCAATAAACACAAGAATCATGCGTTGGCGAGGCTTCCTCGAGACACGGTGTTGGGTTTTTAAATTTTCGAAAAAAGTCAGAAAAAAAAATGCCCGGCCAATTTGGTCATCATTTTTTCGATTAATATACCAATAGCTCATCTATTTTAAGTGAGAAAAACGAAATTTCGTTTAACTTTATGGCTTTCTGAGAAAAATGGCGAAAAAGCGGTTTTTCATACTACTTATGAAATAGTTTTCAAACATATAGTGAAAACTATAAAGATTAGAGGTCTGTATTGTTACATTTTTGTAATCAATTGATGATTCAGTAGTCCATCTTATAGTTAGAATGACATTCCCAGTGACCATCGACTTTTTTATATCCAATTAATGTCCCTCAAAATACTACTTGCAAAAGCAAAAATCCTTGATATTGAAGTCGAAAAGATGAACATCAATTTACAAATCACATTTATGCAAAATATTCATAATAATGTAATTCTATTTATTATGATACCCACGTTGGTGTGTCTGCATCTTTATGATATCAGAACAATATTCATAGAAATCAACTTGATTTACATTAACCCATTAACGACCATGTTCCCGCTGCGGGAACATTCTTTTAAGACATGATTATGAGCATTAAAGAACACAATAGGAAGGATATGTTGGCGCGCTATTAACAATATAAACAATGAATTCAAAAAAAAACATATGTCTGACTGTTTTCATGGTGATATAGTCAACAAGTTGCGTCTTGGAGTAAGGAGAAAGAATCCATTTTTTTTTTGAAAAAATCATTTCAAAATTTTCCAATGGGTGCTGATCAAATGGCCTTCATTATAAAAAATTTTGGAAATTTGGACCAACAAATCACATCAGACCGGATAAAATCGTGAGCTCCTGGCATGCTCCCACCATGGAGGTGACATATCTATTTGCTCAAATTGATTATCTACTTCGACTCCCAGTTGTTTGAAAAATGTTACCACAACGGGAACATGGTCGTCTTGGGAGCTTGTTGCGCTTAGAGGAGAGTTGGTCGGCTCTTTTGATTGATGCTCTTGCAAGGTAATTTTATCTTGGACGTGCGGCTACTTGAGTGAAATATCCGCGGAAAGATTGACTGTAATTTGATGTTTATGTGAGTTACATGCTGCCAGATCAGTGGTTGTACACGTGCATGCATGTTTATTTTGATATGTGCATAAATCAATTGCTATTTCCGCCGAAGAAACGGCGATAACCAGTGTAAATCAAACACACAAATCTCTTCTGGACATCTTGGGACTGTGCCTTGAGGTTGCATCCACATAATTGGGTCGTAGGGCAATCCCCAAAATTCTCAGGCAGACTATCACATTGTTATACAACTTTTCTTTTGTACTGAGGATATCGGGACAAATTTTGGATACATTTGAGAGGATAGGAGTTTCCACAGCATAGGACTAGCTGCTGAACATTTGATTATTTTCTGTATTCCAGTCTTCTCACGGTTCAGTCTTTTTCTACCATAGTGTGCTTGTGACACGTTGCTATTTTGAAATCAGTGTGCTTTACCAAAGTTCATTTTCTCGTGCCTGCTTAAGAATAGTTCAGCCGAATTCTTCATTATGATGGATGGAAATTGAAGTGGATGAAGCTGTTGCAATGCTTAGAAGGATGAGAGGTCGTTTGTGAGGTGCAGGAACATTTGCAATACAGCCACCTGGAGATGGAGATTGATTCAGAGGAAGACAGTGCAGATTGAAGGACGATTTTGACATCAATCGATTGAGCGGGAAGAATCAGCTAATGGCCGAGGACTGACGTGTCGAATTAAATTACGATGATTCGAATATCTGATACCATGGATGATGATTCACAAAGTGAGTCCTTGGGGGCGATGCCTTGCAGACTAACTCTATCCAAGACGACTAGCATTCATAGAGAACGTTAGAGTGATGAAAAGCCTCCACTACTGACTGGATTTGAGATGGACTAATCGTGACATCAAATCAAGGAATTCACAGAGCACACCTGATGGTGAAACCACTTAGAGGAAATTGGGACACCCTCTCTTCTCTGCTCGAATTGTTCTTTGATGGATATGTTGATCTTCCAGAACATTGTTGACTTTACTACGTTATACGCACGAAGGAGAGGAAAAAGTGACACAGAGTTTGGCATCACAAAGGAAAATTTTCGCTTATTTTTGGCTATGCTTTTGATTGTGTGGATACCACAGATTGCCAGATTCGTTGATTGTATTCTTGGTTGTCTGTCTCCGGATCTCTTTGTTGCTGCCATGTCGGACACTATGCCGTCGTAATGAGTTCGAAAAAAAATTCTACGAAAATTTGCATTTATTGTGGGATATAACTCGAATTTAGACAAAAGTGGGACAAAATTTTCAATAGCTTGCGTCCTCTCATCAACAAAACCTCAATGGAGAAGTTCCTTGAAGTATTCGTCCAAATTGTTGAAACAAAATCCGTTGATGGTGATTGAACCATGATTTCCCTTGTACTACGGGACTCCCATGAAAGATAGTTAAACAATAGAAAAATAATCAACAAATCAAGCCTTATTCAGGTAAAAAGGTTATAAAAGTTAGAGGTACTTGCAAAGGCCCAACGGGGTTATGTGATTCAAATCGAAACCTACCAAAGGGGCTTTAAACAGGGCTGGCATTTCTCGACCAACAACAACAAACATGGGGACGACTTACAGAGGTTTTTGAAGAGCACGTTGTTTTGAATCTAATGGAGCGCTTATCTCCAGGTCAAATGCTTCCATGTATACATGGATAACTATTTTAACTTCAATTACCGGTTGCTCTTTCCTATCTCGGAACAAGGGGCTCTGCTAACTGGTGTAATCAATAAGAAAAAAAATTGAGGCAAGTGTTGATATCATGGATAACAAAGATCTTGAGTAAGGAAAGAAAGAAGCGAAGGTACATGTGGGAACAGGTGACTGCAGAGCAGGATTCGAACAAACTATAACAGTTGTAGGTTGGAATGACAAACCGAGCTGTCACTACATTCTGCCTCCAACTGTTCTTTCTTCCAAACCAACAAGAACAATGTACAAAGATGGAGCAAGGATTGAGCGGAAAGTTATATTCAAAGTGTTGCAGCCAAAACCAATTCCATTGCTACAACCAGTGACTGAATGGGAATACCATCGATAGAATGGACAAAATGTTGCAAAGCATGGATCTCGGAATTCGCATGATGGAAGGAAATGGTGGTAGGCTCCATTCGCATGGAATTGCTGGAATGTGGCCTTTGCATAAACTGTTTTGGGGATTCTTTATCGCATCTATAAAGTCATGTGGACAGGTGCATCCCGAAAACTAAAGAGATTGCAACCATCAGAATCATTACAGACACTCTCAGACGTGGAAGTCGTGTAGCTCCATCCTTCTGGGAAATTTTAATTAAAACTCAGTCGAAAGTTGATCATATTCCTTTGCGGTGCAAATTTGTGAATGTTCCTTCAGAAGTAAAATAAAATAAAAAGAACAGAAAAAGTTGTGTGTATTTTTTCGATTTTCGATTTTGTTTTTTATCGTTCGATTTTCGTTTTTTCGGTTTTTTTTTTTTTTTTTTTTATTATTTTGTTTTTCGATTTTTTTTTTTTTTTTTTTACTTTTTTTTTTTTTTGTTTTTTTTTTCGTTAACGTTTTTTTTTTTTTTCGATATTTTTTGTTTTTTTTCTTTTCGTTTTTTCGAATTATTTATATCGATTCGTTTTTTTTTTCTTTTTTTTTTCGATTTTTTTTTTATTTTTTTTTTTTTTTTATTTTCGTCGATTTATTTTTTTTTTTCGTTTTTTTTTTTTTTTTATTTGTTTTTTTTTTTTTTTTTTTATTATTTTCTCGATTTGATGATGGTGGAAAGGGATTATCAAACTTTTTTTATTTTCCCGCCACAAAAGACCAGGGTTAGAAAGATGCAACGGTTCTGGGGCCAAATAAAACGGAACTTTCCTAGAAGATTGGTATGTGCAAAAGTGCCGAGTAAATTTTTGGCATGATGGAGGTGTTTTGAACGTGTTCAGTCGATACTGACTTAAGTATTATGTATGTCGTTGTGTTATATTTCGTAGTGGGCGCCGCTTGAGCTCCCTACACGCAAATAAAGCAGTTTACAGACTTGGTAATAACATTTTGAATTTCATAACTGATTAATTAAGGTTTTTCTATGATTGATTCGGAGTCTTTTCTATTTAGCAGCAATAGTCATGGATTTGACACTTTTATCATAGTTGTATATTCTTGATTTTATATCATGCTTATCATATCATGAGCAGATTAATTCATAGTCTTGCCATGTTATAGAAAATAAAATATCGCCAATTTTTCACAGGACCAGGACGATCTCTGCCGCCATGTTCCCCGCCACCGGGAAACATTTACAAAAAAAATCAATTATATTTTTCTCATTGCAGTAATGTGATATCTTGTTTTCAATGTTCATTCCGTTTGCTTTTGGATCAAAAGGCAATGTTGATGCAAGCAGGTTTTGAGATCTTTTTTACGTAGTTGGTTCGGTTAATGGG